>JARDYJ010000006.1:39817897-40307897 GCA_029215755.1 Spea hammondii | reverse complement strand
AGGTATGGGACCTCGGATACCCCTATCACACATTTGTCGGATTTGAGGGTCAGTCCGCCTGCCTGTATACGGTCTAGTACGATGCCCAGATGGACCAGATGGTCCTCCCAGGTATCGCTATAGATTGAAATGTCATCCAGGTATGCACATGCATAGTCCTGGAGGCCATCGAGGAGTCGATCTATCATCCGCTGGAAGGTTGCCGGAGCATTCTTCATCCCAAACGGCATGACCTTAAACTGGTACAAGCCGAAGGGGGTGATGAATGCCGACTTCAGAACCGTGTCCGAGTCCAGCGGAATATGCCAATACCCCTTACAGAGGTCTAAGGTAGATACGATAAATATAGGGGCGCATCTGCATGTGGGATAAAAACAAAACAAATAATAGTGTAATATTGTCAAAAAATACATTATATAAATGTGATGTGAATGCACTCACAAACACAGCAGATGCAAGAGGCTCTTCAGAATAATACAAGGATCTTTATTTCTTCCAAGTAAGATCGCAGGTGTAGAGAAAGCACTTCAATTTAAAAGTCCGGAGTTGGAGGGAAATAAATCCCAAACTCTTCCCAACGCGTTTTGCCTTACCGGCTTCCTCAGGAGAAAATAACGAGTAAAATGCGAGTAAAAGATTTAATCCGCAATGGGTATTAAGGTGTCCATGATAGTTCAAAGTCCGTTTTTAAGTCCTATTCATCCATGTCACGCCCCCGACGTCGACGTCTATTCCTCACGATTTCCGGGTACGTCAATGCGTTGAACCATCCTCTATCTGCGGCGTCTCTAAGCAACAAGGATGCCTCAGTCTTCAGTATGTTTTGGGCTCCTCCCCACCGACGTGTGTAGTCCTCCCACTTGTAGATACATCTTTATGTTCCGGTTATCAGGCACTCGAGCACCGATTATAAATATCTGTAAGTTCTTAACGGGTGCTCGTTTCAGAGCGGTTTATTTTTTTGGAGTTATACAGAGTATATGTCTATCCAAAGAGATAAATATAGATATAAATACAGATAATAAATATAACTATAAATATAGATAATAAATAGAGATAATAATAGAGATAATAAATAGAGATAATAAATAATGCTTTATACAATTTATGATTTTGATGAAAAACGAGAGATGTACATATATTATGTGGTAAAGTGTATGGGAAAGTGGTGGATGGGATATATATCTCACCTGGTTTCCTCAGCCAGGCACGGTAGCAAACCCAGGAGCCCTCAGGTGAGGCTTCCTATGCTCATTACTGGGGAGGAAGCCTTAAAAGAGAGGGCTGTTGGGTTTGCAGGGTGGAGGAGGGACTGAGGCCGGGAGCAGCTACAGCCAGCGCTGCAGCCCACCAGGTATGAAGCTTTACCCATGCAAAACCTGTTACTTTGCTTTGTGCCAGACCTTAGGCTTGTAGAGAGGTATCCGGAAGGTTCATTAGAGCCGGACAGGCTTAGAGTTTGTTTTATTTTCAAGGTGCTCTGTGCCTACAGCATCTAAATAAACACGCTTGACTTTTGAAACCTGTGTGAATACGGTCATTGCCGCCCCATGCGTGAGCTGTCCCCTACAATATATATATAAGTATATATTATTAATTTAATTTATAATTAATTATATATACAATCTATATAATTTAATTCCTAATTAAGAAGATACAAAAAATCTCTTATAATTTATAAAGTTTATAATTTTTAAAAAGATAGGATGAAAGGACATAAATATATGGCACTAGAGGTATAGATGATCATTAGAAATCAATATGTGTGTAAAATGTATATGAATCTTAAGCTGTACGGAATACTGCCCAAATAAAATAGCCATAAAAAATAAATACAATATAATTCAAAATAGAATATAGTTATCTAAAACTATTTATTAGCAGGTATGTGTGGATTATAACTTTTAAAAATCTTTAGATATAACTATACTAAATTAGAATATAGATATATTATTGTCACGTACAAGTAGTAGGAGACACCGTGGTCCGGTAGGACTCCAGGACAGAACAAGGTCAAACAAGCCGAGGTCAGGGTTCTGGAGAGCAGGATAGTCAAAAACGTAGCCGAGGTCAGGATTCAGGAAAACAACGAAGTCAAGCAAGCCAGGATCAACGGGAAAACAGTATAGAAAACGCTATCTGGGTACTAGCACAAGGCATAGACAACCATCAGAAGGCAACGTATAACTGAACTGAAGAGGTTTAAATAGGGAACCTCAGGGGAAGTTCGAGCGCAGAAGCAGGACGCCGTGTACCAGGAGGTCTGCCTCTCCTGTGCGGCACTTCAGAGGACGGCGGTAGAAGCGGCTGTGCGGTGGAGGGGGGTCTCCCTCTCCTTCGTGGCGGCTGCTGCGTAGGTGGCCGTGCATTGGAGGGGGGTCTCCCTCTCCTCCGTGGCGACTGCAGTGGAGGTGGCCGTCGTTGGAGGGGATTCTCCCTCTCCTCCGTGGCGGCTGCTGTGGAGGTGGCCGTGCGTTGGAGGGGGGTCTCCTTCGCGGCGGCTGTTGCGGCAACGTGGGAACCGAGGACAGGTGAGTAACAATTATCTATAAATATATATCTTCTTAATTATGAATTAAATTATATAGATTTTATATATAATTAATTATAAATTAAATTAATAATATATACTCCTTATATATATATATGTACATCTCTCGTTTTTCATCAAAATCATAAATTGTATAAAGCATTATTTATTATCTCTATTTATTATCTCTATTTATATTTATTATCTCTATTTATATCTATATTTATATAGCTCTGTCCTACTCTAAAAATTGCCTCACCGTATAAAATTACATCTACCTCTCTGGAAAAAGACCCCTGACATATGTATCTTCTCCCCTAAAAAAAAAACGCTCTGAAACGAGCACCAGTTAAGAATTTACAGATATTTATAATCGGTGCTCGAATGCCTTATAACTGGAACATAAAGATGTATCTACAAGTGGGAGGACTACACGCGTCGGTGGGGAGGAGCCCAAAACATACTGAAGACTGAGGCATCCTTGTTGCTTAGAGACGCCGCAGATAGAGGATGGTTCAACGCATTGACGTACCCGGAATAGAGGAATAGACGTCGACGTCGAGGGAGTGACCTGGAGGAAAAGGACTTAAAAATGGACTTTGGGTCCGGCCGTTGGGGAACATGGCTGCTTGAAGCTTGGGCTCCGTCGGTCCCCCGGTTGTATTAGCGCTTTCACGCCATAATTAGCACCCATGGTGAGGAACAAGAGACAGTCCTCGACCCAGTCGCTACCTGGGGAGGGCTCCGGCTCGTCAGCACCATCCCTCCGGGATTTTTTTCGCACCCCAGCGGTCTTGGCCTCGCGGGCGCCGGAGGACCACGAGGCCGCTTCGCCCTCGAGTTCCCACGATTCTGGTGACAGAGTGGAGGAGGCTGTGGCGGGAGACCCGGGTGCACCTACCTGCTCTGCTGAGGTCCGGCAGCTCTTCTCTTCCGCTCCCTGGCGGGAGGATTTCAGTACCCTGCTCTCAGAGCTCAAGCAAACCGTTGCCGACGCAGTTGCTGGCCTTCGGGCAGACCTGGATCTGGTCGATCGTCGGCTCACGGCCAGAGAAGCAGATTCTGCTCAGCAGGCCCAGAGGATCGCGGAGCTGGAAGCTTCTTCTGTCCATCATGCCCATTACCTGGCTGAATATCGGAGGCGTCTGGAGGACCTCGACAATCGGGGTCGCCGGCATAATATCCGTCTCCGTGGCCTTCCTGAGTCTGACTCTCGTGACCCTGAGGATGTTGGGGGTCTTGTGGCACGCTTCTTCAATAGCCTCTTGGGGCGACCCCCAGAAGCTGTGTTGTCCCTGGACCGCGCTCACCGTGCTCTGCGGCCTCGGGGTCCCCCGGCTTCCGCGCCGCGGGATATCATTTGCTGTGTCACCAGCTTCCAGCTGAAGGAGCAGATCATGCGTCGCGCACGGGAGGTGGGTTCCTGGTCCTACAACGGCGCAGAGGTCACTCTATATCAGGACCTGTCTGACCTCACACTTTACACCCGGAGGGTGCTGCGGCCTCTCACGGCTGAACTCCGGCGTCGGGACGTTCCATACTTTTGGGGCTATCCTTTTAGCCTGAATGCGAGGTTTAGGGGCTCAATTTTTACGCTCCGCTATCATCGGGAGTTGCCTGCCTTCCTCCATGACTTAAACTTACCTGCTATTCAGCTTCCCGATTGGAGCCTGCCTGATCTTCCGGTGGATCGTGGTGCTGTCCGTGGGGGCCCAAGACCTTCTCGTGGTGGGGAACTGGTGGCTGGTCTTGCCTTGCGTCGAGGGAGGATGACGGCGAGGATCCCAGAGGCGGCGACCCCGGAGGAGTGAGCGCCTTTCCGTTGCGCTCTCTGGCGGCCTTGGAACCTGCGGTGGTGGCTCCAGCCCTCAAGCATTTGGCCTCCGGGCCATGCATTGGTTTCCTGTCTTCCTCAGGGGACTAACCTGCAATCTGGTGGTTGGGGTATTAGTTTGTGTCACTTACTATTTTTAGCAAGATGGCTCATCAGCCTGCCGATCTTACGGTGTTGTCGATTAATGCTAAAGGGCTTAATTTGCCGGAGAAGCGATCGGCCCTGTTACGTGATTTGAAGCGCCAGCGGATCTCCGTGGCATTTATCCAGGAAACTCACTTTCGGGACTCCTCCCACCCTAGTCTCACTTCTCGGGAATATCCTGTTACGTTCTTGAGCAATTCCTCCCAGTCTAAATCGAAAGGGTTAGCGATCCTGTTTTCTCGACTCTTTCCGCTTACGGATGTGGTTCATTTGGCTGATCCGGAGGGGCGCTTTCTTTTTGTTAAGGGGAGCGTCACTGGTCAAATCTATACGTTTGCTAATGTATATGTCCCTAATGTAAAACAACATGTGTGGCTCTCTAAGACGTTGAGGGTGCTGCATAGTTTTCAAGATGGTTTATTGCTCTTCGGGGGGTGACCTTAATGTCCCTCTCCACCCGAGAATGGACTCGTCCACGGGTGCCTCCCAGACACCCCCTTCGGTTTTGAAGCGTATTCAGGCATTGTTCACCGCTGACCAATTGGTAGACGGATGGAGGGCCCTTTACCCGACGGGCAGGGATTATAGTTTTTACTCTGTCCCGCATAAACGGTATTCGCGTATAAATTGCCTTTTTCTTACCCATTATCACCTATCTCTTTTGAAGGCGGCCAGGTATGGCTCGATAACGTGGTCTGACCACGCCCCTTTGACATTGACCCTTGCGTCCCCATTGACATGACCCACTCAGACTTCGTGGAGGTTGAACGAGTCCCTGCTGTCCAATGTGGACGCTTTGGACTCGGTGTCTACGACTCTTAGTGACTATTTTCTCACTAATGTGACTCCTGATGTGCCTCTCCCTACGATTTGGGAGGCGCATAAATGTGTGGTTCGTGGTAGATTCGTTCAGTTGGGTGCGGAAAGAAAGAAGGCTTATACGCAGAAGCTTAGTGATCTTTATAGGCAGATAGCGGATCTTGAAACGGTTCATAAAGATACGCTGCAGGATGGGGACTTTGGGCGCCTTCTTGAACTTAGGGCGGATCTAGCCTCTATCCTTCACAGTCAGGCTCAGCGGCACTATGGTAAATTTAAAGCCCTGTTTTACGAACACGGGGATAAGCCAGGGAAATACCTGGCCCGTGCCCTCCGTTGCCAACGTCAGATGTCCTATATACCCAAAATACGCTCACCGTCAGGTTCTATGAGATATCTCCCCTCTTCTATAGCTGATGAGTTTGTGGCTTTTTACTCCTCCCTCTATAATCGATCTCCCACGCATGACAATCCTGGAGAGGTTGAGAATCGTAGGTTAGTTATTCGCCGGTACCTGTCGCGTTACTTGTCGCGCCGTTTGTCCCCAGCCGACTCTGCACAACTGGAAGCTCCGATTTCTCTGGCGGACTTGACTATTGCACTTAAGCTCACTAAGCCTGGGAAGTGCCCGGGACCAGACGGTTTCTCTCTGGGTTACTATAGGGCTTTCCTCGGGATTCTCGGGCCTCAGTTGATTAAGGTGTTTAACTCTATCCTGGAGGGCGCAAGCTTTCACCCTCACACATTGGCGGCTACGATCTCGGTTATTCCCAAGGAGGGTAGAGATGCTGAGGTATGTGGCAACTGTAGACCTATCTCCCTGTTGAACGTCGATCTCAAACTTTTCTCTAAGATTCTGGCTTTGCGCTTGGGGAGGTGTCTCCCGGGCTTGGTGCATCCTGACCAATCGGGGTTTGTGCCTGGTAGGGAGTGTAGGGACGGGACCCTGCGGGCGGTGAACCTGATCCATCTGATTAAGCGCTCCGGTACTAAGGCTATATTGCTCTCCACTGACGCCTAAAAGGCGTTTGATCGGCTTGATTGGACGTTTATGCTGGAAGTGTTGGCTGCGTTGGGGCTCGGCCCGCATATGCTGGGATGGGTATCTGCTTTGTATGCTTCCCCGTCGGCCAGGATCCGCATTAATGGTGCGCTATCGGCCGCCTTTCCCATTTCCAATGGTACCAGGCAGGGTTGTCCCCTGTCTCCCATGCTCTTTGTCCTTTCCTTGGAGCCCTTTCTGGAAGCCATCCGGGTTAATCTGGATATTACAGGTGTTGTTTGTGGTGGCCTTCATCATAAAACCATTGCCTTTGCAGACGATATGTTATTCGTGCTTACGAATCCCCGTGTATCCCTCCCTGTGTTGCTCGACGAGTTTCATAGGTATGGCAGTCTTTCTAACTTGAAACTCAATCTCTCGAAGTCTGAAATTTTGAATGTGTCCCTTCCTAGGGTGGAGGTGGATTCGTTGGCCCCCTCCTTCCCGTTCCGCTGGTGTTTTCAGAAGATAAAACATTTAGGTATTTCGTTGACGGATGATGTTTCCCTCCTGTATAGGTTTAACTTCCCTCCCCTCCTCGATTCGATTCGGAAGGACCTTCGCTCGTGGGGTTCCCTGTTCATCTCCTGGATGGGTAGGGTTAACGCTCTTAAAATGAACATACTCCCCAGGGTGCTGTACTTCCTCCAGGCATTACCGATAACTTTACCTAGTGCATTCTTCTCCTCGCTACGATCTATGTTCCTTTCCTTTATCTGGGCTGGGAGGTCTCCGAGGCTCGCGCTGACACTGCTGCAGAGACCCAAGGGAGCAGGGGGCCTGGGTCTTCCCTGTTTACACAGTTACTACTCTGCCTGCCATTTATTACGTACCCTGGAGTGGAGTTATGGTCCGGCCCACAAGCTGTGGGTGTCCCTGGAGGCTGACTCTGCGTTGGTGCCTCTGAGAGCGCTCCCCTGGATTGAGCCATCTGTGGCTCGGAGGCAGGCGGGAGGGAATCCTTTTATTTTGGCGTCCCTGCGGGTTCTCCATTCTGCTTCCCGTAAGTTCGGGATCTTAACATATCCTTCGCCTCTGACTCCGTTGCGCCACAATCCTGATTTCCCCCCTGGCCTGCCCGGTGGGCCTTTCTTGTTGTCGGCTCCGGACGAGGACCCAAAGCTGGGGTCTTATATACACGGTCGTACGATCAGGCCCTTGTCCGACCTTCTGCGGGGTGCTGTCCCGACTGCGCTTCATGCTCTGCAATATTTGCAACTTCGGGGATATATTGCCTCCATCCCGCAAAAGCACAATCTCCTCAGGGATCCCACCCCTTTTGACGCGTTATATTTGAAGGATGCTTTGCCCTCTCATGGGATTTCTCTGCTGTATAGTCTGCTTCTGAATGCGGGGGTACCTACCTTGCCGACTTATGTGGGGAGGTGGGAATCAGATCTTGATGTTTCGCTTACTAGAGCGCAATGGGAAAACATTTTCACGTTGACACATGGTTGTTCCCTAAGCACTAGATCTCAGGAATTATCCTATAAGTTGCTCACGAGGTGGTACCGGACCCCCTCGCGCCTGCGCACCATGTTCCCTGATCTCTCAGATGTGTGTTGGCGGTGTGGTGCGTCGGTGGGGTCGGTCCTTCATATTTGGTGGGACTGTCCCCTTGTTGTCCCTTTTTGGAGGGCTATCCAAAGCGTTCTCCCAAATTTCACTGATTCCCCGCCCCCTTTTGAGCCTGCCTGTTATCTGCTTCATCACACCTCCCTTCCCGTTTCTGTGTATAAGAAGTCGGTGGTCAGACATTTGCTGGATGCGGCCAAGGCCTTGATTCCCTTACATTGGGGTTCTGTTTCCCCTCCATCGTTTAGGGATTGGGTATTGAGGGTTGAGAGCATTCGGGCCTTGGAGGAGTTGGTGGCCAGTTCTGACCGGTTGGATGAAAGGCATAGGCGGACGTGGTTTTACTGGTCACAATATGTGTTGAACACATACTCCACTCGTACCGGCCTGATGGCCCTGGGTGTTGGATGGGCGGTCCGGCAGTGTTATGGGGCTGTTTTACTGTTTGCTGACATGACCGTGTGCTTCTCCTGCTGCGTCAGGGGCTCCTTGTGTTTCTGTGACTATACTTCGCCCTGCTGCGTCAGGATCTGGTGATGTACTCCTGGGGTCATGCGCTGTCCATTTTGGTTTTGTTTTTGTCTTCCTCCCCTTCCCCCTTCTGTTTCTGTTTCCCCTTCTCACTTTGTGTTATAACTGCTTGAAAACCAATAAAATTTTGATTCAATAAAAATGGACTTTGAACTATCATGGACACCTTAATACCCATTGCAGATTAAATCTTTTACTCGCATTTTACTCGTTATTTTCTCCTGAGGAAGCCTTTCCCTACACCTGCAATCTTACTTGGAAGAAATAAAGATCCTTGTAATATTCTGAAGAGCCTCTTGCATCGACTGTGTTTGTGAGTGCATTCACATCACATTTATATCATTTATTTTTTGACAATATTACACTATTATTTCTTTTGTTTTTATCCCACATGCACATGCGCCCCTATATTTATCGTTGAACACTGAGAGGAGTGTATATTGGGTTGCTGCAGTGTGATTTTGTGGGAAAGATTTGTTTATTTATTGATACACTTTATTTGGATCAAGACACGTGACTGGTGTTTTTTACCTATTTTTAGAGATGTAAGGTAGTAAGGAAGTTGCCCCAGGTGATGCGGTCTAAGAGCTCATCGACCCGGGGCATGGGGTAGGCGTCTGTCTTGGTCCTTCCATTGAGCTTCCGATGCGGGTAGTCCCGTCCTTCTTAGGGACTAATACAATTGGAGATACAAATTATTCCCACTCCCCAATCGCCATGGTCCTCCGTATCAATGGACTTTATAGTGGAATTACCCTTATCTAACGAATATAATACCATCATGGTTGTTGTAGACAGACTGACCAAAATGGCGCATTTCATACCACTGAAACACCTCCCATCAGCAACTGAGACAGCTGACATGTTCATAAAAGAAATTGTTCGCTTACATGGAGTTCCTCTTCAAATACTGACTGACCGGGGTTCTCAGTTCACTTCAAAATTCTGGAGGTCTTTTTGTAAAGGGTTGAAGATTGAACCAGCCCTATCTTCTGGTTATCACCCTCAAACTAATGGTCAGACGGAGCGAATAAATCAAAGTCTAGAACAATATATTCGTTGTTTCACATCTTACCTCCAATCGGACTGGTCATCTTTGCTGCCTATGGCAGAATTTGCACACAATAATATTAAGAACTCATCAACACAAGAAACCCCGTTCTTTCTGCTATACGGTTACCATCCTCCTGACTTGCCTATATCCATAACCCCAGTGATGGTGCCCGAAGCGGCGAAAAGACTACGAATAATACATAAAGCATTACGCATGGCAAAACAAAATCTGACAATTGTTCAACAACGATATAAGGGTCAAGCGGATAAACATAGACGTAATGGCCCTGACTATCAACCCGGGGATAAAGTATGGTTGTCTACTCGAAATATGAAACTAGCCATACCCTCTTTAAAGTTGGGACCCCGATTTATTGGTCCATATACCATCACTCACCGTATTAACCCAGTCACTTATCGACTTGCGTTACCGCCATCTGTCAAAATCCATCCGGTTTTCCACACCTCTCTGCTTAAACCAGTTACTACCAATAGACTGGCCACACGGTCTTCCTTACCTCCTCCTCCTATCATTGTTGAAGGTTATCCTGAATATATCGTTCAAGACATTTTGGATTCCCGTCTTAGGGGAGGCCGTTTGTATTATTTGGTGGATTGGGAGGGTTACGGACCTGCTGACCGTTCCTGGGAACCGGCCTCTTTAGTTCACTCACCTGTCTTGGTTCGTCGATTTCACAGGAGTTACCCCTCTAAACCTGGTCCTATCGGTTCCCGGAGGTTACCGTTCGGGAGGGGGTACTGTCATAAATCAAGTACTTACCCCCGCCATCGTTCCCACGCTGATGTCTCCGTTCCTTCCCGGCTTACTGACACAGCAGCAAGCAGGGCCTCTCCAGCTACACTCCCACGCAGCTGCAGCCGGAGGTTAACAGGAGGGAGGGGGCGCTCGCTCCGTTGCCAGGGAGACGCGTCTCTCTCTAGCTGCCGGCAGAATCAAGTTAAACGTAGGACACGCTCCACCGTTGCCATAGCAACACGTTTCAAATACTGACGTCATTTTGGCGCCAAATTTGAACGTATTTAGACGCTTCAGTCCCAGTATCCTTTGCTGAAGTATCAGTTGAAGTTTATTTCCTATACTGAAGCGTTCTCTGTGTTTTGACCCTTTGTGTACCAGACCCTATTCTCGCTTACCGACCATTATCTATTTTGCTGCCTGCCTTTGACCCTTGCTTGTTTTTGATGCTGCCTCTGCTTGTGCCCTATTGTACCTCGTCTGGATTTTTGTCCTGTGTGGATTGGTGTTTTTTGCGATTAGGAACCTTTCGCTTACCAGCTCACTTACGGATCGTGACAGTATACTTCAGCCATGACTATGGTTCCTGCAGGACTCCAAGCCACGCTTTCAGATATGAACGAAAAGATGGAGAAGCTGGCCCAAATGATGATGGACATGCAAGCTCAATATGGAAATCTTCATAATGAAGTAGCGGACCTAAAGAACCAAGTTGCTGCTCCTATTAACCCTTCTCCACCACCTGCTCCCCCCGTTGCAGCACCTGAGTCAGGACCGTCGTTTGAACCCCAAGTTCCTTTACCTACCAAATTCTCCGGAGACCGAAAGACCTTCCGTACGTTTATTACGAATTGCGAACTCATATTCTCTGTTAAACCACGTACTTATAATTCTGACTCAGTGAAGATTCGTTCAATAATTTTGTTAATGGAGGGTAAACCTGCCAGTTGGGCACATCGTTTATTATCTTCAAATGATCCTGTTATTCATAATTATACCTCCTTTATTGCTGCTTTGTCCTCATTATACGATGACCCACACCTCCACTCCTCGGCATGTTCAGCTATCCGTACCCTATCGCAAGGCCGCCGTCCAGTGGAGGAGTACATTACAGAGTTCCGATGCCTCGCTGCGGATACTAAATGGAACGATTATGCCCTCGCTGACCAATTTCGCCTAGGTCTTTCGGATGCTGTGCGTGACGAATTGGCTCATGGCCAAGTTCCCGATTCACTTGAACCTCTCATGGCTTTGGCTCTTTCTATTGATCGGAGATTGCGAGAACGTAGGGCCGAGAAACATTGTTCCTGGACTCCCTCATGGAGAACATCTATGCCTCGTTCACAGGATCCTACTCCTACATCCTCACCTCTATCAGAGGTGGAACCTATGCAGATTGGGCTAGCAAGATCTTCTCTGTCCACTCAAGAAAAGAACAGACGTAGGGACAATAATTTATGTTTATATTGTGGAGCGGATTCCCATCTCCTGTCGGCCTGCCCTATCTGTCCTAAATCACCTAGAGGTGAGTCCAGAAACAGATCGTATTGTATTTCGTCCATGCTTCTGGAGACCGCTACTCACCTATCTGTTCCTCTGCGTTTACAGTGGGGGTCTCATCAACTTCATCTCCAAGCCATCATCGACTCCGGGGCAAGCAGCAATATAATTGATAAAGAATACCTCGCCAAACAGAAGATCCCTACCTCTTCTAAGAAACATGAGGTATTTATCCAGACCATTGATGGCTCACCTGTGTCTTCCGGACCAGTGCATTTAGAGACTGTCCCACTCACCTGTTCTATAGGGAATAGGCATACAGAAAAAATAACCTTTGATGTCATCAATTCCCCTCTATTTCCATTAATCTTGGGCCTGCCCTGGCTCAAGCAACATGATCCCGTCATTCATTGGACTACAGGACGAGTTACATTTTCCTCTCCGTTCTGCATCCGCCATTGTCTCAGTACTGCACATATTACTCTTCAAACATCCCCTACTGTATCCAGAACCTCCATCCCGGGTTTGCCTTCATGCTATATGGAATTCCAGGACGTGTTTGATGAGAAGGGAGTTGATTGTCTTCCGCCACACCGTTCATACGACTGTCCTATAGATCTCATACCTGGATCTAAAATTCCTTACGGCCGTATATATCCCTTGTCGGAATCAGAATTGAAAGTACTACGAGATTACCTCGACGAACACCTAGCCAAGGGTTTTATTCGTCCATCCACCTCGCCAGCCGGGGCAGGGATATTCTTTGTAGGAAAGAAGGATGGGGGTTTACGGCCCTGTGTGGACTACAGAGAACTAAACGCTATAACCATAAAAAATCGTTACCCTCTTCCTCTCATCCCGGAATTATTCGAACGTTTAAAACAAGCCGCTATATTTACCAAACTAGACCTACGAGGAGCATATAACCTTGTTCGTATCAAAGACGGTCATGAGTGGAAGACTGCATTTCGCACTCGTTATGGACACTTCGAATATTTAGTAATGCCCTATGGACTATGTAATGCTCCAGCTACCTTTCAAAACCTTGTCAACGATATTTTCCGGGATTTATTAGATACGTTCATGGTCGTCTATCTAGATGATATATTGATCTTTTCCGCTACCCTCCAAGAGCACCGCAGCCATGTCCACCAGGTTCTTTCACGTCTTCGTGCCCACCGTTTGTTCGCCAAAATAGAAAAATGCAAGTTTGAAACTAATAATATAGAATTCTTGGGATTTCACATTTCATCCAAAGGCATCGAAATGGACAAAACTAAAGTTAAGGCCATTGAACAGTGGCCACAGCCTCAATCACGTAAAGATGTGCAACGATTCCTTGGATTTGCTAATTTCTATAGGCGTTTCATTCATAATTTTTCCAGAGTCGTCCTTCCTCTCACAACCCTCACATGCAAAACTACCAAGTTTTTATGGAGCACAAAGGCCGAGGAGGCTTTCGCAATGCTTAAACAAAGATTTACCTCTGCTCCTATACTGGTACATCCCAATGCTGATCTGCCTTTCATTGTGGAGGTAGACGCCTCTACAGTAGCGGTGGGGGCTATCCTTTCTCAAAGACAAGCACCTAAAAATCTACTTCACCCTATAGCATTTTTCTCTCGCAAACTCTCACCGGCTGAAAAGAATTATGACATAAGCGATCGTGAATTGCTATCAATAAAGTGTGCACTAGAGGAATGGAGACATCATCTCGAGGGGTCTCGACATCCGTTTGTTATCTTTACCGACCACCGCAATCTGGAGTATCTTCAACGAGCCAAGAGACTACGACCTCGTCAGGCGCGCTGGTCTCTTTTTTTTACAAGATTTAATTTTCACATAACTTACAGACCAGGAAGTAAAAATGGCAAGGCTGACGCTTTATCTCGCCAATATGTCAATGAACAGGATGACCCCAACACCACCCAACCAATAATTCCCCCGAGACATTTTTTGGTCACCAAGAAAGATTTTATTAGCTCCCTGAGGGACTACTTCAAATTCAGAGTTCATCGTCCTACAGTCCAGCCGTTGCAGAGGAGAGGAGGACTCTTTTATCATCAAAATAAATTGATAATACCTCCACCTTTTGTGACCGACGCTCTCCGCATCTGCCATGACGCTCCGTTGGCAGGGCATCCAGGGATCTCAGGAACTCTCAGTTTGCTTCGCCGTCGTTTCTGGTGGCCTAACATGGCAATGAATGCAAAAGACTATGTGAATTCATGCCAAGTTTGCGCAAGGAACAAGACCTCACACCAATGCCCTCCGGGATTGTTACAAATTATTCCCACTCCCCAATCGCCATGGTCCTCCGTATCAATGGACTTTATAGTGGAATTACCCTTATCTAACGAATATAATACCATCATGGTTGTTGTAGACAGACTGACCAAAATGGCGCATTTCATACCACTGAAACACCTCCCATCAGCAACTGAGACAGCTGACATGTTCATAAAAGAAATTGTTCGCTTACATGGAGTTCCTCTTCAAATACTGACTGACCGGGGTTCTCAGTTCACTTCAAAATTCTGGAGGTCTTTTTGTAAAGGGTTGAAGATTGAACCAGCCCTATCTTCTGGTTATCACCCTCAAACTAATGGTCAGACGGAGCGAATAAATCAAAGTCTAGAACAATATATTCGTTGTTTCACATCTTACCTCCAATCGGACTGGTCATCTTTGCTGCCTATGGCAGAATTTGCACACAATAATATTAAGAACTCATCAACACAAGAAACCCCGTTCTTTCTGCTATACGGTTACCATCCTCCTGACTTGCCTATATCCATAACCCCAGTGATGGTGCCCGAAGCGGCGAAAAGACTACGAATAATACATAAAGCATTACGCATGGCAAAACAAAATCTGACAATTGTTCAACAACGATATAAGGGTCAAGCGGATAAACATAGACGTAATGGCCCTGACTATCAACCCGGGGATAAAGTATGGTTGTCTACTCGAAATATGAAACTAGCCATACCCTCTTTAAAGTTGGGACCCCGATTTATTGGTCCATATACCATCACTCACCGTATTAACCCAGTCACTTATCGACTTGCGTTACCGCCATCTGTCAAAATCCATCCGGTTTTCCACACCTCTCTGCTTAAACCAGTTACTACCAATAGACTGGCCACACGGTCTTCCTTACCTCCTCCTCCTATCATTGTTGAAGGTTATCCTGAATATATCGTTCAAGACATTTTGGATTCCCGTCTTAGGGGAGGCCGTTTGTATTATTTGGTGGATTGGGAGGGTTACGGACCTGCTGACCGTTCCTGGGAACCGGCCTCTTTAGTTCACTCACCTGTCTTGGTTCGTCGATTTCACAGGAGTTACCCCTCTAAACCTGGTCCTATCGGTTCCCGGAGGTTACCGTTCGGGAGGGGGTACTGTCATAAATCAAGTACTTACCCCCGCCATCGTTCCCACGCTGATGTCTCCGTTCCTTCCCGGCTTACTGACACAGCAGCAAGCAGGGCCTCTCCAGCTACACTCCCACGCAGCTGCAGCCGGAGGTTAACAGGAGGGAGGGGGCGCTCGCTCCGTTGCCAGGGAGACGCGTCTCTCTCTAGCTGCCGGCAGAATCAAGTTAAACGTAGGACACGCTCCACCGTTGCCATAGCAACACATTTCAAATACTGACGTCATTTTGGCGTATCCTTTGCTGAAGTATCAGTTGAAGTTTATTTCCTATACTGAAGCGTTCTCTGTGTTTTGACCCTTTGTGTACCAGACCCTATTCTCGCTTACCGACCATTATCTATTTTGCTGCCTGCCTTTGACCCTTGCTTGTTTTTGACGCTGCCTCTGCTTGTGCCCTATTGTACCTCGTCTGGATTTTTGTCCTGTGTGGATTGGTGTTTTTTGCGATTAGGAACCTTTCGCTTACCAGCTCACTTACGGATCGTGACACCGGGGGTTCGCCCTGTCGTGGTAGTTCTGGGAGCGGTAGACTCTCTGGGTTGTCCGCGGCTGGGGCACATATGGCCGCTACGATCCGCTTTCAACATGTTCACATGAAAGCATGAAAGGTTCCTTGGATCCTTTCATCTGAACACTTGGCGACCAGGTACGTGGTGTCGCACAGCCGCTTCACCACCAGATTAGGTCCCTTCCAGGCGGCCTGGAGCTTATCTGTTTTTTCTGGCTTCAAGACCAACACTTTCTGCCCTACCATCAGGGTACTGCTTCTTTTCCAGCCCCCTCCCAGTGATCCTTGACTAAATCTAAGGGTCCCCTTACACGTCTCCCAAAAAGTAATTTGAAGGGTGAGAACCCAGTAGACTCCTGGGGCACCTCCCGGTATGCAAAATAAATAAAAAAATTCCATACATTAATTAATAAACATTGACTTTAAATGTCCATAGTAAAGAAGTGTCCATCACTGCCAGATCTAAAGTCGCAGTTTAAGATCCACAAAAACCTAAAAGAACCTCCCGGTAGGCCTATTATAAGTGGTATAGATTCATTAACGTGTAATACGTCTGAGTACGTGGATCATTTCTTACAAAACTACGTCTCCAAAATCCCAGCGTATCTAAAAGATACCACCCACCTACTAAACACACTAAAAGAAATAAGTTGGTCCCCAGGGTGGATATGGGCCACGATGGACGTCTCTTCCTTATACACAATAATTAATCATGAACAGGGGATAGAGGCTATCAACAGAACCCTATCCAGAGACATTAATATGAATTCAATACAGAGATCATTTATCTTAAATTGTATCAACTATATTTTAAAACACAACTATTTTTGGTTTGAAGATGAGTTCTTCCTTCAACTATGCGGTACAGCAATGGGCACCAGGTTTGCACCAAGTTACGCAAATTTATTCGTAGCCGAATGGGAAAACTAATTTATTTGGAACAGCAATCCGTACGGTGCAGACCTGGTGCTCTGGAAGAGGTACATCGACGACATCCTGATAATTTGGAAAGGAACGGAGGATAATCTACAAGCGTTCATACAATATACCAATAACCACAAATTTAATTTGAAATTCACTTCTAATATTCAGACAAAACAAATTGAGTTTTTGGATGTGGAACTCTTCTTTGAAGATAACACAATCTGTTCAAGAAATTACAGTGTAATATTGTGGGCAAATGGTGACAATGTATGTCAATGCTATGCACTCACAATGTATATGTATATTCAGGCTTCGTAACCATCAAATCCTCCGGGTGGACGTATAGCAGGTATATGTAAGGAAGCAGAGAAACAGATAGGGGCCACAATAGTGTGGTATCAAATGGTTGTCTCAGTACGCAAACGTGAAAATACACTTACACTTTTTGTGAAGGTATAGTGCCAATATGTATTTGACGTTCCTCCTCTGCTTTCCTTCGACTTCTCCGGATCCGTACCAGTATTCCACTGGTATGTGTCTGTACCCAGTGGGTAGATAGAATTCAATCCACAGTATAGTGGAATAAAATACTATTTATTTAAGGCAATGTGCCAAATAAAAGCTTAATAACAACAATCCACAGAGGGATATATTAAAAAGCAAAATAAAAAGTCCGTAAAAAGAGCTCTATAAAATCCTCAACGCGTTTCGCCGGGTGTGTGGCTTCATCAGGAGTCACTTCTATATTGATGTGTGGTCCTTTTAAATCGTGCCGGGCGCCATCTTGGTTCTCCGGCGTCTGACGTCAATATGTCTGATGTCGTCATCCCGTCTGTCCCATGGAACTCGGAGGTGAGTAAATAAAGTTTTATTAGTTGGTGTACAGTGTATCTTATGTACATCTATTTGTTTCGGATGTTACAGCAACGAGAGGTGCTGATAGGTAGTGATGGGCATGTGTGGGGCGGTCATAGATATCACGGAAACAGTGCCAATCGGTGGCAAAGTGCCCGTGTGTGTCGCATAGATCGGTGGCAAGATGCCTGTGTGAGGCGGTCTCAAGGACTGCTGTCTGTGCATACGGACGGGGCGGTGATAAGGGCTACCGATGATATGTACAGTATGCCTGTACTGCATACAGTTCTAGAGGGGGCGTGTCCCAAGACGACGTACGTGAGCGCTGGAACAAATAATTTGTTCCATCGCGGAACGAAGTTTAAGCAGCAGTAATAGACAAATAAAAATGAAGGTTAAAAACATGAGTACGGTAAGTGTTTGAGTACAGTCGGTGCATGAGTGCGGTAAGTATTTGTAAAGTGTGTAGTTGAACTGGGATGTTCATGTTTTATTTCTTCTTTTGTTAGGAACAGGCCCTAATCTCGAGTGTCATTTGGAGCAGGAGAATTTCACCATGGATGATGATGTCTGACATGCCTCAATAGTTAATTCCCTTGTATGCGTTGGTATGTATACCCTCTAAATGGGAATGATATCAAGAAATTAGGTAGAACAAATTTCAATGAATAAAAAGAGAGGAATGTTTTCCCCTGAATATTTAAACAAATTTCAATGAACAAATAAAGAGGAATGTTTCCCCTGAATTTTTAAAATATAATTGGTGTTATTTTGATGCTTGAATCAATGTTGACTGATTTTTCAATAAGAATAAATCTTGAATGAATTTCTAATAAAGTATGATAATTTTCTTCTTATTTGAGTGGTTTGTGAGTAGATATATTGCTTATAATGATAAATAGGGATTCATTATATATTATTTTTTATTTATTATTTAGTCCCTACCTATTATGCCTCTTACACGTGTATATTGAAATGATGCTACACTGCTGAAATGTTGTTGGAATATTGCATAAATGAATTATAAAAGGAAGCGTATTTCATGCCGTTACCACAGAATTCGTGTTACAGCAGAAATGTGGACTTATGTAGTGAAAAAAATGGGCGTATGGAGTCTATAAGGGCTGCATCATATTGTTATAATTTATATTGTGAAAATTTACATATACGTCAGAATGTCAAGCTCCATATTTAGACCACCTTTTTTAAAAGTTTTTAATTTAAAAATCCATTCGGTTTCACGTTTGGATAAATTATCTATCGTACTACCCCCTCTCCAGTTGGGGGGAACCCAATCTATACCGATAATTTTCAGGGATTCTATGGAAAATTTCGGGCACGTGTTGCAATGTTTCTTATGTTCCCAAGGTGTTCTAATATCCTCTCTTTCATGGGTCTTATGGTCCTGCCCACATATTGTAGGCCACACCCACATTCCAACAGGTAAACTATGTTTTTTGTTAGACAGTTTATGAAATGTTTGATGGTGTATGTTTGACCTGTTTTTGAGCCTATAAACTGATTGTTTTTTTGGGGGAGGAATGTGCACATCTTACAAAAGCCACATTTGTGGAACCCTTTTGGTTTGTTTCCCATGAACATTAGGGGGTTGTTGGTTGCTATTTGTTTTGGTAAGACGCTTGGGGCCAGTAGGGTTTTTAGTGATCCAGTTTTCTTAAAAATTATCTGTGGTCAGGTATTACCGTCCCTAAAATGTCATCGTTTTTCAATATGTGCCAGTGTTTGTCTATGATACGTTTTATTTTGTTGGCTTGAGTGTTGTACTGGGTAAAAAAGGCAAAACTAAAGTCTCTCTCTTTTGAAGATGACCTATTTTTTTCCCCCAGTAGTTGCTGTCTATCTATTGCTTCTACTTGGCGGAGATTGTCATTGAGTTTTTCTTCTGGATAATTTTTTTCAATGAATTTTTGATTAATTTCATTAGCCTTAATTACAAAATCCTCTCTTTTCGTACAGTTCCTTTTTACCCTCAAAAGTTGACCCTTGGGTATATTGTTAAGCCATTGAGGATGATGGCAGCTGTTGTAGTTTATGTACCCGTTTCTATCAGTGGGTTTGCTGTAGTTCCTTGTGCATATTTGGTGTTCCTCCGTGAAAAGTTCCACGTCCAGAAACTCAATTTGATGTGTCTGTATGTTCGAGGTGAACTTTAAATTAAATTCATTGTTGTTAGTGTATTTTATGAATTCGTTTAGATTATCTTCTGATCCTCTCCAGATTATGAGGATGTCGTCTATGTATCTCTTCCAGAGCACCAGGTTTGCACCGAATGGGTTGTTATTCCATATGAACTGGTTTTCCCATTCTGCTACGAATAGATTGGCATAGCTCGGTGCAAACCTGGTGCCCATGGCTGTGCCGCAAAGTTGGAGGAAGAAGTCATCCTCGAACCAAAAATAATTGTGTTTCAATATATAGTTAATGCATTTCAAGATGAATGATTTTTGTAGTGGGTCCATATTGGTGTCTCTTGATAAGGTTTTATTAAAAGCCTCCAATCCCTGTTCATGATCTATGATGGTATATAGGGAGGAGACATCCATTGTGGCCCACAGCCATCCTGGAGACCATGATATATCTTTTAGTGTATTGAGAAGATGGGTAGTATCTTTAAGATATGCTGGGATATTGTCACGATCCGTAAGTGAGCTGGTAAGCGAAAGGTTCCTAATAGCAAAAAACTCCAATACACACAGGGCAAAAATCCAGGCGAGGTACAATAGGGCACGAGCGGAGGCAGAGTCAAAAAACAAGCAAGGGGT
Organism: Spea hammondii; assembly: GCA_029215755.1. NCBI lineage: Eukaryota > Metazoa > Chordata > Amphibia > Anura > Pelobatidae > Spea > Spea hammondii. The sequence goes on along the minus strand of JARDYJ010000006.1, from coordinate 40,287,604 downwards.
CAAAGGCAGGCAGCAAATAGATAATGGTCGGTAAGCGAGAATAGGGTCTGGTACACAAAGGGTCAAAACACAGAGAACGCTTCAGTATAGGAATCCAACTTCAACTGATACTTCAGCAAAGGATACTGGGACTAAAGCGTCTAAATACGTTCAAATTTGGCGCCAAAATGACGTCAGTATTTGAAACGTGTTGCTATGGCAACGGTGGAGCGTGCCCTGCGTTTCACTGGATTCTGCCGGCAGCTAGAGAGAGACGCGTCTCCCTGGCAACGGAGCGAGCGCCCCCTCCCTCCTGTTAACCTCCGGCTGCAGCTGCGTTGGAGTGTAGCTGGAGAGGCCCTGCTTGCTGCTGTGTCTGTAAACCGGGAAGGAGCAGAGATGTCAGCGTGGGAACGATGGCGGGGGTAAGTACTTGCTTTATGACAGATATTAGGGACGTACTGCTGGAGGAAATGGTCGACATATTCTGATGTATTGCACGTGACTGAATCTATGCCACTGATAATAGGTCTACCGGGTGGCTCCTTTAGATTTTTATGAATTTTTGGAATGAAATAAAAAACCGGTAGTTTGGGGTGTTCTTTTCTTAGATAGTTGTACTCCTTCTTATTTAGGACCCCTTGTTCTAGTCCTTCTTCCAATATATAATATAGGACTGTGCTAAATTCTTTTGTGGGGTCTTTACCTAGTTTTCTGTAAGTGGTGGTGTCCTCCAAAATTCTTCTAGATTCTTTTATATAGTAGAGGCGATCCATGACAACTGTCGCTCCCCCTTTGTCTGCCTGCTTGACTACTATGTCATGTTTATCTTTTAATAATCGTAAAGCCGTTTGCTCATTTTTATTCAGGTTGTATGTTTTTGTTTTGTTACCCAGTTGTTCCAGATCTTTTAGTATGAGATCAGTAAAAACTTCTATCTGTTGACTTTTTCATTTTGTGGGAAGAATTTGGATTTGGGTCTAAGGTTCGTATGTGAAAAACGTTCTACAATATGATGCAGCCCTTATAGACTCCATACGCCCATTTTTTTCACTACATAAGTCCATATTTCTGCTGTAACACGAATTCTGTGGTAACGGTATGAAATACGCTTCCTTTTATAATTCATTTATGCAATATTCCAACAACATTTCAGCAGTGTAGCATCATTTAACCCCTTAACGACAATTGCCGGTCCTGGCACGACACGGAAAAGCATGTGCTTTACGACAATTGACGTGCCAGGACCGGCACGTCTTTAAACGGGTGCAGAAAGCGATCTGTTTTCGCTTTCTGCACCCAAAAAACGTTGCTGAATGCCTCGACCTCGAGGCATTCAGCAACGCCGCGATCGGAACGAAGGGGCCATCTCTGGCCCCTCCACGGGGCGTCAACATCCGCCATACTTTGTATGGCGGCGGACGCCCGTTTTAAAAGCGTTTAGGAGGCGATCGACGATCGCCTCCTAAACTTAAATGGTGTCGCTGGAATGCCTCGATCAGGAGGCATCCAGCGACACCAAACACTTACCTTTCGATGGGCTGTGACCGCTCCGGAGAGCGGTCACAGCCGCAGCTGCCGATGATCTTCGCCATCAAGCAAGATGGCCGCTGCCCTGTAACAGGAACCAACAAATTTTAAAAGTTCGCTAGATGGTCCAGACCATCTAGAGAACTTTGGCTCCACTTGCAGGTTGAATACAGGTACTGCATTCACCATGCAAGTCAATGGAACCCAGCTTTCTAATCACAGTGTGATTAGTAAAAATAAATTAAAAAATAAAATAAAATTAATAATAATTAGAAAAAAAATAGTAAAAAACTAGTAAAATGTAAAAATCATTTCCCACTGATGTCACTATCAGGGGACCCTCCAAGTTGAAAAAAAATGTTAAAATTTTTTTTTTAAAAAAGACAAAAAAATATATATATATATATAAAAAATATATTTTTGTGAGCAAGTCCTAAAATTAGCATATTAGCTTAAAACAATTCTCGCATGGAAAGAGTTAAAATACTGGAATATTAAATGCCCGTGGGGTGTCTACTTTTAAAAAAGGTATGATTTGATGGGGTAAATTGAATTGGCCAGGTTCAACAACGTCCCAATTAACACCGGGGGAGGATGGCCACACACCTAATTTCCAATTAGAAAAATGCACACGTACCAAATGTGGCCTTTTAGTTCCCACAAAAATGACACACCCATGCATGTGGGATATCACTGCACTCAGGAGATGTTGCTGAACACATTATGGGGTGTCGTGTGACAGCGGCATATACCAGGAGCTGTAAATTCATACATAAAGTAGGTGTGTGTGGGAAAAATACACACACAAAAATACTACTGCAAACTTTGAAAACATGCTGGTGGTAAAATGTGTGCATGCAAAGAGTTAAAATACCAGCATTTAAAATACCCTGTGGTGTCTAGTTTTGAAAAATATATGGTTTTGTTGGGCACACTGAAATGGCCCGTCTCAAAGATGTACCAAATAGGGCATGGGCAGTGGATCCCCAAATGCCAAAGTTCAACATTGAAAAATGCGCATGCCCCAAATGTGGCCCTTTTGCCCCCAAACGGCCAGGCAAAATCATTCATGTGAGGTATCGCTGTACTCAGGAGATGTTGCTGAACACATATTAGGGGTGTTTTGTGATAGTGACATATACGAGAACTTTTTAATTCATACCTGAAGTAAAATGTGTGTGGAAAACCAAATGCAAAAAAATGACTACCACAAAGTTTGACAAAGACTGGTAGTAGATATGGTGCATGGAAAGAGTTAAAATACTAGCATTTGAAATACCCTGGGGTGTCTAGTTTTCAAAAATATATGGGTTTATTGGGCACACTGAAATAGCCCGACTCAAAGATGTACCAAATAGGGCATAGGCAGTGGATCCCCAAATGCCAAAGTTCAACATTGAAAAATGCGCATGCCCCAAATGTGGCCCTTTTGCCGCCAAATAGCCAGGCAAAATCATTCATGTGAGGTATCGCTGTACTCAGGAGATGTTGCTGAACACATATTGGGGTGTTTTGTGATAGTGACATAAACGAGAACCTTTTAATTCATACCTGAAGTAAAATGTGTGTGACAAAACAAATGCAAAAAAATGACTACCACAAAGTTTGACAAAAACTGGTGGTAGATATGGTGCATGGAAATAGTTAAAATACTAGCATTTGGAATACCCTGGGCTGTCTAGTTTTCAAAAATATATGATTTGATGGGGTAAATTGCATTGGCCGGGTTCAAAGGTACCCAAAATGGCACATGGGGGGAAGAATTACCAGATTTGGAAAAAATGGCTTTGAAATAGCAAAACGCTACCTGTACTTATTGCCCCATAATGGGTAGAAAAAAGCAAAAAAACATAAAAACATTGGGTATTTCTAAACTCAGGACAAATAGTAGAATCCATTTAGCAGGTTTTTTCATTACCTTTTATAGATGAGTAAAAGATTTTTCAACTAAAAGTTAGAAACAGTCATTTTTTTCTAAATTTTTCACCATATTTTATACTTTTTTTAGTAGTAAATAATATGATACAATCAAAACAATGTCATCTTAATGTCATAAAGAAAGCCCTTCTTGTCCTGAAAAAAACAATATCTAATGTGTGTGGGTTCAGTAAACGGGAAAGAAGAAAATTACAGCTAAACACAAGCAGCGCAGAAATGTTAAAAAGGCCATTGTCACGAAGGGTACAAAAAGTAAAATCAGCCTTTGTCACGAAGGGGTTAAATATACACGTGTAAGAGGCATAATAGGTAGGGACTAAATAATAAATAAAAAATAATATATAATGAATCCCTATTTATCATTATAAGCAATATATCTACTCACAAACCACTCAAATAAGAAGAAAATTATCATACTTTATTAGAAATTCATTCAAGATTTATTCTTATTGAAAAATCAGTCAACATTGATTCAAGCATCAAAATAACACCAATTATATTTTAAAAATTCAGGGGAAACATTCCTCTTTATTTGTTCATTGAAATTTGTTTAAAAATTCAGGGTAAAACATTCCTCTCTTTTTATTCATTGAAATTTGTTCTACCTAATTTCTTGATATCATTCCCATTTAGAGGGTATACATAACAATGCATACAAGGGAATTAACTATTGAGGCATGTCAGACATCATCATCCATGGTGAAATTCTCCTGCTCCAAATGACACTCGAGATTAGGGCCTGTTCCTAACAAAAGAAGAAATAAAACATGAACATCCCAGTTCAACTACACACTTTACAAATACTTACCGCACTCATGCACCGACCGTACTCAAACACTTACCGTACTCACGGTTTTAACCTTCATTTTTATTTGTCTATTACTGCTGCTTAAACTTCGTTCCGCGATGGAACAAATTATTTGTTCCAGCGCTCACGTACGGCGTCTTGGGACACGGGGTGTGTCTAGAACTGTATGCGGTACAGGCATACTGTACATATCATCGGTAGCCCTTATCACCGCCCCGTCCGTATGCACGGACAGCAGTCCTTGAGACCACCCCACACAGGCATCTTGCCACCGATCTATGCGACACACACGGGCACTTTGCCACCGATCGGCACTGTTTCCGCGATATCTATGACCACCCCACACATGCCCATCTCTACCTATCAGCACCTCTCGTTGCTGTAATATCCGGAACAAATAGATGTACATAAGATACACTGTACACCAACTAATAAAACTTTATTTACTCACCTCCGAGTTCCATGGGACAGACGGGATGACGACATCAGACGTATTGACGTCAGACGCCGGAGAACCAAGATGATGCCCGGCACGATTTAAAAGGACCACACATCAATATAGAAATCACTCCTGATGAAGCCACACACCCGGCGAAACGCGTTGAGGATTTTATAGAGCTCTTTTTACGGACTTTTTATTTTGCTTTTTAATATATCCCTCTGTGGATTGTTGTTATTAAGCTTTTATTTGGCACATTGCCTTAAATAAATAGTATTTTATCAAACTATACTGTGGATTGAATTCTATATACCCACTGGGTACAGACACACACCAGTGGAATACTGGTACGGATCCGGAGAAGTCGAAGGAAAGCAGAGGAGGAACGTCAAATACATATGGGCACTATACCTTCACAAAAAATTTAAGTGTATTTTCACGTTTACGTACTGAGACAACCATTTGATACCACACTATTGTGGCCCCTATCTGTTTCTCTGCTTCCTTACATATACCTGCTATACGTCCACCCGGAGGATTTGATGGTTACGAAGCCTGAATATACATATACATTGTGAGTGCATAGCATTGGCACACATTGTCACCATTTGCACACAATATTACACTATTATTGTTTCTTTCTGTTTTTATTTATTTTTTTGACCGGTATACACGAGCGCCCCCTAGTGATCTTTGTTCTAATTTCCAAACACCCGGAGAGTGTGTTTTACGGGTTGCAGCTGGGTATCCGGTCCAGCGATACAAAGGAAAGTATATTGACCATTTTTTCTCTATATACCTTCCTTCACACTGGTTTTCATCACTTTCCTTTGATACAAGAAATTACAGCAAACCAACAGATAGGAATGGATATATACATTATACTAGCTGTCACCACCCAAAATGGTTAAATAATAAACCGAAGGGCCAACTAATGAGGATCAAAAGAAATAGCTCGAAGGGCGAGGATTTAGAAATGAAAGCGGAGGAGATAAAACAAAAATTCATTGAGAAGAAATATCCTGAAGAAAAGTTAAATGATAGCTTAAGACAAGTGGAAAGAATAGATCGACAACAACTACTAGTAGCAAGAAATATAGACCAAAAAACATCTAAGGAAAGAGACTTTAGTTTTTCTTTTTTCACCCAGTATAATACCCAAGCCAATAAGATCAAACAAATTCTTGACAAATGTTGGCACATACTTAAAAACGACGAAATCTTAGGCACGGTATTACCTAATAAACCACAAATTATTTTTAAAAAAACAGGGTCACTAAAAACTATCTTGTCCCCAAGCATTTTACCTAAACAAGTAACTCAACACAACCCACATATGTTTATAGGAGACAAGCCCAAAGGTTTTCACAAATGCAGTCACTGCAAAATGCATACCCTTTTACCCAAAAAAATCAATCAGTTTATAGGTACAAGGACGGGCCTCACTTATACAATTAAACATTTCATAAATTGTCTATCAAAAAATGTAGTTTATTTATTAGAGTGTGGATGTGGCCTACAATATGTGGGTAGAACCATCAGACCTATGAAAGAGAGGATACTAGAACATCTAGGGAATATCAGGAATAAGAACATCAAACACAGTGTCCCTGGACACTGTAACTCATGCCCAAGTTTTTCAGTTGAAACCTTAAAGATCATTGGTATTGACTGGGTCCCCCCCAATTGGAGAGGGGGTAGTACAGTAGAGAATCTATCGAAGCGCGAGACCGAATGGATCTTTAAACTAAAAACATTCAAGAAAGGGGGCCTAAATATGGAATTAGATATTCTAACGTACATGTAAATATGATTAAATACATAGAGGCACCTCGGATGGAAAATATATGCTAGGCGTTTAAACTAATAGACTCATAAGCTATACAATTAATATATAACTATAACTTCCACCTTCATCCAACCTACGCTATACATTTTGGTAAAGTCCACACAATATACATAAACACAATGTATATAGACAGTAACAAAATTGATGACAATAAAAACCAAAGCAATACTAATGACATAAAAAGCTTTATTGAAGATATTCAAAAATCAAATTGTTTTATCAAATTGTTTTATTTCATTTAACAACTAAAAAAATTAAAGTATTTTAATTCATTTTAATTAATTCATTATAATAATAGAAATCATTTGGGGGCTATAAAGACCTATGAAGATCATGAAACCATATTATATATGTTAGTTCCGGATCGGGAGAGAATTCTTTATACTCCCATTCGTCTCCTCACTGGGAATTTAGTCCTCTTCAATCTCTCCACGACGTATTAACTGGCTGCCTTGTCGAGCCTTGTTCCACTTCATTAGGTATTTACCACATGGAGTTATTCAAATTCACATCTGTCCTGCAATACATCGTAGGCATTATCAGTACAGCACTAGTCTATCATGCTGCAACACAATCCAAAAATTATCAATAGATGATGATTTCCGCCCCCCCCCCCCTTATAGGGGTAAAACAAGGGACGTCCGTTTTTTTCCCTCTTCATTAAAACAATACAGTGGATTTCAAAACCTTTCCTCACACAGTAATCGGTAACGGACTTTTCCAAACTCTCCACTTCTTTATATGTTCAGCGGGATATACGTCTCTACCATATATACACAGGGCGTATCAATATTAGTACAACTTGGCTTCCTGTTTTCTACTCATAATATCTTTTATTTGCATATGACACACTTACCTTGGAGCCCCATGATGAAGAAGAAGATGGCTACAGACCATTGAGATAACGAGTGATGGCATCGGACGAGCTGACGTCAGACACACGGACGCCGAGAAACCAAGATGGCGCCGCGCACTAATAAAAGAAACACGAACACACACAGAAGATACTCCTGAAGAAGCCACATTCGGGCGAAACGCGTTGAGAAAGAGCTCATTTTATCCATATGGACTTTTACTACCTTTTATACAGTAATTGTACCTCTGTTTGAGTACTATTTGTTTATTTTATTTTATTTATCTATTGGGGCATGTGCCCGGAATAAATTTCACTTTTATATACACTTTTTTCGAATGTATCATTACCTGACGCACATCAACACCGGCTGAAGACCAAGTGGGATCCTGAGATTTTTGAAGAAGCTGAGGAGGAACATCATTGAAAGGCATCCAGGTTTACAGGCACTACACATCTTCATTAACTGTAAGTGTGCATTCAACCTGGCATGTCCCAGCATATAACGATACTATACCATTGTGTTTTCATATGTTCTGTGCTTCCTCCCACATATATCTCACACACGGACCCTGAGGTGCTGATTGATACAAGGCTTGACCAATATACATACACTGTGAGTGCATATGCAAACTCATTATAAGACCACTTGTGTTTAATACTACACCACTACTGTGGAGGGGTTGTCAAGGCATAAGGGTAATTGGTATGCAGTTCCTGCAGTTTCCCTCCAGTATATCTTGAGTATAACTCTTAACTGTCCACTTATGAGGAGTCCACTTACTTATGAGGAGACCACTGGTGCTACATTTACAAGTGAGGCCTGGGAATTTATAGCGCTACCTCACAAGTGGGCAGATACGGTGATTGCATATAGGATCAGAGGCGTATCTACTGAAAATAGCGCCTATGGCAAGCACTGAAATTGCGCCCCTGTCCAAATAAAAACCCATTTACTAGCCCCTGCTGCATATATATATATATATATATATATATATATATATATATATATATTAGTCCCTGCTGCCGATAGCGGGTATAGATCAACACGCAAACCCAGATCAATTGAAATTCACTTGTGATCTCAGCACTGAAGGTATATATCAAATAAACAGAATCAGACATACAAGTCCTGTATTTGCAGGTATACAATAATAATATATGAAACGTAGCATCGCAGGTATAGATCAACTGAATAAGACATATTAACCCTGTATTTGCAGGTACACATAAATAATGTATGGAAACATAGCATAGCAGATATGGATCTACAGCATAACACAAAAACCCAGCTTTGCAGGTAAAGATCAATTGGAATTCACATAAAAACACAGCATTAAAGGTATATTTAAAACCCCCTAAATTACAGGCATAGATCACAGGTTGCACACCGCAAAGCCAGCCCTGGCGTCCACACTGCCGACATAGAACCTGACCAGCACCCAGATTACACACATAAGATTTGCCATCTTTGTCCCCAAATAGCCCACCACAAGTCAACTTTGTCCCCAAACAGTCCGGCCAGTGCCATCTTTGTCCCATATACACCCTGCCTGTGCCATGTTGGTCCCCAAGGCTCAAACCTCCTGCTAGTGCCATCTTTGCCCTTCCACAATTATACATCTATGATACACAAACACTTTTACAGTCACTCACTAATTCACACTTTAATTCAGAGAACTCATCCACACATTAACTCATGCTCTCCCTCATTCAGACAATACATTCACACATTAACTCATGCTCGCCCTCCTTCAGACAACTCATCCACACATTAACTCATGCTCTCTCTCATTCACTCAATGCATCCACACATTAATGCACACTCTTTACTTATATCTACCCCCCTCCCTCATCACTTTTTAACCCCCCTCCCTCCCTCCCTTACCACTTTTTACCCCCCTCCCTCACCACTTTTTAACCCCCCTCCCTCCCTCTCTCACCACTTTTTAACCCCCCTCCCTCCCTCACTCACCACTTTTTAACCCCCCTCCCTCCCTCCCTCACTCACCACTTTTTAACCCCCCTCCCTCACCACTTTTTAACCCCCCTCCCTCCCTCACCACTTTTAAACCCCCCTCCCTCACTCACCACTTTTTAACCCCCCTCCCTCACTCACCACTTTTTAACCCCCCTCCCTCACTCACTCACCACTTTTTAACCCCCCTCCCTCACTCACTCACCACTTTTTAACCCCCCTCCCTCACTCACTCAACACTTTTTAACATCCCCCCCCCCTCTCACCTGGAAGTCCAGCGACGGGAGCAGGATGTTGCTGTCTTCCTGCACCGCTCGCTGGTGCCCGCTGCTTCACTGCTGAGCGCCGTAATATGACGTCATATTTCGGCGCCCAGCAGTGAAGCAGCGGGCACCAGCGAGCGGCTTTTAAACACTGATGCGGAGGAGATAGAGGGGCGCCTAGCAACCGCTCGGCGCCCCTCTATCTCCTCCGCATCAGTGTTTAAAAGCCGCTCGCTGGTGCCGGCATTTCATGCAGAGCGCCGCAATATGCCGGCATATTGCGGCGCTTTGCATGAAATGCCGGCACCGGGATGGGGGTAGAGGGCTCGTGGAGGAGAATGAGGGGCGCCGAGCGGTTGCTAGGCGCCCCTCTCTCTCCTCCGCATCAAAAAAAAATAAAATGCCGGTGAGCGGCATTTAAAAGCCGCTCACCGGCGCCCCCCTTGGGATGGCGCCCATGGCACGTGCCATGGCTGCCATACCCTATATACGCCTCTGTATAGGATGCATATGTTTCACACCTTGTATTAACAATTGCAGTTAAGTTAGACAAGAGGGCACCTGTGACAGAAGACCTGTCATACAGGGCCCCAAGATACTCAGAGATGGCTATGGCCTGGCTGTCAAACAAAGATAGCACAGGTAGGAATGCTATTGTTTAATTAATCCCATCAATAGGATTGCTGCCAGGGGATGAAAGGTTGGGTTGTCTACCTGTTTAACAATGTTAATTTATGTTAATGAAGTTCTGTGGATATATGAGTATGTTTTACAACAATAAACTGTTCATTCCTGCTGTAGTCAATTCAAGGTAGTTGTGTCTACTTATTGGGTACACATAGCAGGTTTCCAAGGTGTGCATACTGACTGGGGCTGGAAGTGATTTCGGAGACAACAGGAGGATACATCTGGGTAACATAGTAACATGGTAACATAGTTCATAAGGTTGAAAAAAGACCAAAGTCCATCAAGTTCAACCTATATACATATTGTGTCCCTACTGTGTTGATCCAGAGGAAGGCAAAAAAACCCTTATGAAGCAGATGCCAATTGCCCCATACCAGGGGGAAAATTCCTTCCCGACTCCAAATATGGCAATCAGAATAAATCCCTGGATCAACGTTCTTTCCCTATTAATCTAATATCCATAACTTGTAATATTATTGCTTTCAAGAAACACGTCCAGGCTCCTTTTGAACTCTTTTATTGAGTTTACCATTACCACTTCCTCTGGCAGAGAGTTCCATAATCTCACCGCTCTTACTGTAAAGAACCCCCGTCTGTGCTGGTGTAGAAACCTTCTTTCCTCCAACCGTAGAGGATGTCCCCTTGTTATAGATACAGTCCTGGGTATAAATAGGTCCTGGGAGTGATCTCTGTACTGTCCCCTTATATATTTATACATAGTTATTAAATCCCCCCTAAATCGTCTTTTTTCCAAACTAAATAACCCTAATTCTGATAATCTTTCTGGGTACTATAGTCCTCCCATTCCCCTTATTACTCTGGTTGCCCGTCTTTGAACCCTCTCCAGCTCCACTATATCTTTCTTGTACACTGGTGCCCAGTACTGTACACAGTATTCCATGTGTGGTCTGACTAGTGACTTGTACAGTGGTAGAATTATTTCCTTGTCGTGGGCATCTATGCCCCTTTTGATGCACCCCATGATTTTATTTGCCTTAGCAGCAGCTGCCTGACACTGGTCGCTACAGGTAAATTTACTGTTAACTAAAACTCCTAAGTCCTTTTCCATGTCAGTCGTCCCCAGTGTTTTCCCATTTAATACATATTCCCAGCCTGGATTTTTCTTCCCCATGTGCATAACCTTACATTTATCTGTGTTGAACCTCATCTGCCACATCCCAGCCCAAGCCTCCAACCTATGCAGATCCATTTGTAATCGTGCACTGTCCTCTATTGTGTTAACCACGTTACAGAGCTTAGTATCGTCTGCAAAGATTGATACTTTACTATACAATCCCTCTACAAGGTCATTAATAAATATATTAATAAGAATAGGACCCAAAACTGACCCCTGTGGTACCCCACTAGCAACAGTAACCCACTCAGAGTATGTACCATTAATAACCACCCTCTGTTTCCTATCACTGAGCCAGTTACTTACCCACATACACACATTCTCCTCCAGCCCAAGCATTCTCATTTTATGTACCAGCCTTTTATGTGGCACCGTATCAAACGCTTTGGAAAAATCAAGATATACGACATCCAGCGATTCACCCCGATCCAGTCTTGAGCTCACCTCCTCATAAAAGCTGATCAGGTTAGTTTGACAGGACCGATCCCTTGTAAACCCATGCTGATATGGAGTCATACACTTATTTTCATTGAGATACTCCAAAATAGCATCTCTTAGGAAACCCTCAAACAGTTTACACACAACAGAAGTTAAACTAACAGGCCTATAATTCCCCGGGTCACTTTTTGTCCCCTTTTTGAATATTGGCACATTTGCTATGCGCCAGTCCAGACAAGCCCTGGATACTAAGAGGAAGGGCTGCATGACTGGGCCTATATTTAACTAGAAGCGTGCTGGCCAGGTTTTAAAGGGTCATTTAAGGGACATCCTATGGGGTCCCACATCCTCGTATGGGTGGGGTTTTGGTGGCTATTTAGGGGACCATTTTCCCGCCACTGATCAGAAATCTGTTAATCAGAGTGACAAACCAAAGAATTTAAAGAATTTTGCAGAATTTAGCAAGAGACTTATCTGTACTATCCATTTGCAGCTACTTACCTTGCTATGTCTGATCTGGACATGGAAAACATGCAGGCTGCCAATCAGGGCTGCTGCGGTGGCCAATGGTGGCTCTTGGCTGCAAGAAAAATTTGCAGCGTTAGTTTCTGATATGCCGTCCGGTCCTTCTACTTCCGCGGGGGCCCGCGGGATTAGGCCCCCGTCCAGACTTAGCCCGGATTTTCCAGGAGGCCTGCCAGACGGCCTAGACCTTCTGCTTCTCTTGGGGCTGCCGGAGCTCCGAATCCGGAAGGTGCCCGCAGGAGGTCTTCGGCCGCCCGTAGCAAGACTGCCAGGAGGGCTCCTGCAATCCCCTGCCCACCTGAACCCGCAGCGACTCCGGATTCTGCCGACGATTCCTTGGACGCGGTACCACCTACCCCTCAGCGGCCATCTGCTTCCGGACGTCTGCCTGCACTCTCCGTTTCTCGTTCCCGGCATCCAGTATCCTCTGTGGTGGTCCCGGCCGCCATGCCTCGTGTCTCACGTGGTAGGCATAGGTCGTCGCGGGCTGTGACGTCAGCGGTGCGCCGGGGTGAAGATGACGGGAGCGGCCATTTTGTTGGTGTCTCCCGGGATTTTCAAGCCGTTTCACGCTCTCGTGGGGCCCCCAGAGCGTTTCCTTTGACTGCTGCGGTGGAGGATCTTCGGGATTCGTCTCCACAGGGGTCCGGTTTGTCTCTGGTCATGTTTCCTGACGACAGTTCCGCTCCGGATGCCCTTGCTGCTGCAGAACATCTTGGATCATCTGGATTGGCTCCCCTGCAACCCGGCAGTTCTGGTGAGCATGTTCAGGATCCTGGTCCTATTGCACAACACCCTCCTACACTTAACTCTTTACCTTTGCCTTCTGTGGTTTTGGGTTCTCCTCCTGTTTCGGGCGCTGCGCCTCCTCCTTTGCCCCAGTTTTCTCATTTGCCTTTCTTGGATTTGTTTTCCGGGTTTCGGTCGTTTTTGCAGCAATGTGAGGATAGGGTTAGAGCGGGTACTTCGTGCCCGCAGGCGGTTTGGAGTGGTTATTCTCCACAGTCCACTGGCGCTGTACCTGCCCCCGTGGGTACGGCGGCCAGCGCGGTGTCTGTTCCACCTGTGACTTCACCTGCCACAGATGCGCCATCAGTGGCAAAAGCTGCAGAGAAAAGTTCTGATAAGTCTGAAAAGGTTGGTGATTCGGCGCGTGGGGAGGTTTACGTGTGTTTCGAAGGTCCACTTGGGGCGCACTTAAAACAGGAGGTGAGAGAGCGCATATGGAAGGGCGAGTATATTGAAATATTTTCCCTTCTTCCCCTGGAGAAATTTAATTTGGACAGGGGCTCCAAGGATGACAGTAAAAAGGAGGAAGAGGAAAAGAGGCGCTATCGCCTCATTCCTCACACGTTTACCAACTGGTTACAAGCTTTTGCTATATTGGCGAGCGTTATTGGCGAGAAAACCCCAGAACATTGTTCGGGTTTATTTTGCTATATGGATAGCATAGGGGAAGCTTATAGAGTATACGGAGGTTTGGCGTGGCTGCGGTACGACGAACAATTCCGGCAGCGTATGGCTGTCCGGCGGAATATTCGTTGGGACCACAAGGATATTGCCTTGTGGCTCCGTGTTACGGCTCCAGCCAGGTCCACCGGTACCCCCTTTTCAGGGGCTGCCGGGGGTGCTTCGGCAGCCGCGTCTCCGGCGGGTAACAAAAAAGGCAGTTCAACCAAGGCGTATGTCGATGGGGCGCTTCTTGCAGATATAAACATGAGTGTTCTGTCTGTGGAGGTTCCCATGCGTCCGTTAAGTGCTTTAAAAAGGCTAAGTCCGCCTCAGCCACAAGTACTGTTACAAAAGGGGACAACCCCGGTGAACGCCCACGCGATGCTACCGTGGCTTCAGCGTTATGAGGATGAGGCGGCTGCCGAATTGTTGTGGTTTGGTTTTACGGAGGGTTTCCGTATTCCTTGCCAGGTTGAACGGGGTTCGGTTGATGTTAAAAATTTGCAGTCTGCGTTGGCCTTTCATTAAGTGCGACATCGTCCGTTTTCAGACTTTCATGCCTGGCGTTATTATTTTATGTTCCGAAATCGTGCCTAGGCTGTTTTGGAGAGGTGCGAGGTCGTTGGCTGGCATCAATAGGGCTCGTCTCAACGTTAATAAAGCTATTGCTCGTTTCGTGGTTTTGCAAGGTGGGCTGGTTATTTCACACCCGGATATTACGACCGACTCCCTGGCGTTTATCCGAGACGATGGAGTTCACCTGAGTGATTTAGGAGCTGATCTGTGGTGTCTGGAGGTCACTTCAGGAATTGAGCGTGCCGTTGATTTATGGAGGAATCTCCGCGTTTAAGTCGGTCAAACGCGTAGATTTTGGCAGAATTTTGAGATAGGTATGCTGAATTTACAATTGGTTGTTATGCCAACATTCATGTTCAAGTGTTTTTTTCTCCACGGGTTCAGTCCCTGGGGGAACTCTCGAAGGGTAGGGTGTTCCGACCCAACGGTCTCCGTTTGGAATTTGGCGGGATATCCCTACAAGATGTTGTTTGGTTATGGTTTTACATGTTATTAATGCATAACCTATCTCTTGTTTTATTAATATATTAATATATTTTCTTGCACTTGTCACAGTTAATAAAGCACTGTGGCCTTACATTTTTTCCAACGACCTCATGTCTCTTGTGTTTTTTATTTCATGTCTTTTCGCTGCATGTTAACATATATAGTGCCCGAGTCATGGGGAACAGACCCTGTCACTATAGAGTCCTTGAATATTAGAAATAGGGGTCTGTCTATTACATTACTTAACTCCCTTAGAACGCGGGGGTGAATGCCATCTGGACCTGGTGATTTGTCTATTTTGATTTTTTTTAGGCGGCACTGCACTTCTTCCTGGGTTAGACAGGCGACATGTACTGGGGCAGTTATCTCATCCTGCTGTATATTACCTGGCATTTCATTTTCCTCTGTGAATACAGCAGAGAAGAATATATTTAATAGATTAGCTTTTTCCTGATCCCCGTCTATAACTTCTCCCTCATTACTTTTTAAGGGGCCAACGCTTTCATTTTTAACCTTTTTACTATTTATATAGTTAAAGAACATTTTGGGGTTTGTCTTACTCTCTTTAGCAATGAGTCTGTCTCCACTTTTGCTGCTTTTATCAGATTTTTACATATTTTATTTTTTTCCCGACTTTTTAGTGCTTCCTCACTGCCTTCCTGTTTCAGTAGCTTAAATGCCTTTTTTTTGCCATTTATAACCCCCTTTACATTTTTATTTATCCACATTGGTTTTCTCTTGTTCCTGACTCTTTTATTCCCATAAGGTATGTACCTTTCACAGTGAGAATTTAAGATATCCTTAAAAATCTCCCATTGAGTGTCTGTACTCTTGTTTTTGAGGACATTTTCCCAATTTACAGTGTTAAGGGCTTCTCTTAGTTGATTAAACTTTGCCTTCCTAAAGTTCATAGTTCTTGTGGCTCCTCTAAGAGTTCCCTTATTGAAGGACAAATTATAATGTATCATATTGTGATCACTATTTCCTAGATGCCCCCTGACCTGCACATTAGTTACTCTGTCAGGTCTGTTGGTTAATATTAAGTCCAGTAGGGCGCCCCCTCTGGTCGGGTCCTGTACCATTTGGGACAGATAATTATCCTTACTTATAGTCAGAAACCGGTTTCCTTTATGAGATTCACAGGTCTCTGTTTCCCAGTTTATGTCGGGATAGTTAAAGTCCCCCATAATAACCACCTCATTGTGATTTGCTGCCTTGTTTATTTGCTTTAATAATTGATCTCTGGGAGTTACTACAGCTCTCTTGGTGAACCCGTTACAGCAGGTAGACATACCAAGTGAAAACAAAGAGATACAGCAAGAGAGAGATGAGGGGTTCAAGGGTGTAATATGTGTAGATGTAATATGTGATAATCATACTAGGTGAAAACAAGGAGATGCAGCAATTGATGAGGGGTTCAGGGATGGATCAGATGTAATATGTGATCCATTGGAAACTTCTGCTTGCATCTACTGTTACACACATTGCTACCTTTTTCCCCCACTTAAAATGCAGACAATTACAGTAGAGCTAAACATGTGATCTGACACAGGAAGTAGAAGATTCTGGATCACACGCTGTAGTCACAGTTGTTTTAATAAAGCACATTTGGTTTAACTGCTTGAATCGTTCAAATGGAACAACTAAATTGAAAAAGTATGGAACCTTATTTTGCATTCTGAAGGGATGGATAACATTGACTCAATACTCCAGTAGCATGTCATTGCCATAGTGTATTTTAGGCAGGAAAACTATGTTGCATTATATTTATTAATTTTACCAGCAGCAGAATAGGAGATATGTAATTGACGTTATAGTTTCTTCATTGTTTAAATAATATTTCTTGACCTGTCAGTTAATTGAAAGTATTATTAAATGCTATTTTTTTACAAACCTAAATTTTAAAATATTACACGACAATTGTTTATTGTAAGTCAATTGTAAGTCAAATTTTATTGTGCAGTACACTTGAGATTAATAAGAATTTACATTAAACAAAATGAAAATAACCCAATATATTTTCCATTGAAAACTGAACCTTTTATTAAACTTTATTTCATTGAATAATAAGAAATACTTAAACCAACAATTCCTTCTGTTTTACAACTTTGTGTTTGGCAATTTTTAGTATATTAGAGTGTAAAAGATAGCTCATATTATACACTTTTCCTGAAACACTAAGACATTGTATCCAAGTACTTGTAACATGTAGTACATGCATAATGTAAAATACAGTTTTTACATACAGTATAAGCGGTTGGTTTCAGTAAAAAAAATCTTTAGTGTATATAGTATTTACTTCTTGCATATAATGCTGGAACTATATTACCTGCATTGATTTATTAGATAATGCAAGTGTAAACACTTTATCAGCATAAAGAATGACTTTTTCAAAGAGCTTTGTTTTATATTGTGACATACCAATGAGGATTGACAAACAATGTATTCTATGTGACTTGAAGCTTTCTAATAGATATCCCCAAATCACATAAATAGATTGTCACAGAATATATTTTATGTAAAAAAACAAATAATTTCACACTCTGTAGCTAGCCTTTCCTCTAGATGCACTAAAGCTGATATAGTGTTCTTTGTTTGCTTTGATCTTTGCATGTGTACTTAGTCATAAATAATTTGACATATATATGAATGTTTTTGTGTTCATAGTAGCAGGTAGACGCCTTGCTATTTTGGACAGGAGTAAATGGGAATACTGATGGGCAGTTTTTACAGCTTTTTTACTTTTCTGTGTGCACATGCAAATGGTAACACTACTTATATTGTATGCCAATTATTTGTAATTATATGTAATTAACTCGTGTGATTATATAAAAAGGGGTGAAATAAACCGAAAGAGGAAAGCTAGAAAGAAGAGTTAAAGAGAAAGGGGGGAGGGTCAAAGAGAAGGGTAGAAAGCACTTTGTTTACACTAGGATACAACATTTCTATTTGATCAAGTATTTTGAATTGTTAATATTTACCATGACAAAACACTGTTTTGTTGAAATTAACATAATACTCTAAGCAAATTTTCCAAATTAATTGTTATTTTTGTTGTTGGTAAAGTGGGACTAAGTGAGGTTCTAAGCATGGAAAAGAAAAAATGTCGGTGCGCTAAGCTAGTCACAGGCTCTAATAATACAAATATGTAATACGAGGCCTACCAAACAGGTGTAAGCATGCAGCAAGAAACAGTGTATTGGCTGTACTAATGTATACAAAAAACAAAAACTGTCTGCGCTTCTTACCCTAATAAAGTTGGCAACAAATATATAAACATAATATAAATGAGAGGTTTTGGTTATATGAATTGGCCAAAGCATAATTAAGCTCACCCGCCACGTCAAGGCACACTCTCAATAGGGTGAGAACCTACTCTCACTTCCTACATAGTGGACACACAAAGCAGTTTATACTGCTACCATACTGCAAGCTATCTGGTTGCAGCTTGCTGTCCAGGGGTTAATGGGGAGGAGGTTTAATTGCACCTCCCCCAACACATTAATAAGGTTTTGGTAGCAGTATAAACTGCTTTGTGTGTCCACTATGTAGGAAGTGAGAGTAGGTTCTCACCCTATTGAGAGTGTGCCTTGACGTGGCGGGTGAGCTTAATTATGCTTTGGCCAATTCATATAACCAAAACCTCTCATTTATATTATGTTTATATATTTGTTGCCAACTTTATTGAGGTTCTAAGCATTCCTATTCAATTTCTCACTGATATTTAAGTGTTACTACGCTTTGAAACACAAAATGTAGAACAAAGAACTTTCACAATACTAAAACTTTTCGGTAATTTGCTAATGCACCGTAAATGAACATACTTTCCCACACAATGACCATCCATCTACAAAAAAAAATTACAAAAGCCAATTACATTAAAAAGCTGATCTACTAATAAATTGCTTACAGCACACAAATTTCTACTCTTCATAATGATTGCTTAATATAGTATATATCATGAACAATTCACATACAGCAATCACATTAAAACATAAAGCATGTTTTTCATATAATTCATTTACCAAAAACAAGTTCAAAGGCAGTTTTGTTGATTTCAAAGACCATAAATGTTTATCTGTGTTAAGCCATGTACTTTGTTTAATGCTTATTATGTTCTTATTTTATAATAATATCCCTTAATATCCATATTCTATACCATAAACGAAGCCACTTTCTGCAATGAAAATACATGTGGCACATAAACTGATTTTAAAGGGTAATGATTTGCTTTCGTACGGAAAAAAGTTATCCCACTGTAATTTGTCATTTTTTCAGTAAGGCAGCTCAGAGATTCTTTATTTGAATTCTGCAAGAACATCATTAAAGATATTTAAAAACAGATGTGCATGGTATTCTTTGAAAATCAGAGTTGGTCTAAAGCGGATTGATTTATCGCCGGAGCCTCCTATTACAACACCTGAAGAAAAAAATAGAGGTTAGTACATCAACTTGATGCAGCCTGATATTAGATTTCTATCGTTTTATGAAAGATCTGGAGATGATCTAGTGGGTATCATAAGAAATTACTTAACATTCAGGGATAGTTATAGTAGACATAAAAGTCTTGTTGCAGTGCACTATTTGTTTTGCTTTTTGCCCCAGAGTAATATGTTGGAGTCTGAAATGCTGTTCAGTTTGTAAGCAATTCTGCTTTACACCCAGTTATTTAATGATCACTCAAGTTTAAAATCTGCAGCTGTTGCTGCCTCAGAGACTTCCTACAAATGGTAGATGGACATGTAAGGACTGGATCGCACAGTATTTGCCTGTTTATAATTAGTTTTCTGTCTTTCAGCTCAGTGCTTGGAACATTTCCCAATGCACTGCCCTTATATACACACATACACTGCCCTTACACATACACATATGCATGTACACTGCCCTTACACACACATACACACACACACACACACACACACACACACACGTACACTGCCCTTACGCACACACATACACTGCCCTTAGACACACACACACACACACGCACACTGCCCTTACACACACACACACATACATTGCCCTTACACACATGTACACTGCCCTTACACACACACACATACACTGCCCTTACACACACGTACACTGCCCTTACACACACACACGTACACTGCCCTTATACACACACACGTACACTGCCCTTACACACACACACACACGTACACTGCCCTTACACACACACACACACGTACACTGCCCTTACACACACACACGTACACTGCCCTTACACACACACACGTACACTGCCCTTACACACACACACACACACACACACGTACACTGCCCTTACACACACACACACACACACGTACACTGCCCTTACACACATATACACTGCCCTTACACACACACACACACACACGTACACTGCCCTTATACACACACACGTACACTGCCCTTACACACACACACACGTACACTGCCCTTATACACACACACGTACACTGCCCTTACACACACACACACACACACACACACGTACACTGCCCTTACACACACACACACACACTGCCCTTACACACACACACACGTACACTGCCCTTACACACACACACGTACACTGCCCTTACACACACACACACACGTACACTGCCCTTACACACACACACACACGTACACTGCCCTTACACACATATACACTGCCCTTACACACACACACACACACACGTACACTGCCCTTATACACACACACGTACACTGCCCTTACACACACACACACGTACACTGCCCTTATACACACACACGTACACTGCCCTTACACACACACACACACACACACACACACACGTACACTGCCCTTACACACACACACACACACTGCCCTTACACACACACACACGTACACTGCCCTTACACACACACACGTACACTGCCCTTACACACACACACACACGTACACTGCCCTTACACACACACACACACGTACACTGCCCTTACACACATATACACTGCCCTCACACACACACACACACACACGTACACTGCCCTTACACACACACACACACGTACACTGCCCTTACACACACACACACACGTACACTGCCCTTACACACACACACACACGTACACTGCCCTTACACACACACACACACGCGCGTACACTGCCCTTACACACACACGTACACTGCCCTCACACACACACACACGTACACTGCCCTTACACACACACACGTACACTGTCCTTACACACACACACGTACACTGTCCTTACACACACACACGTACACTGTCCTTACACACACAGACACACACACACGTACACTGCCCTTACACACACACGTACACAGCCCTTACACACACACACACTGCCCTTACACACACACACATACACTGCCCTTACACACACGTACACTGCCCTTACACACACACACACACATACACTGCCCTTACACACACTCCCCTTACACACACACACATACACTGCCCTTACACACACATGTACACTGCCCTCACACACGTACACAGCCCTTACACACACACACACACACGTACACTGCCCTTACACACACACACACACACACATATACACATACACTCCCCTTACACACACATATATACACATACACTCCCCTTACACACCAGCTAACAAATACCTATACTGCTCTTACACACACTGGCCCATACACACACACACGCTTACAAACACATACATACACTGCCCTTAGGTAGTGATTAGGGAGCAGTAAAGCGCTCTCTAATGTTGAGCCGACTAGAGGAAGATGGTGATCTCCCGACTAGTCTGCAGCTGCTGATAGGGTGTCTGTGCACCCCCCGGCAGCTGCACTAAAGGGATAGGCGGGACAGCCTGACACAGACCCGAAATCGGGACTGTCTCGCCTAAATCGGGACAGTTGGGGGGCATGCACTTACACAACTCACACACAGTCATACTCACTAACACACCTACACATCCATGTTCACACACACAAATATCCATGTTCACATACACAATTATATACCCATGCACACACCCAATTACACATCCATGATCACATACATACATATATACATAACCATCAATCCCCTGCCTGCCCCTGCTTACCGCAAAGTGTGCAACCAGCTTCGGTTTCATCTCGAGATCGCGTGATGTAATGTGTCCCTGATACGCTCTTGTCTTCCCATGCTGGTTCAAAATAGTTTAGAAAGGGCACTTCTGACCTCGACTATTTTGAACTGGTACAAGGAGACAGGAACAAGGGGTCGCCAGTGCTCTAGTGTGTTAATGTATTTGTTTATCCTATGTTTATTTGCTCTGGCCTTTGGTTATCTCTCAACCACTGTGCAGATTTCACTCCCAGGCCCCATCATTTATGGCACTCCACACCCTCCCCTTCTCTAACAACATCACTTGTTTAAAGTGCTAACCTCATGTTGATTAGTACTGATTCAGACCAGAAGAAAGGGTGAACTCTCAAAAACATGTATTTTAAATATCATGTTTGTCCAATAAAAAGTATCATTGCATACTGCAATAAGTTTTTTTTTTGTTTTTTTTTACATAGTGTCCACTGGACTAATACAGCTAAACCCATTTAGACACATACATATATGTAACTGCTTCAGAAGTCAGTGATAATTATATAGTTGACAAATAAATACCTTTATTTCTTGTTTGTAGAATCAATTTAGATCGAGTGGCATCATCTGGAGTGTCAAATGAGCAGAATGTTCCCCTTCCTCTCACTCTGCTTAGAAGGTGTGGATAACGTGTCTAAGAAAAAAAATATTTATATATATTTTAAACCTCGGTCTATATTACAGGAAAAGTTATCAAGTGAAGACCATGTTAGCAGCAAAATGATCAGATATTGATGAATATCTGTATGCATTTTTTTACCCTTAAGGACTATTGTTTAATTTAAATTGAAAATCAGTTTAAAAAGGTTTAAATTTAGCTAGGTATATATTCAACAACTCCTAAGTGGGGAATTGTATTGAGTTCAAATTAATTGTACATTAGGAAGTAATATAGAAGTCAATTTGTTAAATTTCCAAATTTTATTTTACTTAGTAAGATTAGTTTGGTGGGAGGCTAATTAGTTTAGTGGGTGATGGGCTAAATCCAGGAAAATAATGTGTTTTTGTAAACTGCTTGAGTCAGCAGGGAATTATTACATTTATGTATAATTCACTGCCGTTACACACACATGTACACTGCCCTTACACACAAACACATGTACACTGCCCTTACACACACCCACACATGTACACTGCCCTTACACACACCCACACACGTACACTGCCCTTACACACACACACACTGCCATCACACACACACACGTACACTGCCCTCACACACACACACACGTACCTGCCCTTACACACACACACACACACGTACCTGCCCTTACACACACACACACACGTACCTGCCCTTACACACACACACACACGTACCTGCCCTTACACACACACACACGTGCACTGTTGAAAAACAGTTTGAAAAGGTTTAAATTTAGCTAGGTATATATTCAACAACTCCTAAGTGGGGAATTGTATTGACTTCAAATTAATTGTACATTAGGAAGTAATTTAGTAGAAGTCAATTTGTTAAATTTCCAAATTTTATTTTACTTAGTAAGATTAGTTTGGTGGGAGGCTAATTAGGTTAGTGGGTGACGGGCTAAATCCAGGAAAATAATGTGTTTTTGTAAACTGCTTGAGTCAGCAGGGAATTATTACATTTATGTATAATTCACTGCCCTTACACACACACACGTACCTGCCCTTACACACACACACGTACACTGCCCTCACACACACACACACACACACACACGTACCTGCCCTTACACACACACACACACGTACCTGCCCTTACACACACACACACACGTACCTGCCCTTACACACACACACACACACACACACACACGTGCACTGTTGAAAAACAGTTTGAAAAGGTTTAAATTTAGCTAGGTATATATTCAACAACTCCTAAGTGGGGAATTGTATTGACTTCAAATTAATTGTACATTAGGAAGTAATTTAGTAGAAGTCAGTTTGTAAAATTTCCAAATTTTATTTTACTTAGTAAGATTAGTTTGGTGGGAGGCTAATCAGGTTAGTGGGTGACGGGCTAAATCCAGGAAAATAATGTGTGTTTGTAAACTGCTTGAGTCAGCAGGGAATTATTACATTTATGTATAGTTAGCTTGTGGAAAAAAAGTTTGAGGGGGAAATGGAGGGGGAAAAAAATATTGTGGACGTAATAGGGCATTTCACTTGCCACTGAGACTGCATCTAAACTTAAAGCAGAAGAATTTACTGAAGACTCTTAAGACCTTGATGATCAACAACCCATAACAAAACAAAACTATCATTCCCAGTCTGTGCTAGGAGGCCGCAAATCGTTAATTTCTAACGATAATTTGTTTTCCCTTAGTCCTAACGGCAGCACAAGAGGGGTATTACTGCCCCTGTCTCTTATATACAGAGTTGTCATAATACTATTATTTTTCAATCACCCTCCCAACAATAAATAAATAAATAAAAATTAAATAAATATGGCGGAAACTACATTTCCCAAGATCCTCTTTGTTTACAAAAAAATGGCAGTTTTAGTAAATTTACAAATTTTAAGGATTATTTATTAGATTTAAGTTTGTTTTAAGTTTTACTTGTCTGTAAAATTAAAAAAATCATATTTTTATGTTGTTTGTTAACATTAAGAGCTATCTTAAAAAATATAAATAATTTGTTTTTACTGACTATTCAAAATTAAGTTTTTTACCATGGGCATCATATCAGATGTGTATATACTTTGTAAATTACTTTATTTCCTGTTATTTTTATTGTACCTTATATTTTTAAACATGTAAATTGTTACTGATGATGTCATCAGCCACACCCCTTAATTAAGATGTCACTTTAGCGCAATTTCACACTGTTTGAATTTATTATATAAGGATTTCAGTGCCAGGAGCTCTTTTAGACACTCTGAGGAAGCCTATTTAGTAGGTGAAACGCGTATGTGCTATTTTTATTGACCTTTTAATGGTTTTTAACCAGAAAGCTGAAAATAAATAAGTTTTTTTAAAAACCATTCTTTTCTGCTCCTGGTATCCTTTTAATGTTTTAATCACGCAAGCTTATATCCTTGGTGGGGATCATTCCACCTACGCCAGAAGGTGTGAGCAATCCATTTATTGCTCACCATATTGTGAGTATATAGTGAACTGTTTTTATTTGTTTTATTCATTTTATATATACAGAAAGCAATATGCCTATTTCTGTTTAACTTTATTGTGAGAACCAAAAAAAAAGAACTACACAGGACTGCTGCTAAAGATATCCCCAGGCGAGGATTGTATCGCCCATGCAAGTTTTGTGGGACTAATTGCTTAAGTCCCCAAAAAATGTGAGTACCCATTCCTTAACTCTTTACCACACGGTGCCAGCCACATATTATATTACTGTGACTTTCTTCTCCTCTATGCGCAACCACTATCTCCTGTGGCTTCCTTTAACCACCTGCTCAGGGATGGTTTAGAAGCTTTAGATCCTTTGTTCCTGCCAAAAAACTGTAGAAAGAGATTTTCATCTTTCCTGAAGACACCGGATCTTTGTAGATAGATCTGTGGACATCTGGAGACGTCAAGAGTAATGTAGAAGAGATTCTTATTCTGTT
Source organism: Spea hammondii (assembly GCA_029215755.1). Classification (NCBI taxonomy): domain Eukaryota; kingdom Metazoa; phylum Chordata; class Amphibia; order Anura; family Pelobatidae; genus Spea; species Spea hammondii. The sequence goes on along the minus strand of JARDYJ010000006.1, from coordinate 40,262,038 downwards.
GAAGGATCCGGGTGAAAAACAGGTAGAGAAATTACCTGATTAATGTTCTGAAATGAAGGAACCTTCAGTAAAAAAGCTGGCAGGAACCTTAGGAGAACCCTATCAGGCAGGAATAGGGTGTAAGGCTCAAAGGCACACAGAGCTTGCAACTCACCAATTCTCCTGGCAGAGGTGATCGCCACTAGGAAGGCAGCCTTCCAGGAAAGGTACTTCATGTCCACGCTTTCCAGTGGCTCGAAGGGGGGAGAGCATAACCCCCTGAGCATGACAGTAAGGTTCCATTGAGGGACTGGTCTCAGGATCTTAGGTGTTTACCTTTCGGCTCCTTTAAGGAACCTCCTGATAAGGGGTTCTTGGGACAGGGGTTTTCCTAGAAAAGCCGATACGGCTGAGGTGTGCACTCTGAGTGCAGAGGGAGCTAGGCCTTTATCCAGTCCATCCTGGAGGAACTGTGATATGGAAGAAATGGGGGGGGATCTGAGAAACCCACTTTGTTCTTCGCACACCATAGTGAAAAAATGCGTCTAATCTGGTTGTAAGCTCTATTAGTAGACTCCGCTCTCGAATGAGACAAAGTCCTCAAGACCCCAGAAGAAAGTCCACTATCCTTCAATCTCCAGGCTGTCAGATTGAGAATTCTCAGATCTAGGCGAGACCCTGTGCCCAGAAACACAGGGTTCTCTGATATTGGAAGCTGCTAGTATAGACCCTGACTCATCAACATGAGCTGGGTGAACCACGACCTCTTCGGCCACAATGGAATGATCGCAATAATCGAGGTCTGGTCCTGTCTGATCTTCATCAATACCCTTGGTATCATGGAAATTGGAGGGAAGATGTAAGCTAGCCCGAATTTGATGAAATACTTCCTGGTTTAGTGACCACTCGCCTGGAACACTGAGACCCCGACTCACCCTGTTTGTTGATGTAATAAACAGCTGTCATGTTGTCTGAACGAACTCTCACTGCTTTGCCGCGGATTTGAGGAGCAAAGTTAAGGAGCGCCAATCTGAATGCTCTGAGCTCTCTGAAGTTCGAAGACATAAGGCTCTCTGGACGGACCAAGTACCTCGTACTGGAATGTCCTCTAGATGGACTCCCCAACCTAGAAGGGATGCGTCCGTGGTCAACAGAATCCAGGCTGGCTGAATCAAGGACCTCCCATCTTTCAGATGCTCCTACCAACTGAGGGAGCGACGGACTTGAGGAGACAGGGTGCACATTTTGTTCAACCCTAAAGGGTTGCGATTCCAAATGCCCAAAACTTCTGATTGGAGAGGGCGTAGGTGCCAAAGGGCCCAAGGAACTGCATCCGCAGTCGCTGGCCCTGGCCATCTTCATAAGCGTTCTGATGGACGCCGACTGAGGGGTCCTTAGAGAACTGGCGGCTCTGACAACCCGATTGTGTCTGTCGAGAGACAGAGAGAGAGTCATCCAGGTCAAGTCGATTATGAACCCCAGAAACTTCCTGGAAGTGGATAGAACCAACTCTGACTTTTGGTAGTTTACTATCCACCCTAACTGGTGGAGAAAAACCAGAGCCTTCTAAAGATGAGAATGCAGAACTTCTGCAGAAGCGGCTTTTAAAAGCCAATCATCTAAATATGGGATGATTTCTAGGCCTTCTAGTCTCAAGATTGCTACCATGGCAACAACAACCTTGGTAAAGGTATGCGGAGCAGAGGAGATTCCGAAGGGAAGGGCAGCAAACTGAAGGTGTTTCACTACTCCACAAAGGGATACAGCCACCCGCAGATATTTCCTGTGGGCTTGGCAAACAGGAACATGTAGGTAAGTGTCCTTCAAGTCTATTGAGACCATCACGTCTCCCGGCTGTAAGATATTTATTACAGAGCGGATGGACTCCAATGCGGAATTTCTTTCTCGCTATGAACTTGTTCAAATAGCGTAGATCTAAGATCATCCGGCAGTCTCCTGTGATCTTGGGCACTAGGAAGACTGGCGAATAGACGCCGAATCCACGCTCTTCTGGAGGAACTTCTCCAATGCCTTCTTCTGTATATAGGCGTGGATAGATTCCTCTAGGTCTCTTTGCCTCTCGCGCGAGAGAATCCTTGTCAGAACAAAATTCAGAGGCGGTAGGGAAACAATATTTATTTTGTAGCCTGACCAGACTACATCTAACACCCAGAGGTCTGGTATGGACCTCTCCCAAGCCTCCAGAAAAAAAGACAGACGACCTCCCACCAGGGGGTTTAGTACTAGAGGAGGGGTTACCTCCAGACTCTCTGGTGCCAGACTCTCTGCGTCAAAGGTCCTTTCTCTTCTCATAGGACCCGTGGGAGTGACCTGCTCCTCTCTTCTGAGTCCCCTGACGCCACTGGGATCTAGAAGGTCCCTGGGGGAGGTATTTGCCTTTCTTGTCCAGCTCACTGCCAAACAGCTTGCCAGGTTCGTAAGGCAACCCACAAAGTGAAAATTTGGAGGCGTTGTCCGCTTTCCAGGGTTTTAACCAAAGGGGTCTCCTTGCAGCAGCAGATAGCGCCATAGATTTGGAGGCTAGCTTCAGATGTTGAGGAGCAGCATCCGAAAGGAATTCCACAGCCAGTTGAGCTGTCTTGAACTGCTTCAAGATATCGTCTCTTGGAACACCTGCATCAATATCCGACTGGATTTGAGACATTCTGGTGCGCAGAAAATTAGCCACAGTAGAAGAGGCGCCTATCCATGGAATCCTGTAAAGAAGATCCATCATCCGCGGGTACCACGGTCCTCTTGGACATCTTGGCGATGGCCATATCAACTTTAGGGGGAGGACCCCATGGGCACTGCTGATCTTCATTAAGTGGAAACATAGATTTGAACCGCTTGGTGATAACCGGACCTTTTTCTGGGAGTTTCCATTCAGTCTCCATTAACTTAATGAACGACTCATCCACTGGGCCCTCTAGAGGTGGTCTCTGGAGGTTCCTTAGAGTCAACATCCTGGTCCCCCGACCGGATGGACTTTAGTAACCGTTGGGTTTTCTCAATGGGAAATCAGAATGATGAAGCAGGTTCTTCTTCTTCAGAAGAGTCAAGCTCATCTACAGTGAGATAAGCGTCTTCAGACATAGGGACCACCCTTGGAGGGGACTGGGCCCTAGGCCTCTTTGGAGTGTATCCTCAAATCTCTTGATAGAGGATCCAAAAAAACCCAAATCATCATATCACGTATATTGGGTTCTGCCTCAGGGGAATCTCTGCAACTTGGGCAGCGAATATAAGGGTAAGCATCCTCTAAAGGTGTATCACACCCGCGGCAGGTAAAATGCCTCCGCTTGGCAGTGGACTTGCACCCCTCAGGAGCAGGATCCTCTGGAGTATGGGAAGACATCTGCAAAAGAGATGACCAAAATAATATAAAGAGTTTTATTAAACATAAAAATCTTATTAGTTATACCTACCCTGAGACTGGAAATGCAAGGGAAGGATAACACACAAAGCCAAAGATAGACAGCAGATTCTAGGAAGGCTAACTAATAGCTGTACCAAGAGACAGCCTAAAGGACACTACCAGGTTAATATACACTGGCAGAGCGCCAAAACGGGAAGCCACGCCCCGCCGTCCGCCCCCCCCCGGAAAATCAGGAATACAAGTAAGAACATAATCTCTAAATTATTACTACTGCTGCTGAGGGAAAGGAATGGAATCCTCCCCCTGAGCAGCTAAAACGAGTACAGCAGACATGAAGATAAGCAGCTGGGAGGAGACATCCAAACCAGTCAGGTATAGATCCAGCACAAACACACAGATAAAGCTGGGTGAAATGAGGCTGTCCTGCGGGCACAGCAGGGCAGCAAACAAAAATAGTATACACAATCCAAACAGGAGGGCACCTGAAAAAAATAAAAATAAAGGTTAGCAAGCTAACACAAGGTCTCACACAGAGACCACCACCTGTCCCAATATGTCCAAAGGACAGAAAAAAGCACACTGTGGTTAGGGGTGGAGTTCCCTTTATAGGGGGGGTAAGGGGGTTAATTGTTAATTTAATTTTCCACCTGTCCTAATTGTTCACTGGGGCAGTAATACCCCTCTTGTGCTGCCAGTTAGCACGTAAAGGAATAGCCTGCTTTGGATAAAACGTTGCAATAAGCACAATTATGGGTTGGGCCTGATCTTGACAACTGTTTAACACAGTCATACTTCATGATGAGGAAAACAAATATGTGATGGAAATATATCCCTTGCAGGGTATTCCACAGAAATGAAATATAGAAACCATTATCCTGATTTCCCATATCAGCCTCATATCTGGACAGGGACCAGCTTCAAACAATACCACATGATAAACAATTATGTTTTAAATATGTCTTATGCAATCTCAGTATGCTATGCCAATTTAATTACCCATAGGAACTTCATTAAATAAGGATATATATTGGCCTAGGAAAGACACCACAGGCAATCTTCCTCTGCCCAACAGTGGAAAGAGCACATCTAGCAGGAGTATTCTCTACTATATCTATCTTATTTTGTTGAGGCTGTGAATGCAGGGGGATATTGTGCGTCTGTTCTTATTAGAAGACGTTACTGGCCTCTCTCTGTCCTTTGCACCAGAAATCACTCTGTTTCATTCTGTACCATCAGACTTGCAGCCCGTTGTATGGAAATGTATCCTTCATACGCTTATCACAACTAAATTGGCATTAGCAGGCAAGCAGAAGTTGGACAAAATCTCTGATGGTTCAGATGTAGTCACCATCCTAGAATCATATACCGTATTTATTCTATTTTAAGACGACGCTGAGTATAAGACGACCCCCGAAAATCTGAATATTAATTTAGGAAAAAAAGGAAAAGCCTGAATATAAGACGAGCCTATAGGAAAAAGTTTTACTAGTAAATGTTAATTCATGTAAACTATTTTTTTTTTAAATAAAAGCTATGATTGAGAAAAATATTTTTTTTTGTTTTTATTTCCTTTTATTTTCCAACCTACCCCCCAGTTATGCACATCTGCCCCCAGGCTTGCCCAGACTTGCCTTATACCCCTATATGCCACTGTGCCCCATGATATGCCTTTTAATCCTCTAAATGCCACTGTGCCCCATGATATGCCTTTTAACCCTCTATATGCCACTGTGCCCCATGATATGCCTTTTGACCCCCTATGTGCCACTGTGCCCCTCCAGAAATGCCTTATACGCCTGTCACGGAGCTGGCTAGTCCGACCGACTACCTCCGCTGTCTTGTACTCCCTTAGCCTGGGACACCACACTTTCCCCGGTTCCCCAGTCACTAGCCGAGACTCAGTGTAGGGTAAAACCAAACGAAGACTGATTTATTTTAGACACACAGAGCTGGATATATCCAGCAAAACACACATTAACATAAAACAAGATATTGGGACACAAACCGCCCCCTTAATCTGCCTCTCAGAGACAACAGGGGCAGTAACGGGATTAACAATACAATAGGGGGGAGACTGATTTATATAACATTAAACATCAAAGAATGGTGGTCACTCCCTGGTGGCAGATCCTGGCTGTCTGCCGGAGATAATCCCCTCAGCCAGTGATGAGATGATACTGCTGGGGGTAGCCACAGAAGTCTTTACAAACCCAGGGCCCATAGTCAATAGGGAGGAGCCTGGCAGTCAGGCTTCTCCAGTGGCCCCAGTGATGGAGGCTTCCGTCACAATTCTCCCTCACAATTGGACTGACATAGGATGAGACCCCAAACGGGTTGACTCCGTAGTCAGTCAGTTTATTTGGCCCATTAATGCCCTCCCAAAATTGGTGCTCCTGCTGCTGCTGGGGAGATGGGCCGGCTGCGCCATCTCCCGGGTACCGCTGGGGAGTGATGCCGCCTGCATCCCCTCCCTGGTGCTCCTGTTGCCGTTGAGGAGGGAGTTCCGGTTGATCCGGTCCTGGAATTAGGTTCTGCTGCTGGGGGGGCGGGTCGGCCGCTGTATCTCCCTGAACTCCTGCAGCTTTGGTAGGTGCTGGGCAGAGGCCAGCGATGCTCTGCCTGGTTGCCAGCACTTCAGCTGGGGTTAGGGAATCTTGTGGGCCGGCCTGCCGCTGTGGAGGGAGGGCCGGTTCCTCTGCTCCCGGACATGTGAGCTGCCGCTGGGAAGATGGACCGGCTGCCACATCTCTCGGTTCCTCCCACTGCCGCTGGGGAGGAAAAACAAGTTCCTCCGCTCCCGGACATGTGAGCTGCCGCTGGGGAGAAGGGCCGGCTGCCACATCTCCCTGGATCCCTGTAGTCATTGCAGGTGTGGGGCAGAAGCCAGCAGCGCTCTGCCCTGTTGCCAGCTCTTCAGCTGGGACTAAGAGATCTGGGCAGACTGCCCAGCATTCTGAGGCCCCCAATGTGGAGACCGCAGTGTTATCCACCCCTCTTGGGTTAACATCCTCAGATGTAAAATCAGTTAGATCCACAATCTCTGGATCTGGTTGTGGAGCACAGTCGCACAGCTCCAGTATCGGATCTGGATTAGCTGCCCAGTATCCCTCTAACTCAGGGGTGGAGACCGCAGTCCCATCCACCCCGCCTGAGCCAACATCCTCAGGTGACCACTCAATAACATCCACAAAATCCCCACAATCCCTGGACACCGGGGCATTCTGTTGAACGCGGTCAAACAGTTTTTCATACGCCTTTTCCAGTTCCCACTCCTGCGTAATTAAAAAGTCTAAATCACCTTTAAGTTCTAGCGCATCTGGGAGGTCCCACTCCCTGAAATCCCGGATGTCCTCAATCCGCCACTCCGCTGTCCGGATCCTCCTGAAGACTATCCCATAATAATCCCGGGCCACCAAAGTCATAGCCCTCTGGAGAACAATCTTTCGCAGTTCCCCAATATGCTTGTTTTGTATACCACTGCAGAGCCCTATAGTGATCTTTCAGCTCTACCTCGTGTTGGACCAGCTTGTCCAATTCGGATACCCATTGCTCCTGGGGTTGCTGTCCCAGGAAAGACATCCGTAGTTCCCACTGGTCTCTAATCTTTTGGTCGGAGCTTGGAAGACACTGACCCCGGCGTATAACAGCCCTCTGCCATACTGACCGTCGAACCACTTGCCTCAGGTTCTGGTATTGTTCTGTAGGCAAAGCAGTGGTGTAGCAGGAGAGGATGACCCGCAGCAGCCCCTGGAATTCTGATACCACATCCATGTCCTTGTCAAGGCGACTGAAGTCTGCCGTCCTGTCGGTCAATCCCGGTAGAAAGTAAGTGTCCCTCAGACTAAGAAGAAATCCCACTGCTGCCACCAATGTCACGGAGTCCGTCACAACGCCTATATGCCACTCTGGCATTTAGGGGTTCAAAAGGCATATTTTGGGGCAGAGCGGCATATAGGGAGGTATAAGGCCTTTCAGGAGGCAGAGTGGCATATAGAGGGTTAAAAGGCCTTTCTGGAGGCAGAGTGGCATAAAAGGGGTTAAAACGCATATCTGGAGGCAGAGTGGCATTAAGGGGGTTAAAATGCATATCATAGAGCACTCTGCCTACAGAAATGCCTTATGCCCCCCACTTAACACCCCCCCCAAACTTACCAGTGCTTCTAACTCCCCGGTGTGTTGACCGTAGACGTCTACGCGATTCACGTAGGCAACTTCTACTGCAGCTGGAAGGAGGTGCGGTTAGCAGCAGGGGTTGTATGCGTCCATCGCGCATACACCCTCCGACTGTCAGAGAGAATTCCCTGCAGCGGTGCGGGGAACTCTGCTCTCTGACAGTCGGGGAAGGTCTGAGCGGTGGATGCAGACAGCTCCCGCTGCTAACCGCACCTCCTTCCGGCTGCAGCTGAAGTTGCCTACCCGAATCGCATAGACGTCAACCGCTGCGCGGACAACACACCGGGGAGTCAGAAGCACCGGTAAGTTTTGGGGGGGGGGGTTACCAGACAGGAGGATACAGGTCCCCAGCAGCGCTGAGGGGTATCTGGATCTTAGTCTCATAGTCAGACCTCTATTTGAGGTCTGATTATACGACGACCCCGATTATAAGATGAGGGGTATTTTTCAGAGCATTTGCTCTGACAAAAACCTCGTCTTATAATCGAGCAAATAGGGTATATAGAAAAAATGTCTCACAAGCTAGGTAACTAAATGTTTGTGTATACTATATGGATAAGAGTATTTGGCACCTGCCCATTACACCAACAAGAACTTTTAAGGCATTGCATTCTAAATACAGTACATAGACATTAATATGTAGTTGGTCCCCCATCCTTTTGCGGCTTTAACAGCTTCCACTTTTCTGTGAAGGCTTGCCATATGATTTTGGAGTGTTTTTAATGGATTTTCATCCAGTAAGGCATTTGCAAGGTCAGGCATTGATGTTGGACGAGAAGGCTAGCTCACAATCTCCGGTCCAGTTCCATCCAAGAGGTGTTTGATGGGGTTGAGGTCATGGACAGTCAAGTTCTTCCACACCAAACTCATACAACCATGCATGTGGACCTTTCTTTGTGCACTGGGGCACAATCATGCTGGGATAGGAAAGGGCCTTCTTCAAACTGTTCTCACAAGTTGAAAGCATAGCATTGACCAAAATGTCTTGGTACGTAGTGACTAATAAGATCTTTCTGCACTGAAAGTGAGGGGCCTAGCCACACCTCCCAAAAACAGCACCATACCATTATCCCTCCTCCAAACCATACAGTTGGCACAATGCAGTCAGGCATGTAACATTCTCCTGGGATCCACCTAGACTCACCCATCAGCCAAACAGAGAAACGTGATTCATCACTCCAAAGAAGACGTTTCCACTGCTCAAGAGTCCAGTGGCGGCATGCTTTAGATCACTCGATCCAACACTTGGCATTGTACTTGGTAATGGGAGGCTTGCATGCAGCTGCTCCGCCATAGAAACCCATTCGTTGATGCTCTCGTCACACAGTTTTTGTGCTGATATTAAAGCCAGTGGCAGTTTGGAACTCTTCAGCTATGAAATCAGCAGAGCATTGGCCTCTGCGTTGACCCCACTCTGTGACTTTACGTGAACTTCCACTTCATGGCTGAATTGCTGCTGTTCCTAAATTCTTCCACTTTTTAATAACACCACTTACAGTTGACCGTGGAATATCTAGCAGGGATGACAGTTCACAAACTGGTTTATTGCAAAGGTGGTATCGTCTAACAGTACCATGCTTGAATTCATAGAGCTCTTCAGAACGACTCATTTTTTTCACAAATTTTTGTGGATGTAGACTGCATAGCTAAGTGCTTGATTTTTTTTATATACCTATCGCAAAGGGTCTGATTAAAACACCTTAACCAAATAATTAAGAGGTGTGTAGAAGATAACAGTGAGCAATTTTTACTTACCTCCCTGGGTAGCCTAATGTTACAAAATTCTGAAGCAAAGGCAAGAAAAAGCTTTCAATACCGCCATGGAGGCCTTAGAAGAGGACGCGTATTCAGCAAGCCAAAATATGCGAGACTATGAGTTAATTGTACACAAAGGCAGGGCCGCCATCTGGGGACAGAGAAGTCGTCCCCCCTGCTTGGCTGCAGAAGACTGCCCAGTGCGGGTCATGTAATGTGCATTACGTAACCCTGTGGTAATAGAGACACTTTGTCAGGCTGGGGTTGTGGAGTTTAGCTCAGGAACGAGAGAGCCAGAGAAAATACAATTTAATAAGAAAGGACAAATCCAAATGGGTAGTCAGGACAATCCAAAGGTTGAGACAGACAGAGTAGGTGCAAAAATGGGTGTCACAGGCTGAGGTCAAAGGTTAACAGAGTTCAGAATGTACAGAGAAGGAAAACCAGGAAATCATTATAAGACAAAGCTATAGGGTAAAGAGTACAGCAACAAGGTACAATTATCAAGCGCTGAGTGAAGGGAATGCAGGGCTTTTAAAGGGGTAGCAGGTATAGACTGCTCCTCCTAACACCTGGTTTCCTCCCCCTTGTGTAGCAGAGATAGAGGTGCAGTGGGAACACTCCACCTCCATTCCCAATCAGCGAAGACCTCCTCCTGTGCTGTAACACCTCCAGGTGTGAAGCTGTGCACTCCTCGCCACCAGAGGCGCATGCAGCGGTGCATGTCTACATTGAAGCTGAGGGTGCGGCCTACCCCGCGGACGTGTGGTTGCTCCACGAGGGGCCTATTGAACAGGAGCTGCCCCACGAGGTGAAGAATCTCGGGGCAAGACCTCCCCCTTACATGTGATCTCCAAGCACTGTGGGGCATAGGACGACCTGGGTGGTTACTGTGGAAAGTCATGATTATGTAGGGGGCATGAATGTTGGTATTGAGTTGCCAAGTACACTCCACAGGTCCATAGCCCTTCCATTGAACCAGATATTCCAAATGGCCTTGCATATGGGATTCCAAGATTTTCTCTACCTAACTGAAACAGAAGGTGAAGCTTGTTGTCTTCTCTTGGAATTGAAGTCGGGTACCCATCTTCTTTTGTAATGGGAAAGGGACCCACAAACCCTTTAGGACCCAATTTTTCTGATGTGAAGAGGTTTTTATATGAGTTGAAGAGAGCCACGCTTTATCACCTACTTGATAGGAAGGTGGTGTTTGTCTGTGTTTGTCAAAGTGTTTTTTGTAGTCTTGTGCTTTGAGGAGCGACTGTTGAAGAATCTGGATGGTTTGTTGAATGGTTTGCACAAGATCACCTACTGTTGGTACGTTAAGGGTTTGAGTTAGCTCTAGAAGGAATCTAGTGTGGTAACCGTAGTTGGCCTTGAAAAGCGACATGCCACTGGATCTTTGAAGGTGATTATTGTAGGCAAATTCTGCCAGAGGTAACTAGTAGCCAATTGTCCTGGAGGTGAGTTACATAAAAAAGATATTGCTCCAATATCTGATTGACTCTCTCAGTTTGTCCACTGACGTGTGGATGGTAAGCAGAAGATAAGAGTCTTTTGCAAAACGCCGACCAGAAGCGAGAGGTAAATTGCACTCCTCTGAAAGTATGGAACGTGGGATGCCATGTTAACCTGTCAACCACCGTTATAATAATGGTATTATGTATTTGTGAAGGGACAAGTCAACAATAAAGTCAACGGTTATGTCATCCCAACGTTGGTTGGGGCGTGGATGGCATCGACCAACCCTGTTGGCTCCATGATGGCTTGATAATTCTGTCACACTTGTATTAAAGGGAAACCAGTGGGCCACTGGCATCAGCTCCATCAACACCCCCAACATACCGATAGGTGCTGTAGGCCATGCTTTCCCAGGTCTTCATGCAATTTGAGACAGACTCGATGATGATGAGATCAGGGATCTGTGGGGGCAATACCATCCCTTTCAGGGATGAAGAAAGAACAAAGAAGAGAGAAAAGAGAAGAACAAGAAGATAAAATACAACAAGATGTGAGACACAGAAGAGGAAGTGGTTGGTAGAGAAGGTAATGATAAATGCAGAGAGCATGAGACAGCATAAATGTGGACGGGAGTGTGAGAACGTGGATGACCGAGTGAGTGAAAGAGCCGGCAAATTTTGATTGAAAATTTGTAGCTTTTTGCTTAGTTTTCCTGGTGGGATCTGGCCTCATTTTAAGGTTTAATATGAACAAAATTAATTCAATTGTTAATTTTTTATACTTTTTTCCATTTAAATATTTTATAAAACATACCTTTTTTTTATAAAATAACAAGGAGAATATTGTTTTTTTTCCCTAATGAGGGCGATTCCGGTTTTCTTTAATGTTTGCCAGTCCTGTTTGGAATCATGTCTAGTAGAGCTATTTTTTGGTGCAGCAGCATCATTTTAGAACAATCCCACCAACTATAGAGCACTGAGGCAGGCCTGGAACTACAACATCAACAAATGTTATCCCCAGGAAAAAGCAGTTGGTTGGAACCAAACACCAGCACTATAATACTTGTCTTCTGACCTGCCAATGGGAAGTACAACATGACAACCCCTTCAGATTTTGCAGAGCTCTATTCTTTCTCCCATTGCATCTTTGTTTTTGCTGGAAAATGACATAATAGAAGCATACTGTAACATTTTTAAATAACTTGTTTCAATTGGGGGTGAATAGCACAGAATTGGATCAGCAGGTTACTTGCCAACAAGTACTCCAGCCGCAGTCGTGGCCAAGAACTGGAGAGACTGGAGCTCCAGAGAAGCTGTTGGTAATTATAAGGGTATAAAGTATAATTTTTCAACTCCACCCAGCTTGGGGGACGAGCAGAAAAAGCATCCTGCAAAGCCTTGGAGAGTATTGCTGCCTTATGGTAATGAAGTAGGGCCATTTTGATAACGTGGCTTATAATCACAATTGCCAGGGTTTGGCATTTAGAGGTATTATACTGTATAAGACGACTTTGGCATAGTCTGCTAGTAATGGCTGCATATTTTGTAAGGTTCAAAATCGCCAGCAGGAGGAAAGGAGCAGCAGACGAAAAAGGATGATTTTATCCTCCCTAGATTGGATTTGAACGCCTCATATAAGTAATTTATCGCAAATAACCTCAGCCACACACTCAAGAGTCAGCATAAAAAACAAAGGGGAAAGCGGACAGCTGTTGTGGAGAATTCGATATTGTCTAATAATATTTAATTATATACGTGATCAAATTCTCTCTCTTTGTCTAACAAGAGCAGCAGCTAAACACGGGAGATTAAGTTCACAAAATTCATTGTATTATCTGGATCCTAACGGCCCAGAAATCCCACCTAGTCGGAAATTCAGTCTGCCAGGATTTAAGAGTATATTTAATGTCCAAATTTAGCAGCAATACTGGACAAAAGTTTTCCAGTCGTTTTCCAGCTGTCCTTGACTTAAGGATGGTGACCCTAAATTAAATCCCTAATTAAATAATTGGGTTAAAAGAGGCTATCATTTTCATTGTAGTATTTGGTTTCCTTGTTCAATTTAATGTCTGAATCTCAAGTGACTGTGATAGAAACTCTTGCTTGGCTCTCAAAAATAGGTTTGACTTTACCTTGACTTGTTTACAAATGATAACATCTCCTTCGTGACTGTATGATGAAGTATTACATCATTTAAATTAGAGAGAGTTTTATAAAAAGCAGCAGATTATTCATTTTTTTCATGTTAACTTTATGGCCCAATGAAAAAAGTAAATTAGAGATCCTGGAGTGGGCCTCTCTAGTTCTAATTTTATGAGCTGAAAGTGTGTCAGTCTTGTTAGAAGTTTTAAGGTAAATGCTGTGCCATGTAATAGATAATTACTAAGCTCAGATTTAACTTCACATAGTGCTACCACTTTCAGTTTCATTGAATTAATTGTATGAATTCTTTCCATAAAGGTCAACTTGTCTAAAAACTTTGTTTCCTGTCTAGCCTTTTTGAGATGCTAACCATCTTTAATGAAATGACTGAGAATGATGGCTTTATAGGCAAGCCAGACTGTTGCAATATCTATGCCAGCTGCAGAGTTAGTATAAAATAATTATTGCATCACAATTCTGACCACAAGACTGAGTCTCTGAGAAAGGTTTCAGTGAGCCTCCAATTACCACATTCTCTAACTGACATAAACCAAGGAAGATTACAGGAGCATGATCTGACCAAGTTACATAGTTACATAGGTAGTTACATAGTTATATAGGCTGAAAAAAAGACATACGTCCATCAAGTTCAGCCTTTCCTATATCTGATAATTTGTTGCTGTTGATCCAAAAGAAGGAAAAACCCCCCAGTTTGGCTCTTTCCAATTTTGCACTAACCAGGGAAAAAATTACTTCTTGACCCCTAAATGGCAGTCAGATTTCTCCTTGGATCAATAAGTGATACCCAACATTATCAGTTAGAATTAAAGGGAAAAATTGTCAACAATAATAAAATCTATTCTAGCGTAACTATTGTAACACTCAGGTGTGTTGCTAATTAAGTAACCTTCTCTGTGAGGAGTTACAAGCAAAGAAGGAGTTAATAAGGAGGGTAAAGTATAAATCCTTGTGATTCCATATAATATATTTATATATATTTTGCGTCTTACTGTCTGTTTTTGCCAGTTATTTGAGCTATCCCCATTGCCAAGATGTCCTCCATGTTTGACAATGCGGTCAGGTGTACATCTTGCTCAATGTATGCAATCCTTGAGCAGCGCTTCGAGGGTGCATATTGTTGTGCGGGATGTGTGCGGGTTGCTCATTTGGAAGCACAAATCCTGAGTCTAGAGGAGCAACTGGCTACACTGAGATCTATTGACAACTTGGAGAGGAGTCAGCTGCTCACTGAGCAAGCTCTCTCGCGGGTAGAGGTGGGGGAGGATAGCGGGATGGAGGTACAGGACAGTCAGGCAGCTAGCTGGGTTACAGTTAGAAGGCGGGGTAGGGGAAAAAGTGCCAGGGAGGCTAGTCCTGATCTAGCACACCCCAACAAGTTTGCCGGGTTGGCAGATGAGGGGGATGTTAGTTCAGAGTTAGCAGTACTGCAGCAAGTCACTGCCTCTGACCGCCAGAGGGGCGTCTGCTCCAGTAAGGCGGGAAGGAGGAGCGCAGGGCAGGCCAGACAGGTGCTGGAAGTGGGGGGCTCGAGTTCGGCACATCGCGGATCGGGTTGACAGATTACTGGGAGGGGCTGGAGAAGACCCAGCAGTCATGGTGCACATTGGCACCAATGACAAAGTAAGAGGTAGGCGGAGTGTCCTTAAAAATGATTTCAGGGACTTAGGTAACAAGCTTAAGGCAAGGACCTCCAAGGTAGTATTTTTACCTGTACCACGTGCCACACCAGAGAGGCAGCAGGAGATTAGGGAGCTAAACAAGTGGCTCAGAAGCTGGTATAGGAAGGAGGGGTTTGGGTTCATGGAGAACTGGGACGACTTCTCTGTTGGATACAGGCTCTACGGTAGGGACGGGTTGCACCTCAATGGGGAGGGTGCAGCTGTGCTCGGGGAGAAGAAGGCCAGAAGGGTGGAGGAGTGTTTAAACTAGGTAATGGGGGGGGGACCAAAATAAAGAAGGGGAAGATAGTGTAGATAGAGAGCTGGGGCTTATAAATGTACCGGGGGAGGAGCGGAGGGAGGGGTTAGAATAGTTAATAGGGATAGGCTTCAAAGGGAAAAAAAACATACACCTCTAAATTGCATGCTTACTAATGCAAATAAACAAGGCAGCAAATCACAATGAGGTGGTTATTATGGGGGACTAACTATCCTGACATAAACTGTGAAACCGAGACCTGTGAATCTCATAAAGGAAACCGGTTTCTGACTATAAGTAAAGATAATTACAGGACCCGATCAGAGGAGGCGCCCTACTGGACTTAATATTAACCAACAGACCTGACAGAGTAACTAATGTGCAGGTCAGGGGGCACCTAGGAAATAGTGATCACAATATAATACATTATAACTTGTCCTTCAATAAGGGAACTTTTAGAGGAGCCACAAGAACTATGAACTTTAGGAAGGCAAAGTTTGATCAACTAAGAGAAGCCCTTAACACTGTAAATTGGGAAAATGTCCTCAAAAACCAGTGTACAGACACTAAATGGGAGATTTTTAAAAATATCTTCAATTCTAACTGTGAAAGGTACATACCGTATGGGAATAAAAGAGTCAGGAACAAGAGAAAATGTGGATAAATAAAAATGTGCAATAAATGGCAAAAAAAGGCATTTAAGCTACTAAAACAGGAATATGTAAAAATCAGATAAAAGCAGCAAAAGTGGAGACAGAAAGACTCATTGCCAAAGAGAGTAAAACAAACCCCAACATGTTCTTTAACTATATAAATAGTAAAAAGGTTAAAAATTAAAGCGTTGGCCCCTTAATGAGGGAGAAGTTATAGACAGGGATCAGGAAAAAGCTAATATATTAAATATATTCTTCTCTGCTGTATTCACAGAGGAAAATTAAATGCCAGGTAATATACAGCAGGATGAGATAAACGCCCCAGTACGTCACCTGTCTAACCCAGGAAGAAGTGCAGTGCCGCCTAAAAAAAATCAAAATAGACAAATCACCAGGCCCAGGTGGCATTCACCCCCGCATTCTAAGGGAGTTAAGTAATGTAATAGACAGACCCCTATTTCTAATATTCAAGGACTCTATAGTGACAGTGTCTGTTCCCCAGGACTGGCGCATAGCAAATGTTGTGCCAATATTCAAAAAAGGGGACAAAAAGTGACCAGGGGAATTATAGGCCTGTTAGTTTAACCTCTGTTTTATGTAAACTGTTTGAGGGTTTCCTAAGACATGCTATTTTGGAGTATCTCAATGAAAATAAATGTATGACTCCATATAAGCAGGGGTTTACAAGGGATCGGTCCTGTCAAACTAACCTGATCAGCTTTTATGAGGAGGTGAGCTCAAGACTGGATCGGGGTGAATCGCTGGATGTCGTATATCTTGGTTTTTCCAAAGCATTTGATACGGTGCCACATAAAAGGCTGGTACATAAAATGAGAATGCTTGGGCTGGGGGAGAATGTGTGTATGTGGGTAAGTAACTGGCTCAGGGATAGGAAACAGAGGGTGGTTATAAATGGTACATACTATGAGTGGGTGACTGTTACTAGTGGGGTACCACAGGGGTCAGTCCTATTCCTAGTCCTATTCTTTTTAATATATTTATTAATGACCTTGTAGAGGGATTGTATAGTAAAGTATCAATCTTTGCAGACGATACTAAGCTCTGTAACGTGGTTAACACAATACAGGACAGTGCACGGTTACAAATGGATCTGCATAGGTTGGAGGCTTGGGCTGGGATGTGGCAGATGAGGTTCAACACAGATAAATGTAAGGTTATGCACATGGGGAATAAAAATCCAGGCTGGGAATATGTATTAAATGGGAAAACACTGGGGACGGCTGACATGGAAAAGGAGTTTTAGTTAACAGTAAATTTACCTGTAGCGACCAGTGTCAGGCAGCTGCTGCTAAGGCAAATAAAATCATGGGGTGCATCAAAAGGGGCATAGATGCCCACAACAAGGAAATAATTATACCACTGTACAAGTCACTAGTCAGACCACACATGGAATACTGTGTACATATGAAGATGACATCATATTCCGGTGCTCAGCAGAGAAGCAGCGTGTATCGCGTCAGAGCAGGGAGAAAGAGGCCTTGCGCTCTCTCCGCAGGACTTCTGGAAGGTAAGTGAACTACAAAGGGGGTAAAGGGTAGATAATCGGGATGGAGGGAGAAGGGGTAGATAATGAGGAGGGAGGGGGTAGATAATGAGAAGGGAGGGGAGGGGGGTAGATTATGAGAAGGGAGGAAGAGGGGGTAGATTATGAGAAAGGAGGGAGAGGGGGTAGATTATGAGAAAGGAGGGAGGGGGTAGACAGTGAGAGAGCGGTAGATAGTGAGAAAGAGGGTAATAAGAATATTGAAATAAAGAGTGAGATTGAGAAAGAGAATAAATGAATTAGTGTGTGGATGAATTGTGTGAATTAAAAAATGTAAAAATGTTTGTGTGTATCATAGACATATAATTGATTTGTGGAAAGGCAAAGATCGCACAAGCAGGGTGCTTGAGCCTTGGGGACCAAGATGCTGCAGGCAGGGTGTTTATGGGACAAAGATGGCATAGGACCGACTGTTTGTTGACTAATGCTGGACTGTTTGGGGACAACCTGTGATATATGCCTGTAATTTAGAGGGTTTTATCTATACCATTATTGCTGAGTTTTTATGTGAATTCCAATTGATCTATACCTGTAAAGCTGGGTTTGTGTGTTATTCTGTTGATCCATATCTGCTATGCTATGTTTCCATACATTATTTATGTATACCTGCAAATAAAGGGTTTGTATGTCTTATTCAGTTGATCAATATCTGCAGTGCTGTTTCCATGTGTTTATTTGATCTATACCATCAGTGCTGAGTTTACATGTGATTTCCAGTTGATCAATACCTGCAATGCTGGGCTTGTGTTTTCTGTTGATCTATACCTGCAATGCTATGTTTCCATACATGATTATTGTATACCTGCAAATACAGGATTTGTTTGTCTGATTCTATGCCTTCCATGCTGAGTTCACATATGAATTTCAATTGATCTATACATGCAAAGCTGTGTTTGTGTTATAATGTGTTGATCTATCCCTGCTATGCTGTCTTTCCATACATTATTTATGTATGTAGGTATGTAGGTTTGTATGCCTTATTTTTCTCAAATGCCTGTAGCTTAGAGAATAAGATTTTTAAACTCACAGCAATGGTAACTAGTGAGAATGAGAATTTAGCGGCAAAATGATTAGGATGTTGTGATTTCTGTTACATAGAAAGGATAGAGGAGGCAGAAAAATAGGAGGGGTTTGCCCTTTATGTAAAGGGCAAAAAAGCAGCAGCCTTTGTCAAAATTTGTGGTGGTATTTTTTTTATCCCCACACATATTATACATATGGAGTTACCTCTCCTGGTAAAAGTCACTGTCAAACAACACCCCAATATGTGTTAAACAACATTTCACAAGTACAGTAATACCACTAAACCATGGGTTAGTCGGGTTATTTGGGAGGTTAAAGGCCACTTTTGAGACATCTGGTCAGTCTGCGCCTATATCCTATTTTTGGGCCAATTCGATTTACCCCATCAAATCATAATTTTTTTTTTAAACTAGACACCCCATGGCATTTAACAGTATTTTAACTCTTTCCATGCAAGAATTTTTTGTGAAGATATAACGCTAAGACCCCTCTCCTCTTCTCAGCCACCGCTACAGCAACCGCCGCGGAGAAGAGGGCTAGCTTCCTCCTTCGCAACCTTCCACCTTGCAACCGCTCAAACAGCAGCCAGTACGGAGAAGAGGGAAACCCTCCTCCACTTTACGACCGCCGCAGCCTCCACTGAGAAGGGGGAGACCTCCCTCCACCTCTCACCCACCTCCATCGGGACGGCCACGCAGGAGAGCGAGACCTCCCTTCTTGCCACAGTCAGGTCCTGATACTGAAGATTCTGTGCATGCGTGCCATCCAGTGCAACCTCCTGAACTACATTACTTTAAAATGGGAGATTACGCCACACACAAGATGGCCGCAGATCCTGAAACAGAAAGTGATGTTTGACTAATTTTGGTGCCAAACTGAATTCCATGCCCCTTCATTCCTGTTCCTATTTAAACCTTCTGGTTTCCTATGATCCTTGCCCTCTGATGGTCGCCTATGCCAATAGTGCTTCCTCAGTGAGCGTTATCCTCGGCAGTCCTTTTGTGTTTGACCTCGGCTTGTTTCCTCATTTACATTGATTCTCTGGTATCCTGACCTCGACTTGTCATCCATTGATCCTGTCTACTGGTAGGGAGGTGGGCCTCTCCTCTCTGGGAGAGAAACGCCCCACCGTTTCGCTTCTACTCTGAATTTGTGATGGCTCTGCAATCAGTTTTTGACGTTCCCAGTAGGAAGTCCACCACTTCTTCCCCATTGTTCACTATTCGGCAAGGTGATTGCTCCCTCATGGACTATGCTGTTTAATGCTGCACGCTGATGGCGTAGATGAACTGGACTAACGAGGAATCGATCACAGCCTTCTTAAATTGGTTGTCTCATACTCTAAAGGATGAGATAGCTGCCAGAGACAACTACTGACTTGGACAGTGTAATCGTGTATGTGACTCATATTGATCTGAGACTCTGAGGAAGACAATCACAGAGAGAGAGGGGAAGATGACCTAACATACGCCTCGCTTCAGAGTTTGTTTCCCCACCTATGCCCTCCGCCCCTTAAGGAACCCATGCAGTTGGGAGCCACCAGACTCACTGAACAGGAGAGGTCTAGAAGGAGAAAGTATGTACTACAGAGCAGCTGGTCATTTAGTAAGATCCTGTTCCAAAAAAGGAGGAGTGACACTTCTTGACTACTCTTAAGGCTTCGAAAACAGTACCAGCACTTTGCGGACGTATTCCACAAAAAGGAGGCAGAGAAGTCATCATTTCATCGTCAGCACGGATGTGCCCCACACAGACCTTATGACTGCCCTATCGACGTTCTTCCTGCTACCATGCCACCCAGAGGTCAAGTCTATCCGTTATCCATTCCGGAGACCAAGGCTACGGAGGCTTACAACTTCATTTGTATCCGTGCTGATGATGAATGGAAGACTGCATTCAACACTCGTTCTGGCTACAAGACTAAGATTCAAATCCCCCGCAGCGCTGCAGGGGACCTGGACCCTCCTGTCTGAAAACCCACCTGTCCAGGGAAGCATACAACATTCCTTACCATTACTCTCAACCATCATCATAATCAAGCCATCTGAACAATCAACAGCTTCAACACATCGTTGGAACCAGATCAACTCATCCCTATCCAAGCGGTCCTCTCCTCCTTTGCACCAGTTTGTTATTGTATGTGTTTCTAAATTGTTCTACTGACTGTAACAGCGCTGCGGAATCTGCGGGCGCGTTATAAATAAATGTAATGTAATGTCTGTCAGCTGGTGAGCATCTCCGTAATGCGCGCAGACAACCTCTGCTGCTGCCGGCACTTCTGCCAGGAGCGCCGGAGTGACATGACCTTCCGGTGCTCCACCATAAAAGCCCTGGTGGATGTACCGGCCTGCAGCAGTGAAGGTTTTCTATGCACATCACACAGACGTTCACAGGCTGCAGGAGACCCGAATCCTTCTCTCTGCTACCCGACACTTCCGCTGGGGGTTCTATGAAGGAGCACCGGTATGAGCTTCCGTTGCTCAGTCATAGAAGCCCCAGCGGAAGTGTCGGGTAGTAGCAGAGGTAGCGTGCAAATGTCGACTGGCTGTCCCTACTTGACACCAGGGAGCCTGGATCACGGGGAAAAGTCTAGGGATGCATTGGTAAGTCGGAAGGGCATATAGGGGGTATAAAGCATTTCAGGGGGAAGATTGGCAAATAAAGGGGGAATAAGGCATATCTGGGGGCAGAGTGGCATATAGGGGGTATAAGGCAAGTTAAGTATGCCAAATTTGGAAAAAAATACATGCACCTTTTAATATTTGCCCTATAAATACTTATAAGAGGCGGCCTATGGAAACAAAGTGATTTTATGCAGCAAGAGTAAAATAATAGGGCACAATAACCTATTAATAAACAGTACAAAATATTGTAACTCTGGCCAAGAAAAAAACAAAATTGTGAAAACATCCATTTAAACTATAGTAGGTAAAAAATTTAATATTTTAAAAGCAGATTTAGTTTTAGGACCAATCATACACTCCCATCCAAATCTTAAGAGCGTATTGGTCCCAAGTTTACAAAGAGTGTCCAATAAAAGAGAATACAGATACATGGCTAGGTCATAAAAAGGCTACTATAAAACTGCAAATTGTAAGGCTTGTAAAAATATTTTCAGAATGCAGAACACCTTTTGTTCTAAAACAATAGGCCAGTCTTTTAATGTAAATAATTTTTTTAATTGTCATACTACCCGTATAGTGTATCTGATTTGTTGTATATAAGTATAAGTATATAAGTGAAACAACTAGACCTCTCAAGATACGATACAAATATTGGAACTGTGACGGGAGCGACCTGTACCCTGACTGGGTACTCCCACCAAATGTTGCTTCCTCCTGCCGGGACACCAACAATTAACCCCTTCAGTGTCAGGCAGAACCAGCGTTGTAGATACTTCTGTCGCTGCACCGGAGGTGCTTTGGCACTGTGGCTATCCGAAGCTTAGCTACTCAGGGTGGCTATTGTCCTGAGAAGGACAATAAAGGATCATAGCAGCCCACCCCAAGCATCAGGCAACACCCATGTTGAGGTGAAAACAGGACTCCTTTATTTAAACCAAATACAGAGCTATATATACACAAGTAAGAAAAGGGGCAAGACGAATATCACATGATCTTATTACCATGTCAGGAAGGAAGTAATTAGATCAAATCCTGCAACACAATATCCAGGGGAAGGACAGATTGACATGAGACATAAATAATTACATTAATTGGGGGTGTAGGCGTGGAGTGATAATTGGCGTGAGACAGACAATGGCCAGGACACAGAGATAACAGGAGCTCACAGGATTAACAGCTACCTGTTATGTAATTGATCATTTTAAGGCAAGACAGGAGGCTTCCTATTTTGCACATCTTCCTTTACTCTCACCGACAGCAGCAAAGAAAGAGTTAACATAACACTGGTAACAACCAATAAAAAACAAGGTATAGCAGCATATAAACCCTAAGACACCCCTAATCTTCCTCTTTCTTTGCTGCTCACCGTAGCTGCAGGTCAGATAATTTGTTTATGATTCTTTCTGCTTGATATTTATTGTCTAATTATATATATATATATATATATATATATATATATATATATATATATGTATGTATACACACATTTATATAGTTTTGCTTGTTATGCATATTTTGGTGCTTATTTTCTTTATATTTTCTTTATAGTTATTTTATTGTTATACTTATATTAATTTATAATTCTTTGTATGTCTTTGGTGTAGGGGTCTTTGCCCCGTTTTCTGGCAGCCATCTTGGTTTCTATATTTCATTAGTTTTGACATACTGCAAATTGTGTGTTACATGTTTAATCCTGCCTTTGATTGAGGTGAGCCCTCTATATTCCATGTGCCCAAGGTGTTTGTCTATTTGGAGGTGAGCACTCCATTTTGAATAACATCTGTTGTTTCTGAGAGTGGCAGTTCTTTTACCTCTGCCGCATGTGCTCTCTTTCTCCGGCGGCCATCTTGGTTTCTATATTTCATTAGTTTTGACGTACTGCAATATATACACTGAGAATTGTGTGTTACAGGTTTAATCCTGTCTTGGTTGAGGCGAGTCCTCTATATTCCCTGTGCCAGGGTGTTTTGAGTAACATCTGTTTCTGAAAGTGGCAGCTCTTTTACATCTGCCACATGTGTTCTTTCTCTGGCTGCTATCTTGGTTTCTATATTTCATTAGTTTTTTACATACTGCAAGGTATACACTGAGAATTGTGTGTTACAGGTTTAATCCTGTCTTGATTGAGGCGAGCCCTCTATATTCCCTGTGGCCAGGGTGTCTGTCTATTTCAGAGCAGTTTATTTATAAACTCTCATGGGCCAGCATGCATTGCATCCTTCATCAGTAATGAATGCCTATATCCAGGGTAAGCCTGGTTAGGGGGTGTCTTTTAGGGTGAGCCCCTATTATATATATAATTCTCCCAGCCTCCTTTTGTGTACTATGTCTCAGGATGATACTCCCAACCAGGATACCTTTATGGCGTGGCTGGAGTCTAAGTTCTCCAGTTCTGTGGAGACTTTTCTTTCTAAGATGTCTGCCTCTATACCCTAGTCTGCCCAGACTCTCCCTCCTGCCCCTGTGGCCCCTGCCAGTATGGATTCTGACCCCGAGAAATCTTAGGAGGCAGGCCACACTAAGCGCATGAGAAAGGTGTTCCAGACTGGCCCTCTTTTTCCCCGCGGGGCCGGGTTGCTAGCCGCTCATCCTATCAAGGCTCAAGGGCTTTCAAGCAGGCACAGCCGGCCTATCGCGGTTCCTTCCTTCACACTTAGAGGAGGAAGTAGAGGCAGAGTTTCCACCGTTTTCCCCAGGGTCGCTCTAGATTCGGTAAATCCAGATGTTTCTTGTCTTTTGTCCCCTCCACAGGTTCCGGGCAGGATCTCGCATTTTTCCACAACTGTGATTGGATTACTTCAGACCCCTGGGTCCTCCAGACGGTGCACGGGTATTGGATCGATTTAGTCTCCCCGCCACTCCAGGTCCGGAAATGTTCCGGTGAGTTTTGCCTGGTCATCAACCTACTGGCTCCAAACGCTTTTGTGGTTCATCGCCACTTCAAAATGGAGGGTATCCATCTTCTGCGGGACCTTATGTCGGAGGGAGATTGGTTCACTAGGTTGGACCTCAAGGACGTTTTCTTCAATTCCGCTGGGAAAGACAAGTATGGCAACTCATATTGCACCCAGTCTCAGTTCTGCCCCCAGATCTCAACGTATCTGATGTATTGTTTTCCTCGACGATATCCTTTTTTCCAGCTGTCGGGACACCCTTAGGGGTCAGATGGTTTTTCATGGTTCAGACGCTTCATCAATTGGGTTTTGTGACGGAAGCCTCCAGCACTGGGACCACTGGAGAGGCCTGACTGCCAGCCTCCTCCCTATTGACTATGGGCCCTGGGTTTGTAAAGGCTTCTGTGGCTACCCCCAGCAGTATCATCTCATCACTGGCTGAGGGGATTATCTCCAGCAGACAGCCAGGATCTGCCACCAGGGAGTGACCACCATTCTTTTAGTAATGTTGTATAAATCAGTCTTCCCCCCTATTGTATTGTTAATCTCATTACTGCCCCTGTTGTCTCTGGGAGGCAGATTAAGGGGGCGGTTTGTGTCCCAATATCTTGTTTTATGTTAATATGTGTTTTGCTGGATATATCCAGTCCTGTGTGTGAGAAATAAATCAGTCTTCGTTTGGTTTTACCCTACACTGAGTCTCGGCTAGTGACTGGGGAACCGGGGAAAGTGTGGTGTCCCAGGCTAAGGGAGCCCAAGACAGTGGAGGTAGTCGGTCGGACTAGCCAGCTCCGTGACATTGGTGGCAAGCGGCGGGATTTCTTCTTAGTCTGAGGGACACTTACTTTCTACCGGGATTGACCGACAGGACGGCAGACTTCGGTCGCCTTGACGAGGACATGGATGTGGTATCAGAATTCCAGGGGCTGCTGCGGGTCATCCTCTCCTGCTACACCACTGCCCTGCCTACAGAACAATACCAGAAACTGAGGCAACTGGTTCGACGGTCACTATGGCAGAGGGCTGTTATATGCCGGGGTCAGTGTCTTCCAAGCTCCAAACAAAAGATTAGAGACCATCGGGAACTACGGATGTCATTCCTGGGACAGCAACCCCAGGAGCAATGGGTATCCGAATTGGACAAGATGGTCCAACAGGACGTAGAGCTGGAAAATCACTATAGGGCTCTGCAGTGGTATACAGAACAAGCATATTGGGGAACTGCGAAAGAATGTTCTCCAGAGGGCTATGACTTCGGTGGTCTGGGATTATTATGGGATAGTCTTCAGGAGGATCCGGACTTCGAAAGTACAGCAGAGTGGCGGATTGAGGACATCCGGGATTTCAGGGAGTGGGACCTCCCAGATGCACTAGGACTTAAAGGTGATTTAGACTTTTTAATTACACAGGAGCGGGAACTGGAGAAGGCGTATAAAAAACTGTTTGACCGTGTTCAACAGAATGCCCCAGTGTCCAGGGATTTTGTGGATGTTATTGAGTGGTCATCTGAGGATGTTGATCCAGGCGGGGTGGATGGGACTGCGGTCTCCACCCCTGAGTCACAGGGATACTGGGCAGCTAATCCAGATCCGATACCAGAGCTATGTGACTTTACACCACAACCAGATCCAGAGATTGTGGAACTAACTGATTTTACATCTGAGGATGTTGGTCCGGGAGGGCTTGCAATTGGCTTTCCTTCCCAGGGAAAGGAAGAAAGTTTTCTGGGGGTAGTGGATGGGACTGCGGTCTCCACTAGCACCCACCCAGCTGAAGAGCTAGCAACAGGGCAGAGCGCTGCTGGCTTCTGCCCCACACCTTCAATGGCTACAGGGATCCAGGGAGATGCGGCAGCCGGCCCATCTCCCCAACGGCAGCTCACATGTCCGGGAGCGGAGGAACCGGTCCTCCCTCCCCAGCGGCAGGCCGACCCACAAGCTTCCCTAACCCCAGCTGAAGTGCTGGCAACCGGACAGAGCATCGCTGGCCTCTGCCCAGCACCTACCAAAGCTGCAGGAATTCAGGGAGATACAGCAGCCGACCCGCCTCCCCAGCGGAAGCAGGGAGGTGGAACAGCCGGTCCATCTCCCCGGCGGCAGAACCTAATTCTGGGACCGGATAAACCTGACCTCCCTCCTCAACGGCAGCAGGAGCACCAGGGAGGGGATGCAGGATGCATCACTCCCCAGCGGTACCCGGGAGATGGCGCAGCCGGCCCATCTTCCCAGCAGCAGGAGCACCAATTTTGAGAGGGCATTGATAAACTGACTGACTACGGAGTTTTGGGTCTCATCCTGTGTCAGTCCAATTCGGAGGAGGGAGAATTGTGACGGAAGCCTCCATCACTGGGACCACTGGAGAGGTCTGACTGCCAGCCTCCTCCCTATTGACTATGGGCCCTGGGTTTGTAAAGGCTTCTGTGGCTACCCCCAGCAGTATCATCTCATCACTGGTTGAGGGGATTATCTCCAGCAGACAGCCAGGATCTGCCACCAGGGAGTGACCACCCTTCTTTTAGTAATGTTGTATAAATCAGTCTTCCCCCCTATTGTATTGTTAATCTCGTTACTGCCCCTGTTGTCTCTGGGAGGCAGATTAAGGGGGCGGTTTGTGCCCCAATATCTTGTTTTATGTTAATATGTGTTTTGCTGGATATATCCAGTCCTGTGCGTGAGAAATAAATCAGTCTTCGTTTGGTTTTACCCTACACTGAGTCTCGGCTAGTGACTGGGGAACCGGGGAAAGTGTGGTGTCCCAGGCTAAGGGAGCCCAAGACAGCGGAGGTAGTCGGTCGGACTAGCCAGCTCCGTGACAGGTTTCATTGTCAACGCACTCGAATCTGAGCTAAACCCCAGCCAGTGCATCCTTTTGGGTTTCGAAATAGACTCCAGGGTGGCGATGTTGCAGCTTCCAAGGACAAAGATTTTTGCCATCCAGAAGGAGATCTGCGCCCTGCTCAAGAAGGACTCCTACTCCCTCCGCTTACTCATGCGTGTGGTGGTCTACTCGTGTCTTCTATTCAGGCGATCTTCCCGGGTCCTCTACACTACCATGTACCTCACCGCCTTAAGGCTCGACATCATCCGGTCTGCCTTACCCCAGAAGTAAACTTGGAATGGGCGTGAAGTTTTCGGTTCCCATCCAGATCTCGGAGTCCGACGCCAGCATGCTGGGCTGGGGAGCAGCTGCCCTCATGGAGGTGACCGGTGGACATCGGAAGGGCGTTCCCCTTCGCAATCACACTCCTATCATGCCAAGTCAGCCAGTGCATGCTGAAACCTAGCTAGCTGCCCCCCTTGTGTATTGATGCTGCCAGCAGTATGGGTTCTGCACATCACTTACAGCCACCCTGTACCAGCATGTATTGGCTGACTTGGCATCATAGGAGTGTGATTGCTAACAGCAATCCCAGTCCCATCATGCCTAGGTTCCAGCATTTACTGGTTGGATGTGTAAGTGCTGGAACCTAGGCATGACGGGACTGTGATTGCTGTTAGCAATCACACTCCTATCATGCCAAGTCAGCCAGTACATGCTGAAACCTAGCTAGCTGCCCCCCTTGTGTGGGTGGGGGGTCATTTTCGGTTTTGATAAGTGAACCGTGAATGTTTTGGTCCAGAATTTTCATTTTGGTGCATCCCTAGAATAAATAGAACTATTTCATTTTTAATTATCCTGAATTTGTAGTCACAACACTTTCTAGGCCCAGAAATCAATGAGAGGAAAAGTAAAGGTTTTGTGTCAAAAGGCCATATTTTCTCACAGTGAAAAATGAGTGCGGCCCACGCACGTATACAATTCTGATGAAGTGGCCCACTGCAGAAAAATCTTGGACACCCCTCCTGTAGTGGTATTAAGAGGAAATGCAAATGTGATGAATGTGCTGTTAGTAGGTTGGTGTGAAATTTAGCATTTGGCCCCAACAGTCTGTTGTGACATTGTAGACTGTCACAGACCATGGGTCTATGTGTAAGACTGATTGTATGAATAATGCAACATCATTTCTTTATTATGATTTTGGCCTGAATTAAAGGTGTCAAATTTTGTCATGAGTTTGTATTTCCATATCTTCCTTTCTCTTGTTCTTTATGTAAAGTAGCAAAAGACCTTTAAACTACACTATATACAGATGAGAAACTAAAATAAATATTCCCACAACCGCCAAACCTAAAACAACTTATAGTAAGGAGCTCCATAAAGAGACCAACTATGGATGGCACTTCTCCCTGTCACTGTAAAAGGTGTGAAACCTGCGCACACATATATATACCACAGTCACGGTGCCAATACCAGTTGTTTTAGGGTTGTTTGTGAAATTTTGTTTGTCCTCACTATTCTGGGGTCATGTAGGTATGAGATTGTATGCATACCTCACAATTGTCCCAATTTAAGCAGTTCCGTTGTCACCAATAGCCAGTTAGGCAGATCTAACTGTGAACTTGAGGTCTGTTGCATTACAACATGACCCTCAACCACAGCTCTCCCAAGGATTTCTAATGTATTTGACTTTATTTGGTGGATAATAATACTAAAGTGTTACCTGGAGATCCTGCAGCCCATCCAAAAGGACCTTTCCAGCACATACTGCATTGTGCAGAAGACCTTCTTGCTTGATGACATTCAACACTTCAGCCAAAAGAATGTTTTTAGATGGCTCCCCAAGCCAGGTGTTAAATATTCTGTATGGCTGTGGGTGGGGAAAAAAGTTTTTTTCACTAATTCACTCTTGGTTCTCTTAGATGATATTATTAATCAAAACACACTGAGCATATACGTAACACCTCTTAAAACAGTTAAAGTGCGTAAACAGGCAAGTAAGGTAATAATAAATACACAAAAATAAGGTGACAATATAGATATGGCTGAAAACACAACGCAAACATAGGCCTAGGAAAAATATAGGTTACAATTCCTTAACTTTAAAGATCAAAAGATGGTAGTTTTTTGGATATAGGTCCCTGCACAAAGAGAAATTGGGATATACTCCAGTAAAAATACATCCGATAAGACAAGAGAGAGTGAGCTATACATTTAGGGGAATCAGGAAAGGTAACATAATTCAAAACAAAAATATATTATACACAGAAGGTATCTTTTTTCGGTTTGACCATGTCTTAACTAAATGTGACTATTTTGTTTTCCAAACTTACAGTTACACCAATTTATTTATGGGAAGACAATATGGTATGGCAGGTACATAATTGGTTAAACTCATTAGCTATCATCGCTACATAGGTGATTGCTTTTTTATATGAAAAGGAAGTAATAATACTGTTGGAATATGGCATTCCAGGCTATCATCCTATGCTCCTATGTTGTTAGGAGCTTCATTTGTGAGTGCATTCCAACACGTTTTTGCCAATTCTGCTTATTTACAACAACATATTGTGCTAGGTTATCATGTTTTTTTATTGTCTTTTAGGTTTTTGGACAATTTACTCGACTTATGGTGTTGTGAGATTTTATTATATTGTGATTTCACTTGTGCATTCACATATTGTGTCACTCATAGTGTTTTGTGAATCATTTTGCAGTTACTCACCTTTTGTATACACGTCACATGGTCATCATTTGTTGTGTCACTTTGTTTGTACTTCAGCAATTTATTCATATATATATCACTTTTTTAATTGTCAATTTTTAATATTTTATATTGATATCTGCTTTATTTTCACATATGTACTGTACAGCCCTAGAGGATGGTTTATCTGTTCCCTTTATATAGTGTCCATAGAATGAGCGCAGTTTGGATTCCTTATTCATTTACAAAGCTAATTATGTGAATCGCTGTTGCTAAAATAGATTTTTTTTTAAAATGTGAAATGCTGGGAGTTGGACCCTAATAGGGGTTAAAAAACCAAGGCTGCTGAACAAGAGTGTTTTTTTAAAGTACCAAACCCAAAGCATTTTCTAGGGTTATTTTAAACCTTTTTTAACCATTTTACCACAAACAATGCAGAGTTTCAGCAGATTTCTTTCCTAGGATACATGCAAGTACAGAGGAAAATGTTTATATTCAGCAATGTCACAAATGCATGGGTATGCCATGTTTCTGAAAGGTGGCAGGGTCAAAATTCAAACATGTGCATTTCAGTTTTCAACTTGAAATTATTTTATGTATGACTTAACTGGGTGCTAGGGAGGCACCAAAATGAAAATTCTGGACTGAAACCAAAACCGAAAATGACCCACCCACCTGAAATATATATATACATACATACACAGTATTAATATATATATATATATATATATATATATATATATATATATAATTGCTAACAGCAATCCCACTCCTATCATGTCCAGGCAACCAGTACATGCTGAAACCTGGTTATCTGCCCCCCTTGTGTATTGATGCTGCCAGCACAGATACAGTGTTGCCCTGTAGCATGGGGTCTGCACATCCCTTACAGCCTCCCTGTACCATGCCCTTACACATCCATGCTATCACAGACACATTTGTTTACTCATTCATATACTCATTCATTCCCTCATTCAGAGATGCTCATTCCCTCATTCAGAGATACTATTCATTCACAGATACTAATTCATTCCCTTAATCACGCATACTTAAACATTTTGACAGATCACTTAACGGGACCAGGTCTCATTTGAGACAGAGATTTCTCATATTTCAATGTTACCCCTTACAACTACATATTCCCTAAAGCACATCCCTTGAAGATTTCTAAGTGGTTCATTGCAACAGCAAATCTAACTGGACCACAAAGGTTTGAGTCTTTCTACATGTCAAGAATGTTTTAGGATAGATGCTGCACATTGGGTTAGCTGGAACAAACACACACAAAAACACACACAAACTCCCACTATTCCTGAGCACATATGTCAGGAATAGCGACTGGCTCTTATTTTATCACACTCTAATACCCACTATTACATTTCTTTACCTATAGCACTACCACATACTCTATATAGACAAAAGTATTGGGACATCTGACCGTTAGACCAACAAGGACTTTTATGACATCGCAATCTAATGTCATAGACATTATTATGTAGTTAATCCCCCGTTTGCAGCCATAACAGCTTTCACTCTTCTAGGAAGGCTTTCCACGAAATCAGTTTATTTGTGTATGCACTCTGTATGTATGCCTGCAGGAAGTGTCATCTTCCTAGAGGACCCCTGTGGTGATTCATGGCTTAACTGAAAAGGATTCTGAAATTGGTCACGTGGGCAGGGGGGTCTTTTTTTTGTTGTTGTTGCTAAAAAAGACTCAGATTTAGTGGCAATGTAGCCACTCTGCTCAAAGCAGAACTCCAAGATTTACTTTTATTTGAACAACATCGAAAGGATTCATAAAACCTGTAATTTGGGGTCCTGTATTTAAGTCTCATTTTTAACCTCTTAAAGACCAGGCTGTTTTTTTATTTTTTGTACCCTTTGTGACAGGCTGTTTCACACTTTTATTTGAAAAAAATCTTTCACTCATCTAATATAGCTAATGTAAAAACCTGCTAAATAGATTCAATTGCGTTTAGAAATACCCAATGTTTTTATGATTTATTTTTTTTCTTCTGCAAGTTATTGGGCAATAACTACAAGTAGCGTTTTGCTATTTCAAAACCATTTTTTTCCAAATCTGGTCAGTCTTCCCCATGTGCTATTTTGGTTATCTTTGAAGCCAGTCAATGCAATTTACCCCATCAAACCATCAAGTTTATAGCAGCAGCTGGCGTGTTCTCATGCTTCTGCAGGGAGGGGGGCGTGGGCATGACGTTAGCAGAGGGGCGCTGCGGCTGCCGGCACCAGATTTAGAAGTTCGGAAGTCCCTGTCTCGGTACCCTGGTTTGGTCTTCAACGCTTTGCTTGTTCTGAAGTGATATTTCGTGTTACCGACCTCTGGCTTATCCCGACCTTCCTTTGTCCTATGATTTGGCTTTGTTTGCTTCATCCAGTGTATATGACCCGGACCGTCTGACTACCTGCTCTGATATTTGACCTATTGCTTGTCGGACTACCCGCCCTGTGTATGACCCCTGGCTTGTCTGAACCTATGCTCTGGTTTTTGGCTCTCGGCTTATCTGCTTGCAATTTTTGTTCGGCTACTTATTTAGCGAATCGCGCCCCTGACCCGGTTATCTCATGTGTTTGGTCCTCCTAATTTTTCAGTTTCCTCCTGCCATACTCAAGGACTATCTACTAAACATATATCTACCAATTCTGGAGCCTCCTCATTGTTGGGATCATCAAAAACCCGGAAGCATTACTAGGGGTATCCTCTGGTACGCCTCTACTGCTAGAAGAACTTCTGCGGTGAGTGCTCCGGTCAACGGTAGGCGTGACAGTCATATAGTGTATGTCAACATTACATAGTCATAGAAAACAAAAGAACCACCTTCACGTGTAGATGTGAAAATAAAAAAAATATATATATATACCCTACACGTTCTGCTGCTCCCAAATAACACTCCTCACAAGTGTTCAAAGAATCAATATACCGAGAGAGGGGTGCATGAACATGTGGGAAAAACAAAAAAATAAAAATAGTGTAATAAATTCTGGTCAAAAAATATTAGTTATGTGTGAATTGCATTCACAAATGTGACTTTAAATGCAGCTCATCAACAAGACCTTGGTGTCTTCTTAGAGTCTGTAATACAGATGAAAAACCACAACTGGTGCAGTAAGTACTAACAATAGTTTAATATATAAAGCAGAGCAACTTACAAACAGGTTGGCATAAAAGCGGTAGGAAAAGTCTCCACCGAGACTGCAGAAGGTAAGTGATATGTCCGTATGATCAGTCCGTGTGTCCGTAATTTAAATTCTGTAGGTATCTCAACGCGTTTCGCCAAGCTAATTGTCGTCTTCCTCAGGAGAAATTGAAGTAAAGTCTGTGTCTCTTGCAGGTTCGTTTAAAAAGGAGCTGTCCTCCTATGACTGCGTCATCACGTTTCATCCCCGTTGTCTCTCCATCTCCGTGGATGAGCTTGTTGTCTTTTTTGGTGTATTCGAATAAAGTTCTTCGTGTAGTATAATCAGATGGGCCAGAATTTATTACACCATTATTTTAATTTTTTTTGGTTTTCCCACATGTTCATGCGCCCCTCTCTCGGTATATTACATAGTCATAGAAACACCTTTTTTACAGTTTAATCATTAAGGCTTAAGTCATGATGTTAGAGGTAAAGCTACTAATAAATCTCAAAATCACCCACATAAACTATGTAGTCTTTTAAAGCACATTACCAGAGGAGCTTAAAGACACTCTACTTACCTTTCTAAGTGGACTGCTACAACCACAAATGAAAATGAACACAGGACATTTTTTTCATCTACCTATTGACATTTTTGCACATATCAGGATGAATGCTATGTGTCTTTCAATTTGAGCAGTAATTTTGTTACGTTGAACTGCATCAAATGCTTTCGGCAAAATCAAAATAAATTGCCTCTATTGAAACACCCTCAATCATATCTTTGCCCACCATTTCATTTAACACAATTAAGATGGTCTAACACTATCCGTTCTTCATAAAAAAAAGAAATGTTGACTCCTACAAATGGTATTATTGGATAAAATGTATTCCTTAACACTATTCCCTATAAGCTTTCAAATTATTTCTCCACTGCATATGTCAATCTCATTTATCATTAATTAACTGGCTAAACTATTGATCTCTTATTGAATGTCGGTGCCAATTCTGCTTTTGGCAGGCTATGTATGTTCATGTTACTGGTAATGTTGTACTCTTCCTTGCTGTAATATCACTATGGAATCTGCTAGCGGTCTATAAATAAAATGAAAATAAATGAAATCATGCTAGGTAACTATTATTTTATTAAAAATTATTAAATTTATTATTTTAATAAATATCAAAGTCACACTGTAATGCCCACTATGGATGTTTAATTCTATCTACCTATGTAACAGACTCTGATGTAGGCCGAAGGTTTGGAGCCCTTTAGCAGAGAATAGCACTCAGAGGCAACAGAATGAACCGGTAAACAGTCCAATAGGTCAGGGGCAAATACTTATCTTATGTCTTATGCTTCCAATCTGGGTTTTTTTTTATTTTTATTTTTTTATTGTTGTAGCTAAGCCTGTCTGGATGTGGGTGTCGGTGTGGCAGAGCCTGTCTTGGTGTATGTTTGGGTGTTGGTGTGGCAAAGCCTGGCCTAGTGTGTGTGTGTTTGGGTGCCGGTGTGGCAGAGCCTGTCCTGGTGTGAGTGCTGGGTGTCTGAATGACAGAGCCTGTCTTGGTAGGTGTGTTTGGGTGTCGGTGTGGCAGAGCCTGTCCTGGTGTGTGTGTTTGGGTGTTGGTGTGGCAGAGCCCGTCCTGGTGTGTGTGTGTTTGGGTGTCGGTGTGGCAAAGCCTGTCCTGATGTGTGTGTGTTTGGGTGTCGGTGCGGCAAAGCCCGTCCTGATGTGTGTGTGTGTGTTTGGGTGTCGGTGTGGCAAAGCCCGTCCTGATGTGTGTGTGTGTGTTTGGGTGTCGGTGTGGCAAAGCCCATCCTGATGTGAGTGCTGGGTGTCTGCGTGACACAGCCTTTCCCGGTGTGTGTGTGTGTTTGGAAGTCGATGTGGGAGAGCATGTCCTGGTGTGTGTGTGTGTGTGTGTTTGGGTGTCGGTGTGGGACAGCCTGTCCTGGTGTGTATGTTTGGTTGTCATTGTGGCAGAGCCTGTCCTGGTGTGTGTTTGGGTGGTGGTGTGGCAGAGACTGTCCTGGCTTGTGTTTGGGTGGCGGTGTGGCAGAGTCTGTCCTGGTGTGTGTGTCTGGGTGTCGGTGTGGCACAGCCTGTCCTGGTGTGAGTGCTGGGTGTCGGAGCAAATTGTGGCTTGATGTGTACGATGACTTCTTTTAGTGTACCGATGTACTTCCAATCCCCTTTACATAAGATTCTGTCATATATTATCTGCCGAGCACTGATGTCATCTTTATCCAGTTCACATGAAAATTAATTTCTCCCTTTGAAATCCCTTTGTTTTCAGTAATTTATTTAAATGGAAATTTAAACTACTTTAGAAACAATCTCATTGTCCTTGTGATGATTCCAAAGCCCATGAAATACTTACAGCATCAGGTCTAAGCTCATCCTTGTGGAAGAAACCTCCAGTCATCATTTTCTTGCTGAATGTAACAACATCAGCTGGGTCATCCATTCCCCAATGTTCATGTGCCCAAAATTTTCCAGTAGCTCCTCCTCCTGTCTGTACCTCATCCACCAAAAATGCACAGCCATGCTATATGAGAAAAGAAATTATATGCTATTATATTCACAAAAACAAACCTGGTATATTGAAAAACCATTCTTGGAATGCATTACATGTAAGTTCTCTCAAATTAACCCTTATAAGGATTTTAACTGAAACATTTCTGCTACAACATCCATTATGTACAGATACTCAGATCTCATTGTAGCAAAAAATTGAAAACAGTTCAAGCACATTTACCTATCAATCTGCTGTGTATCGATCTGCTGTGATTATTTACACACACACACACATCAGCAAAAAAACAAAACAGAATTTCTTTTGGAAACGGGTCCCCATGGGTATCTATGTTTCTAGACAGAAATGGAATTCTCCTTGATTTTCGCCCTTCATTTTACTTAAGTCATGTGGGGAGATACAGGTACCTACCCATTCTAGTGAAACTTAGGTCTATATAATTTTATATCAACAGAGGAAATAAGGGAACATGGAGTGAACTTCTAAAAATCCAAAGTAAGGATAAAATGTAGACTAATGCCGTTACACTTCTTTATGCCTGAATTTAATAGAATACAAAGGGTTCTCTAGCTATTTATGGTTTGCAATATGGACACTTAAGAAGTATTAATATATCCATTAAGCTTCTCTTATCTGCCCCACTAAAGAACATTTTCTGTACTACACTACTGAATTGACACTTGCAGTATGGTATGGTAACGTAGAAATATAGAATGTGTCGGCAGATAAGAACCACTTGCCCCATCTAGTCTGCCCAATTTCTGAATACTTTTCTTAATATATGGCCTTATGCCTATCCCATGCATGCTTAAACATCTTAACGGTATTAACACCTACCACTTCTGCTGGAAGGCTATTCCATGCATCCACTACCCTTTCAGTAAAGTAATTATTACTTGTAAACCTTTGTCACTCTAGTATAAGACTCTGTCCTCTTGCTGTGGTTTATGTACTTAAATGTTTCTATCATACCCCCCCTGTAACATCTTTCTTCCCAGCTATATATGCTAAGATTATTTAACATTTTCTGGTATGTTTTATAGTGCAATTAATGAACCAGTTTATTAGCTCTCCTCTGAGCTCTCTCGAAAATATATCCTTCTGGAGATTAGGTCTCCAGTACTGGACGCAATACTCCAAGTGAGGTCTTACCGGTGCTCTGTACAACAGAACAAGCACTTCCCTCTTTCTACTGCTAATATCTCTCTCTATACAATCAAACATTTTGCTAGCATTTCTTGTTCATGCCCTTTGTGACAATGGCTGTTTAAACATTCCTGTGGTGTTTAGCTGTAATTTTCTTCTTTATCATTTAGTGTACCCAAACAAGTAATATATTGTTTTGGGTTATTTTTTATTTTTTTTATTTTTTTTAGGACAAGAAGGGTTTTCTTTAGATAACATTATTTTGATATCATCATTTTTCTGACCTTTATTTGAAAAATCCTTTACTCGTCTACAAAATCTAATGGAAAAGATAGCTACATGGATTCTAATTTGTAACATATTGCAATTTCAAAACCATCTTTGTCCAAAACTGGTCATTCTGCCCAATGTCCTATTTGAGGCATGTTTCAAGCCGGTCAGTTCAACTTACCCCCATAAAACCACATATGTTTGAAAACTAGACACCCCAGGGTATTTCAAATGCTGGTATTTTAACTCTTTCCATGCACTAATTCTACTACCAACCTCTGTAAAACTTTGTGGTAGTAATTTTTTTGGCCTTTTTCCCACATGCAATTTATAGCTCCTGGTATATCACTTTCTAAAAATACTCCTGTGACGGAACCCTCCATCACTGTGGCCCCTGGAGAGGCCTGAGGGACAGCCTCCTCCTTACCGACTATGGGCCCAGGCCTTGTAGAGACTTCTGTGTGTGGATACAGGGGGTCAGTTTCTAATTATTTCCCCAGGTACAGGTTTTACTACTCAAAAGTCTCAAAAGCGTAATGTCAGCTGGACATCCTGTTGTAGGAAGAAGGCTGATTGTCTTTGGGTGCATTGTTGATTGTATAGGTGTGAAGTGTTTCCCCTGTTATTCTGTTAGTTAGCCCTTGTCTTAAGGCCCCTTGTAGGTATGACTAGGTATCACTGCTGCATACCTAATTATCAATTACATAACAGGTAGCTGTTAATCCTGTGAGCTACTGTTATCTCTCTCCTAGCCATTGTCTGTCTCAAGCCAATTATCTATGTCTATATCATCATTCTATGTCTATGTCCCCAACTAATGTAATTATTTATGTTGCATGTCATTCTGTCCTTCCCCCGGATATTGTGTTGCAGGATTTGATCTAATTACTTCCTTCCTGACATGGTAATTAGATCATGTGATATTTGTCTTGCCCCTTTTCTTACTTGTATATAAAGCTCTGTATTTGGTTTAAATAAAGGAGTCCTGTTTTCACCTCAACATGAGTGTTGTCTGCTATGATCTTTTATTGTCCTTTTCAGGACAATAGCCACGCTATGTAGCTAAGCGTCGGATAGCCACAGTGCCAACGCAGCTCTGGTGCAGCGACATCCCCCCTTCTATCTACAACGCTGGTTCTGCCTGGCGCTGAAGGGGTTAATTATTGGTGTCCTGGCAGGAGGAAGCAACGTTTGGCGGGAGTATATGAGTTCAGCAGCATCTCCTGAGTAGAATGATACCAGCCATAAATTGTGTGGGTTGTTTAAGGGCTAAAAGGCCACGTTTCAGAGGTGTACAATTTTTTTTATTATTATTTGGTCAGTCTGTGCCAATGTCCTATTTGGAAAAAACTTAAAAAAATTGATTTTCATGTTTGCCAATTTTCTGCTATTGGTGGTAAAGATGTTATGCAAATTATTCCCCTCCTGTCTTTATTAAAATTTAGATTATATATGCACCAAGGTTATTATAATCTCTAATTGTTAGACTCATTAGTCTTTTGTCCAAACTGAGGTTCCTTTCCTTCACTTTCCGTAAAAAGTGAACACAAATATTTGTTGAAGCAGTCAGACCTTTATCTTCTTCTACATACCTTCCGCCTTTTGTTTTTAATCTAATCCTAGTTCTACTTTCCTTTTTTCCCCATTATGTATCAAATATTTTATCTCCTTTTTTTTTTTTTTTTACTGACTGAGCTGTCTGTGGGTGTGCTTTGGAAGCTCTTATAAATTGCCTTGCCTCTTTTTGCCAAATCCTACAGTTTTGCCTATCTTTCTCATGCAGGATTTTTCTTTCATTACTAAATGCTTACATATATATATATACATATTTATATATATATATATACACACATATATATATATACACACACACATATATATATATACACACACACATATATATATACACACACACACATATATATATATATATATATATATATATATATATGCCACCTCTGCAGGATACCACAGTGGCTCCTTCAGTTTTTTGCTTTTACTTACAAACCTAATGCAATTCAACATTTGAATAATCCCATTTCTCCTGGACTCCATTTAAACTGCTCCCATCTGATGGCTTTACACATTATAATTGTTTTTTTAATAGTTTTTTATTGGCATCTGTGAAGTGAAACCAAAGTATGTGCAAATAGAAAGTCAAGTTTCAAATTGACAACAAAGTGGTGTAACACCATATCAAGATACATAGCAAACAATGCAAAGTATTACAATGTTTCAAATGTACAGGAGTAGAAAAATATGATTTACGGTGTGAACAGAGGAGTATACTCATACAGGAAAGAATGCCGAGCTTCACAAATGTATTTTTTTTTTTTTGTATCTGTAAGCAGGGTAAATCATAAGAGGGGGAGAAAGATCTGAAAAAGGGAAAAGACAGGAAGGAGGAAGAGGAGGTGTCAGCACTGTCAGGGAGGCTCAGCCATTCACAAATGGCGCAAGGGTGACCTGACGATAAAATCCGTATATTTAGTGAGCCACGGCTCCCAAATAGCTTCAAATCTGTGCATTTCATCTCTCAATTTGACCGTGAGTTGTTCCATAATAATGAGGTTCCAAATGGCGGACTGGATTTCAGATGAAGTAGGAGGATTCCCCTTCCACCTCCTCGCAATAGTTAGTTTGATCGTTGCACACATCCGATGGATACGTTTTTAGTTGGGGACAGACAATCTCGGCTCCGCGACCTCCATAACTAACAAAGCTACCTCCGGCGTACCAGTAATCATTAGACCTAAGGCTTGAGAGAGCTTATGGAAGGAGTCTTGCCATATCGGTTGGATAATTGCACAAGTCCACCATGCGTGCAGGTAAGTACCTGGCAAACCACAGCCCCTGAAGCAGCTCTTATCGATGGATTGAAATATATTGGATAGCCGTAGTGGAGAAAGGTACCAATGCGCTATGACCTTGTAGAGCCTCTCTTTCACAACCGTGCAAGCTGTGTGGTAGACGCCGCTTTTTCCCAGATTGCAGCTGGGTAATCCCGGTTCAAGTCTGAATGCCAGCGGTGTCTACACATTATAATTTTTATAAATATAATATGGCCTCCTTATGAGTTTTAAAGTTTGAAGATAATTCCAGTAGGGAGTTTAAAATATCTGTACTCCTGGCACAACCAGTGACTTTGATTTTCCAGTTCACATCAGGAAGATTAAAGTCACCCATGATTATAATTTCCCCCTTCACTGTCATTTTAGGTATTTACTCATCTACTTGTCCAAGGGTCTATAAATCACACCTAAATAAGTTACTGTATGAATAACAAATTGTAACGTAACCCAAACTGACTCTTTGTTCACCTCACTAAATTGTGTTACGTTAGCTGTCTTTCACATACAGGGCCACCTCTCCCCCTTTTTACCTTCTCTGTCTTTTCTCTATAAGGAGTACCCTGGTATTGCTATGTCCCACTCATAGGGAGGGTGTCTACCCCAGGTGCCGCTCATCAGGGGGGTGCCACCACGCTGGTAGTAAGGTCAGCCGCTAGAGGAGCAGGCTCGTTTCAGGAGAACCGGCTTTAAGTCAATCAAGGGAGCGGGAGGTCTGTTAATGCAGACCTCCGATCCTGCTCCTGTGCAATGTGCACAGCAACTGATGCTGTACGTCGGGATTTGATGTCATATCCCGGCGCACAACACTGAAGCCACGCCCACCCCCTTCTGCGCCCACTGCACTGGAAGGAGACAGAAGAAGAAGAGCCAAGAGAAAGAACGAAGAGGAGGAGGAAAAGGAGCTGTAGCGAGAAAAGTGACAGTGCCAGAGGAAAGGTAAGAAACCATTCAGTGAGAGTAGATTAGTAAGTGTGTGAGAGTGATGGGTGTTATGCTGTAGTTTATGCTGAATGGTTGTGAATTAATGTTTGTGAATGAGTGTGTCTGTGATAGCATGGATGTGTAAGTGTGTGGGGGGTCATTTTCGGTTTCGGCCAAGTGAATGCTGAATTTTCGGTTTCCCTGACCCAGACACTGAAGTGGTATCCTACACCACATCAATGTTTGGCTTAGTATATAATGATAGGGGTTATGCTGCATTATTTTCAATGTCTGGCTCAATGTATAGTGATAGGTGTTATGCTGTACCACTGTTAATGTGTGCCTCAGTATATATTAATAGGTGATATGCTGTACCACCGTCAGTGTTTGCCTCAGTATATAATGATAACATTTATCCTATACCACCATCAATGTTTGCATCAGTAGAGTATCTCACAAAAGTGAGTACACCCCTCACATTTTTATAAATATTTTATTATATATTTTCACATGACAACACTGAAGAAACGACACTCTGCTACAATGTAAAGTAGTGCGTGTACAGCCTGTATAACTGTAAATTTAGTTTTCCCATCAAAATAACTTAATACACAATACACTGCCATTAATGTCTAAACCTTGGCAACAAAAGTGAGCACACCCCTAAGTGGAAATGTCCATACTGGGCCCAAAGTGTCAATATTTTGTGTGGCCACCATTATTTTCCAGCACTGCCTTAACCCTCTTGGGCATGGTGTTCATCGCTCATCGACATCACGGAGCAGGTGGATGTTACAGACCTTGTGCTCCCCCACCTTCCATTTGAGGATGCCCCACGGATGCTTAATAGGGCTTAGGTCTGGAGACATGCTTGGCCAGTCCCTCACTTTCACCCTCCGCTTCTTTAGCAAGGCAGTAGTCGTCTTGGAGGTGTGTTTGGGGTCGTTAACATGTTGGAATACTGCCCAGTATCTGATGGGATGGGATCATGCTCTGCTTCAGTATGTCACAGTACATGTTGACATTCATGGTTACCTAAATGAACTGTAGCTCCCCAGTGCTGGCAGCACTCATGCAGGCCCAGACCATGACACTCTCACCACCATGCTTGACTGTAGGCAAGACACACTTGTCTTTGTACTCCTCACCTGGTTGCCGCCCCACACGCTTGACACCATCTGAACCAAATAAGTTTATCTTGGTCTCATCGGACCACAGGACATGGTTCCAGTAATCCATTTCCTTATTCTGCTTGTCTTCAGCAAACTATTTGCGGGATTTCTTGTGCATCATTTTTAGAAGAGGCTTTCTTCTGGGATGACACCACCATCAATGTGTGCCTCAGTATATAATGATACAAACAAAGAAAATGAATCCCAGCACTCCAAACAGCTTCCAGTCTTTAGGATACTTTATTTTATTATAAAGTATCCTAAAGACTGGAAGCTGTTTGGAGTGCTGGGATTCATTTTCTTTGTTTGTGTGCTTCAAGAGGGTTTATGATGTCCCTTTTTTCCTGCTAGCACCCAGCTTCCTGGGAGTTGAGTGCAGAACCATTTTTTCTTTTTTCAGTATATTACGATAACAGTTATGCTGTACCCCTGTTAATGTTTGCGTAACAACAGAAGCGTGTGTGTGGGGGGGTGCCACATACAGGATCCGCCCCAGGTGCCAAATACTCTAGGTACGCCCTAAACTGCAAGTATTTGTATTCTTGACTACAAGCTTGTCTTTTCTTTAATGGATGTCACCGAAAGTGTCATAATTTTGACCTAACTTTAACTCAAAGCAAAATGGTAGTCACTGGATAAGCTTGCTTTGTTTTGTGTATTTATTGGCACTTATTATTCTAGAAGCACTTTTGGAATCTGAATGTGTATACCTTTTATGCTTTTTAGGTTGTGCGCTCTCCTTTCTGTATATTTCTTTTAATAAGAATTAGAAGTGTCAGGTCAAGATAGGGTGTTTTGCATGTGCTGCGTGTACTAGCGGTCATTCAGTTGAACTCTTGTCACCAAAAAAAACATTTTTGTTTTTACTGTTCCTGGATTGTTTACAATCAGTTATATACTTTTTTTCCCTTTTCGGCCGACTACAATCTTTTGAAAATGTTTGTGAGGTGAAGTGATTAAAGCTTTTTGTGGGGTATACCAGTTTAGAGTCAGAAGTACTCACTGATTGATTTCTTTAGAAGCAGAGTATCAAAGGAATAATCCAATTTGATGGGATTAATTTCCTATGTGAATGTACAGCGGTTTTAATAACTGCAGAGGACCAGGACTGTGTGAACACACAGCTGCATGTCCTACGTGACAGGGCATTACCCTGTAGCCGGGTTGGAATACATTGTTAGGTGTATTTAAAGTAGATGTTCTACTAAAAATTGTTATCCCCTTGATGATGTCTTACTGTTGGACAAAATGTGTAGCGCTAGTACTTTCTTACATCCCATCCTCGTCCAGTCTAGGTGTGAATCCACAACAAACTGAACACGGAAGTCATTCACAATAACAGACATGGACATCTTGTCCAGCATGCTGGATGTGTCTATCCATTGGTGTAGTGCTGCTGTTGCTGATGGTCTTGTAATGCATCTAGAGTTAATCACTTCCTAAACCCTTAGATGCTGCTGCAAGTGAAAGGTGAATCCAGAAAGTGTAAGGAACATTTCCCCTTGAAAATACCGCACCCAATTCAATTTTTAAATGAAAAAACGCCACAGAATTTTGCTTTTCATCAGAAAATGAAATTTGCTGTCTGAAAACTAGTGTGTCAAAAACTGAAACAAATTGTCTAAATCAATTTTCCTTCACATGTACAAATCAAGTGGACAGACTAAACTGACTGTATGATTCTAATTTGCCATTAACATGTTTCAAGAGATCTATGTATATAAGCTGATCAGCTGGCAGCATGTGTTTTGTGTTTTTTCCACATTTTCTTTGGAGACTTTGAGCTACACTTCAGTTCCACGCTACCATTCCTACATATATGCAGGTCAGAATGTTTACCTATAAGAAAATCATCCGCTGACCTGATATGCAGAACTTTACCCTTCTTAATAATTACTTTGCGGACATATAGGTAAAGGGTATCATGAAACATCACAAAACCAGTGATGTCATGGAGCATGCTATAGATCAGGAAAGAGATTGAAGGCCCCCGCTACATACACCAAATCTTTTTTCTAATCTTTTTTGCCAACTATATATCACATACATAGTGGGAAATATAAGCGTCAATGCTTTCTTAACAGATAATTAGTGGGAAAAGAAAATATGGAAACCTAATGCATAATCAATGATGCTCTAATCATTATAATAATGTAGAGGTTTATAATAATACATCCGCAAGATACCTTTTTAAATTAAAACATCCAATGAATGATTATGAAGTATTGCGTCTATAACTATAGTTATTAAATAACTTATTTAATGTTCTTACTTTTCTGGCAATGTCTCTTAGTTTCCTGAAAAAGTCATCAGAAGCATGATTATCTCCTCCTTCAGACTGAATGGGTTCAACAATTATTCCAACAACAGTCTTCTTCTTTTTTCTGTATTTCACAATGAGATCTTCCACCTACATATGGGTACAGGACATTATGAGAAGGAGAAAAAATAATATATCTATGTATATATATCCTAATATAACTGGAATGGAGTGTGCTTGCCAGGGATAGTAAATTATGTATTATTGTGTTGTATAGCATTACCCTCTGAAGTAACCTAATTTATCCCCAGTTAATAGAAGGAGAGTTACGCTACAGCACAGATCACTTGATATTAAAGACCTCTGTATGGTATTTCATCAATATCTGGAGCAAGGCGTGATCCCAAATGGCTAGTGGTAGCCACCAAGGCCCAAGAAAGTTAATGACAGATTGTAAATTATAATATATATATATATATATATATATATATATATATATATATAATTTATATAATATTAATATTTGTGTAATGTTAGTTTGAAGGTGGTACCTTTTGTGTTATCCCCCAAATAATCCACCCCAGTCAACAAGACCAAGGGATGTATTAAACTTGGTAAAGTTGGCCTTTTTAAAATTCAGTGTTTTGGTCTTTTTTCCCCAAGTGCTCCTTTACTTGGATGTTTGAGATAAGCACCTCATACAAAAAAGTGGTAAATCAACAAATTCAGAAACTTACTGCTTTTAGAAGAATTAGTAGTTCAATGTTTCCAATCTACTTCTGGGTAATTAAAATCCCCCATAATTATAGCACATCTTTTATGAGAAGCCTTTTCTATTTGCATTAATTGTTGTGAATTATCAAATTTTGTAACAAAAGCCCACTAATATTTTCTGTGTAGTTCTACCACCACTGCCTCAACCCACAATGATTCCACATTTTCAGTACTGTAATCATATATATCTTCCTACAAATGTGGCAATAATGCTGGTTTGACATACAGACCCTTCCACCTTTCATAAACATGTAGCCCTCCAATTAGATTGACCAGTCATGTGTTATCCCACCATGTTTCTGTTATGTCTATTAAATTCCCAGTTCCCCTATATAACCAGTTGAACCTCTGCCATTTGCAAGCATACATTTAATGCCACTGCCATGTTCCCTTTGTGATTTCATTTTAAAGTTGTTTATAGACTTAGTTAGCACATTTGCTGACAAGTTGACTCTTGTCCACTGCCGAAAGCACCTACAATAGCCACATGAGAATAACAACTAGACCACAGAGTAATAGAAGAAGGTAGCCTGGTCTGATGAATCACGTTTTCTTTCACATCATGTGGATAGCTGCAGGGGCGGACTGGGCCGGGGGGCAGGGGGGCAATTGCCCCCCAGGCCGCCCTAAATC
Organism: Spea hammondii; assembly: GCA_029215755.1. Classification (NCBI taxonomy): domain Eukaryota; kingdom Metazoa; phylum Chordata; class Amphibia; order Anura; family Pelobatidae; genus Spea; species Spea hammondii. The sequence continues at coordinate 40,217,230 of JARDYJ010000006.1, read as the reverse complement.
CGGGCCGGTGGGCCGGACGGACGAGCATTCAATGCGGCTGCGGCCGCAAAGTTAAAAACTAAGCGGCCGCGAGCAGGATTGAATGCGGCCGTCATGCGTACCTGGCGTGGGAGGGAGGGGGGCGGTGAATGTTTGTGAATGAGGGTTTCAGATAGCATGGATGTGTAAGTGTTGGGGGATAGCTTGGCATAGGGAGTCCGTAATCACATTCCTTTCATGCCCAGATTCCAGCATGTAGTGGCTGCCTAGGCATGATAGGAGTGTGATTGCTGTTATAAATTATTTTTTGGTCCAACTTTGGTGTGTTAACACTTTTATTGGACAGAATAATTCAATGACAGTATTAATATATATATATATATATATAATTGCAAACAGCAATCACACTCCTATCATGCTAAGTCAGCCAGCTAGAACCTGGGCATGATAGGATTGTGATTGTTGTTATATATATGTGTGTTTGTGTGTATATATATGTTAATATTGTTGTTGATTTTTTTGTCTAATTTTGGTGTTACTTTTAATAAAGTATTTTAAAGTTTTTTTTTGTTTTTTTTTTCAGTTTTGGCCAAGTGAATGCTGAATTTTTAGTTTCAGTCCAGAATTTTCATTTCGGTGCATCCCTACTTTATACTATGCCAGTCACTAAAGTGGTAAGCCTACACCACATCAATGTTTGGCTTAGTATATAGTGATAGGGGTTGTCAGTGTCTGGCTCAATGTATAGGCACACATTGACGGTGGTACCGTATAATCCCTAAGCATATAATGATAACAAATATGCTGTACCCCTGTCAATGTTTGCCTAACCATAGAAACTATGCAGTTTTAAAGTGTGTGTGTATGTGTGTGGGGGGGGGGGGGTGCCACATACAGGGTCTGCCACAGGTGCCAAATACTCTAGGTACCCCCCTGCATCATGCGGCTGTCAGACCCAATGGCCATGCCTCAGCTCCTCTTCCCACGTCTTAAAAGTGGTGGGATGAAGAGCTGAGGCATGCGGTGCGTGCACACCGGCCACTTTAATTTCATTAGGCGCTGGTGGAGTGACTGCCGCACGACGGCCGCTTTCAATGTCGCTCGCAGCCGCTTTGATGGTGCAACGGGCCAGTTGACTAGACTTGCCCCCCAGGCCTTAGGCTGCCAGCCCTCCCCTGGATAGCTGGGTGCATTTCTCTGGAGAACACATGGTACCAGGAAGCACTATGGGAAGAAGGCAAGCCAGCGGAGGCAGTGTGATGCTTTGGGCAATGTTCTGCTGGGAAACCTTATTGTTGACCACTGGAGAGGCCTGACTGCCAGCCTCCTCCCTACTGACTATGGGCCGTGACTTTGTAAAGACTTCTGTGGCTACCCATATATATAATCCCATCACTGGTTGAGGGAGTGACCACTATGAGATCCCCCCACCCCATGGTGCATTAATATGTTGTATAAGTCAGTACCCCCCCCCCCCCCCAGTTCCTCCACTACAGACATTAATCCCGGCCATCCCTGGAACTGGTTTCAACTAGTAATAGATAGTGGAGGTTGGGACCCTATTGTACTGTTAATCCCGTTACTGTCCCTGTTGTCTCTGGGAGGCAGATTAAGGGGCCGGTTTGTATCCCAATATCTTGTTTTATGTTAGTGTGTGTTTTGCTGGATATATCCAGCTCTGTGTGTCCAGAATAAATCAGTCTTCGTTTTGGTTTTACCCTACACCGAGTCTCGGCTAGTGACTGGGAGACCGGGCAAAGAGTGCGTGTCTCAGGCTAAGGGAGCACAAGTCAGCAGAGGTAGTCGGTTGGACTAGCCAGCTCTGTGACATTGGTGGCAGCGGTAGGATGCTTCCAAGCGGGACATCCAAACAACCACCAGGATAGATCAGCTCTGGAAGTGGAGTTCAGATGGCGTATGCAGGAGGCATGGACAAAACTCAGTGGACTTGTATCGGCAGAGGATAAGCTGCTGTGGAGGCTCTTCAATGGGAACAGGACTACCAGGGAAAGAACCTCCCAACCTTTGAGAAAAGGTTCTGGAATTTTTTCCATGGTTAGTGCAAAATTGGAAAGAGCCAAACTGGGGTTTTTTGCCTTCTTAACTAGCCTGCACAGAGCCCTGACACCAACCCCATCGAACACCTTTGGGATGAAATGGAATGCTAGAATGCGGTGTCATAGAAGTCCTCGTTGGTGTAATGGTCAGGTGTCCTAATATTTTTGTCTGCAGTAGAGTAGTGTGTATACTGTATATTTAATATGTTTGTACAGACCAGGTTTTATCATAAAACAGCCTTTTATGAGCAGTTCCAGTGACGTTGAACAGATGAACAAAAAAAGTTGATGAACCAAAACAAACATCAATTGTTTCTTACTACCTGTTCTAAACAGTGAGTTTCTTCAACCTGGTTCTCCTTCTCAAATTGGTCCAGTGGGTATTTCAGCTTTGGAAATGGGGCAATTGGCCAGTCAAAAGTAGGTATGTCCAACTTGTGGATTGCTTTAGAGTGAGTGGTGGCCAGGCATCCTAAAACACACATCAATATAAACATTACTCAAGCAGGGGCTACACATCATGTAAAACAAGCTTAATACAGAAATTGTCAGTAGGAGGAAATGCAATCACACTTTGTCTTACTAATCTTTTGTGGTTGCATTTTTTAGATAATAAAGGATATTGTTTGTATGCGCTATAAAGCAGAAATAAAGAAGTCACAGTAGGCCTTTTTTCTACCACAGGATGATTTCCAAAGACTAATGACACATCAGTACAAATGTTTTGATAACATAAGTAACACTGTAATAGTGGTGGTCATACAAAAGGACGATTTTTAAGATTTAAAACAGATTTTGGAGACTATATCCAATAACTGTTTTTTTAGTTGTATTTTGTTAATATGATATGTTAAATTACAATAGCAAACTAAGAGAAATCAACATTTGTACTAAGCTGGTGTCACCCCTCTACAATCAATCATGCTGCTGCCAGACTCTCTCTCCCAATGCCTTAATAAATACCTCTGTCAGTCTCTTCATTGGTTGCCTGCGCACTTCAGGATTAATTTCAAAATCTTGACTCTTACTTTCAAAGCTCTTCATAGCGGTTCCCCTACTTACATCTTCTCACAGTTTTCTCATTTATCTCTCCGCTCATCCCACAACCAGCAGCGGGTAAAACTCACCTATTGTTTCTGTATGTCATTTTGTTAATATACTAATTGTTATGTCCCGTCTACCCTTTGTACAGCACTGTGGAATCTGATTGCGCTAAATAAAACAATAATATTAATAATGTGGTATGGCCCCATGTTTAGGCACATTAACATAAACTAAGTAACAAGACTTGTCCTCTTAGCACTATTGCATTTAAAGCAATGTACCAAACAGTACAAAAGATAGCAAGTACTCTTATTAATTCACACACCAAGAAAAATTCAAAATCTAACTTTTATTAAATCTATGTCTATGACATATATCACGTGATTTCACTTTTCTGACCGCCACAGTGTACACTACGTAAAGCTCAGTAAGACCCATCAGCTGAAGTTTACAGCTGTGACTATACCTTAATTGTTTTGTTATCTTTTCTACATCATTAAGTATATTTGAGGACATGTGGCTTTTCTGGCCACTTGTGAGTCATCTGGTTGCTGTTGTTCACTTCCTATTATAACAAAAAATATTTATTTGCTTTTAACTTCTATCATTTATTTTGTGTCTATGAGTGACTGGATCTGGTCACTTGACTAATGACCCTATTTTAAAAGACATTCACACTTAATGATGTTGCTAGGTTGTAATGTAATTATTACACAGTGAACTAATTCAGTAGAATGTTTAGTCATCTAGGCAACATGACCCAATGGTTAAGATCAAACATTTTCAGTTATTTTTTTGTTTTAAATACTTTTTATTCAAAGGGGTATATCCCCCCTTAGTTTCTTTTTTTTTTTTTTTTTTTTAGACAGAGACAGAAAAATAAATAATGTACATAAGACCAATGACAAAACCAGAAAACAACAGCGAGCAGAAAAAAACAAAAAAAAAGCAAAAATACATAATATACATATGACAAAAAAGACATATCAATAGTTGTTTTAATATGTATATCGTAAACATTATTTCTTAACAAGTGCAGGACAGGCTAGTGGAATTTTTGAGGGATCAAGAGTTGTATCTCCCTTAGTCGTTCAGGGATGTCTCAGGAATATTTGTGACAGCAATGAGTATATTGTTCCACATTTTCTTTATTTAATTGTTGAATCTAAGATCCAGCTAACTCTTTCTTCCATTATTATTTGGTGTTTTATCTGTGAAGCTAATAAGGCTCTAGAGAGATCTACGTCTTGTTTCCAGTATTTAGAAATTATTTTTTTAACTGCTAAAAAGCAATGGATCGTAAGAGTTTTTTGAGTTAGAGTAAGAGAAGGCCAGCTTTGGTGTATCAATGCTGCTGTTGGTTCTCTTTTAATTGCAATATTCATAGTGTGCTTTAAAAAATCGAAAGCTATATTCCAAAAGTTTCTGATTTTTTTGCAATACCCCCACTTATGCAAATAATTTCCTTCTTCTCCTCTACATCTCCAGCATGTGTTAGAATGTTGTGGGTATATGTAAGAATCTTTTAGGTGTTAAATACCAGATGTTACATAACTTAAAATGTGTTTCAATTAGAGACAAATCTCTTACAGCCTTAGACACATTTCTAAAGGCCTTATACCATTCCTCTGAGTTGATCTGGACTTTTAATAGATTTTCCCATTTTTTTATAGTTTTATATTTTTTTGTCGGATTATTTTCTACTTGAAGGGCATCTAGAAATCTTGATGCACCTTTTTTAATTTTTCTTTGATCTAGTATCTGTATCGCTTTTATATTTGCTAATTCTTTATCCAATATACAGTTATTTTTTAAGAATTTTTTTATTCTTAGATATTTAAATATATTATCGTTTGATAAATGAAATTCAAATTTTAGCTGCTCAAAAGATTTGACAATGTTGTTAGGTGCCAAGTCTCTAATATAATTAATTCCTCTCTTCTTCCACTCCACAATAGTTAGGTCATCCATACAATGTTCTAGAATTTTAATATCGACATAGCCGATTATTTTATTCCAAAGACCTAGTTTCCTTTTTAATTTTGCCCAAATAGGCATTAATTGGTTCAGAATCATATTATCACTAACTATAGGTATTTTTTTTTGTTTACTTTTTTTTTGTATCCCCCAGATGATATAGTTTAACCCCTTCGTGACAAAGGCTGATTTTACTTTTTGTACCCTTCGTGACAATGGCCGTTTTAACATTTCTGCGCTGCTCGTGTTTAGTTGTAATTTTCTTCTTTCCCGTTTACTGAACCCACACACATTAGATATTGTTTTTTTCAGGACAAGAAGGGCTTTCTTTAGATGACATTGTTTTGATTGTATCATATTTTTTACTATTAAAAAAAGTATAAAATATGGTGAAAAATTTAGAAAAAAATGACTGTTTCTAACTTTTAGTTGAAAAATCTTTTACTCATCTATAAAAGGTAATGAAAAAACCTGCTAAATAGATTCTACTATTTGTCCTGAGTTTAGAAATACCCAATGTTTTTATGCTTTTTTTCTACACAGTATGGGGCAAAAAGTACAGGTAGCGTTTTGCTATTTCAAAGCCATTTTTTCCAAATATGGTAATTCTTCCCCCCATGTGCCATTTCGGGTATCTTTGAAGCCGGCCAATGCAATTTACCCCATCAAGTCATATATTTTTGAAAACTAGACAGCCCAGGGTATTCAAAATGCTAGTATTTTAACCCTTTCCAAGCACTAATTCTACCATCAGCCTTTGTCAAACTTTATGGTAGTCTTTTTTGCATTTGTTTTTTCACACACTTTACTTTAGGTATGAATAAACAGGTTCTGGTATACGTCACTATCATAAAACACGCCAATATGTGTTTAGCAACATCTCCTGAGTACAGCGATACCTCACATGAATGATTTTGCCTGGGTGTTTGGGGGCAAAAGGGCCACATTTGGGGCATGCGCATTTTCAATGTTGAACTTTGGCACTTGGGGATCCACTGCCTATGCCCTATTTGGCACATCTTTGAGCCGGGCCATTTCAGTATGCCCAATAAAGCCATATATTTTTGAAAACTAAACACCCCAGGGTATTTCAAATGCTAGTATTTTAACTCTTTCCATGCACCATATCTACCACCAGTCTTTGTCAAACTTTGTGGTAGTCATTTTTTTGCATTTGTTTTGTCACACACATTTTACTTCAGGTATGAATTAAAAAGTTCTCGTATATGTCACTACCACAAAACACCCCAATATGTGTTCAGCAACATCTCCTGAGCGCAGTGATAACCCACATGAATGATTTTGCCTAGCTGTTTGGGGGCAAAAGGGCCACATTTGGAGCGTGCACATTTTTCAATGTGGAACTTTGGCATTTGGGGATCCACTGCCCATGCCCTATTTGGTACATCTTTGAGCCGGGCCATTTCAGTGTGCCCAATAAAACCATATATTTTTGAAAACTAGACACCACAGGGTATTTTAAATGCTGGTATTTTAACTCTTTGCATGCACACATTTTACCACCAGCTTTTTTTTAAAGTTTGCAGTAGTATTTTTGTGTGTGTATTTTTCCCACACACACCTACTTTATGTATGAATTTACAGCTCCTGGTATATGCCGCTGACACACGACACCCCAATATGTGTTCAGCAACATCTCCTGAGTACAGTGATACCCCACATGCATGGGTTTGTCATTTTGGGGGGGAACTAAAAGGCCACATTTGGTACGTGTGCATTTTTCTAATTGGAAATTAGATGTGTGGCCATCCTTCCCCCCGTGTTATTTGGGACATTGTTGAATCCGGCCAATTCAATTTACCCCATCAAATCATACATTTTTTAAAAGTAGACACCCCATGGGCATTTAATATGCCAGTATTTTAACTCTTTCCATGCGAGAATTGTTTTAAGCTAATGTGCTAATTTTAGGACTTGCTCACAAAAATATATTTTTTATATATATTTTAATTTCTTTTTGCCTTTTTTAAAACATTTTTAAGATTTTTTTTCAACTTGAAGGTTCCCCTGATAGTGACATCAGAGGGAAATTATTTTTACATTTTACTGGTTTTTTACTATTTTTTTTCTAATGATTATTCATTTTATTTTATTTTTAATTTAATTTTTTTCTAATCACACTGTGATTAGAAAGCTGAGCTCCATTGACTTGCATGGTTGAATGCAGTACCTGTATTCAACCTCCAAGTGGAGCCAGAGTTCTCTAGAGGGTCAGGAGACCGTCTAGCGAACTTTTTCGTCTTTATTATTTTTTTTCCCGGGTCGCCGCCATCTTGCTGATGGCGAAGATCACGGACAGCTGCGGCTGTGACCGCTCTCCGGAGCGGTCACAGTCCATCAAGAGGTAAGTGTTTGGTGTCGCTGGATGCCGCCTGATCGAGGCATTCCAGCAACACCATTTAAGTTTAGGAGGTGATCGTTGATCGCCTCCTAAACGCTTTTAAAACGGGCGTCCGCCGCCATACATTGTATGGCGGATGTTGACGCCCCGGGGAGGGGCCAGACATGGCCCCTGATTCGGATCATGGCGTTGCTGAATGCCTCGAGGTCGAGGCATTACAGCAACGCCGTTTGGGTAAAAAAAAAAAAAATCGATCATGGATCGATTTTTTTTACCCGTTTTAACAAATGACGGTCCTGGCACGTCATTTGTCGTTAACGACATGTTTTTCCGTGACGTGCCCGGACCGGCAATTGTCATCAAGGGGTTAAAGCTCCTTTAGCGTATCTTCTATTTTATACCAAATTTCTTGATTAGCGTCTTCAAGCTGCATCCTAAGAATATGGAGAAGAACATAAGTTTGGTGATGTAATTTAAGGATTGTAGCTCCTGTACCTGCCTGCGAGATCTTTTTTGCCAATATGTTCATACTAATCCTAGGGATTTTCCCTTTCCAGATAAAATTGTTAAAACTTGATTGAACCATATCTAACCAGCTGGTTGGAATTGTCAGAGGAATTAATCTAAATAGGTATGTCCATTTAGGTAGAAGATATGATTTTAGAGCATTTATCCTTCCCCACCAAGAGAGGCCTACCTGACTCCACTCTTTTAAAGTTTTATTAGTATATTTTATTAATTTTAATACATTGACTTCCATAATTTTATCTATATTTTTAGGGATCTTTATACCTAAATAAGTTATTTCTTTTTCGGAGTTGTTAAATTGATATTCTTTTTTAATTGAATTTTTTATTACTATGTCTATGTTTCTGTATTGTATCATAGATTTATAGGAATTTAACTTATAATTAGAAACTTTACTGTATTCTGATATTTCAAACATTAAACTCTTTATAGATGTAAAAGGGTCCGTTAGAGTTAGTATAACGTCGTCTGCGTATAAAGAGATTTTTGATTCTTGATATTTGGTGGGAAAGCCTTTAATTTCTATCGATAGAATGTATAATAATGGTGACAAGGGACACCCTTGTCTTGTACCATTTTTTAGATAAAAGTTTCCAGAACAGATATCTGAGCCCACTATCCTCGCAGAGGGATTAGTATATAGCATTTTTATAGCTTCCGATATTCAACCTGTGATCCCAAAGGTTCTTAACGCTTGTTCCATATAGCTCCAATTTACCCTGTCAAACGCCTTTTCGGCATCGAGAGAAAGGGTAATAAGGGGCAGATTTTTTATATTAGCTCCATCTATTGTGTCTATAAGATGTCTTGTGTTGTTTTCAATATCTCTATGTGAAATAAAGCCAACCTGGTCACGATGAATTATAGTTGGCAGTATTTTCTTAAGTCTGTCAGCCAGAATTGAAGAATATAATTTAATATCTACATTTATCAATGAGATAGGATGGTAAATAGCAATGTCTGTAGGTACTTTGTCTTGTTTTAAAATGGGCAATATATTGGCAGATAACATCTCCTCAGGGCACTTCCCTTCTAAAGCCATTTGATTAAATGTCCTTGTTAGATGAATAGCCAGTTCTAACCTGAGTGTTTTATAGAAAAAATTTCCGAAGCCATCGGGCCCTGGGGTTTTGTATTTCACCAAATGATTAATTACTTTAATTACCTCTTCCTTTGTTATAGGTTTATTTAATAATTCCCTTTGTATAGCTGTTATTTGGGGGATATCAGTATTATTCAAATAGGAAATAATGTCATTTTCTGAAGTTGACGTTGGTAAATTATACAAATCAGAATAGAATATCTTAAATCTATCAGCTATATCATCTGGGGTTAGATACGTCTTACCGTTGTCTATAATTTTTGTTATTTTATTTTTTGCTCTAATCTTTTTCAATCTATTAGACATGAATTTGTCTGTTCTATTATTTCTGTAATATAGTTTAACTTTTAATTTTTCCATATTTTTTATTACTTTGTCCATCTCTATTTGGTTTAAGTTTTCTTGTAACATTTTAATTTCCTCTGATTTTCTTTTTGTAGGATTTTCCTTATTATCCCTCGTTAGCTTATATAAATTTATATAAAAATCAGCTAGAACTTTATTTTGTTTCTGTTGATTTTTTTTTAATTTAATAAAATGTCCTCTGATGACAGCCTTATATGCACACCAGATAGTTTGTGCGGATATACCTTCCGTTTGATTTTCTTGAAAAAAAATTCTAGTTGTCTTCAAAATATATTCTTTGTTAACATCTTTATACAATAAAGAACCTTCTAGCCTCCAGGTTGTTTTTGGTAAAAATGTATTTTTGTCATTAAACTCAAAAAATACTTGGCTGTGATCGGACCACACATTCTCTTTTATGTACGTTTTTCCTATTCATTTTTGTGTAGTGAAGTTGCCTAAGATTAAATCTATTCTGGAATAGGAGCAGTGTATTTTAGAGAAATGTGTGTATTCCCTAACCTTTTTAAAAGATTAAAAAAATAAGCAAGGACAATGAGTAATGAAATTAGGAAAAACAATCTATACGATCTGTGGAGGTTAAGGCAACCTCCACAGATCGTATAGATTGTTTTTCCTAATTTCATTACTCATTGTCCTTGCTTCTTTTTTTAATCTTTTATCTACTGTATTTGATCTCATTAATTTTTTGTCCAAGTCTACATCCAGAACACAATTAAAATCCCGTTATCAGAAGATTACCTTTTTTGATTTTTTTCGATTTTTGGCATTATTTTGTAGAAAAGATTAGACGGAGCCTTATTAGGTAAATAGAGATTTACAAGTGTAAATATTATTCAATTTATGTTTACTATTAGGATAATATATCTGCCTTCCTTATCCCTTTCTTGATATTGAATATCTATATTTAATGAATCAGAAAAAATAATTGCTACTCCCCTTTTTTTTTTTGTGTCGTAGAAGCATGAACAAATCTTGTAAAAGGTTTACCTCCCCAATTTCTATTGTCATTATCTAACCAGTGGGTTTCCTGGAGGAAAGCAATGCCTATTTTTTCTTTTTTCAAAAACGCATATATTCTGTTCCTTTTAATTGGTGTATTCAAACCCTGAACATTGACTGATACACCTTTAATCATCTTTTATAAGATGTATAAAGGAAATTTTTCTTGATCTCTCTTATCCACAGCCTTCCGGCACTCAACTAACATCAACCATATGACAAAAAACAAAAACACATACCATTTAAAAGCTAGAACCTTGAGTATAAGCTCAATGGTTCTCTCCCACATATTGGACATGACTCTTGTTATACGAGTCATGACTCTACGAAAGTTTACCAAGCAAAAGTCAGCAAATTCAGTCCCGAGATCCAGAACTGGAACTCATGGCTGGGGAGATTTAAGGGTTGAGCAATAGATGATAATAAAGGGTGAGAACTATTCAGGTATGAAACCACTTTGTTTTGTAAAAACAATACTAAACCAATTTTATGGTGATACCCTAAATAGTGTGCGTAGGGGTATTAGGTATACAATGATGTTGTGAAAAAGTGATTGTATTTGAAATTAATCAATATATTTATAGTGAGTGTGATGTCTTAAATTTCTCTCTTTTCTCTTCCCTTTCTTTTCCTTCTCTTTCTTCTCCTTTTCCTTCCCCTTCCTTCCTTCTTTTCTTATAGTGGTACCCTAAATAGCATGCCTATAACTGTTCAGTATTCCATAATAATACCAATAACCAAAGGAGACTATATTTAAAATTAGTCAAATTTGTAGTGTTAGTGTAATGTCTTAGAATGCGTCTTTTTCAGAAAAAAATAAATAAATAAAAAAAAAATATATATATATATATATATCCATGACCTAAACAATGCACGGTGCTCAGCAGTGTTGTGAAGAAGCACCGTCAAACTACAAGGTACCTCATTAATTTAAATTACAAAATTATAGTATGTTGAGGTGACGGCTTCATGACATCTTTTTCAGTTCTAACCAATTTTTCAGTTCAGCGGCTTAATTAAATATAATAGGGTGGCCTTCCCAAATAATTTTAACTTTCTTTGGGAAGCCCCAACTATAAAGAATTTTATGTTCGCGTAGAATTTTCAGTTCTTCGAAAAAAGATCTTCTCCATGCACGTGTTTGAAAGGATAGATCCGGAAAAATCATGACATTTTTATATGTATTATCTTCTGTGTTCCTTTTTCTGTTTGCTTGTAGAATGAGATCCTTAAAGAGAAAAGATTGGAAATAAATAATAACGTCTCTAGGTGCTGCTTCAGGGGCACTTTTAGATTTATTTAAGCGATGATATCTTTCCATTTGAGTGTTATATTGCTGGGTGTCTTTAATCATAGATTTGAAGAACTCTTCCAGATAGATTTTTAATTTATCTTGAGTTATTGTTTCCGGAATATTCCTAATCCTCAGGTTGTTTCTCCTCATTCGATCTTCAAGATCACTTATTTTGTCTTCCATTTTAGTTGCTTTTTCTTCCAGCCCTCTCATTGTATGTTTTATTTCGGATAGATCTTCTATGTTTAATTCTATGGCCTTAAATTTATCAGTTAATTGTTCTAATTTGGTATTCAGCTCCTCAGCGCTTCTATTAATCTCTGTTTGTAAGACACTCGCTTGAGAGTCTAGACATTTTTTTTTTTTTTTTTTTTTAAGTATGATTGAGATAATGTTAAAGGCTCCATTAGGCTTTCAGAAGACTCGTCCATGGATTGGGAAGTTTCCATATTTTTGCTAGATGGTTTATTTTTTAGTTGGTGTGGAGGAAAAAAAACCAAAGTTAAGGCAGAAGATCTTTTATCTGTTTTACCCATTTTGGGTTCTTTTCTTTCTTTATCTTTTTTTTGCTGTGCAGTCTGTGGATTTTTTGGAGGCATTGTATTTTTATTCTTTTCTCCTGATAGGCTTATGCTTAGTCATGAAATATAAATAAATTACAGAGCAGAGTCTTCTCTATTGTAGGCTATTTTATAGCCATTCAGCTGACCTTTGGTATATTGTACCAATCAATGCATAAATGGTGTACCACATTTGAAAAGTCAAAGAAGCCTGGAGATGAGCCGATGTCATACGTCTGAAACCAGTTCGTCAGTTCTCTCCTCTCGCAGCCTTTCACAGCCTCTCCCGTTCTCCCGCTATCGTTCCCTTGATTATGCGGTTTGTGTAAATCTGCCGGTATTCTCCGATATTCGCCTCGCCGTCCACCATCCGCCCTCCGTCCGCCCTAATGGGCTTCAGGCGGCATCGCAGCCGCAGCCGCCGTCATAGCCGCCATCAGTAAACCGTCACACGCCGTCCTCACTCTAGCCATACTCCAACCCCTAAAACTCCCCGCCTCCTCCGACGTGCACGTTCTGTCACGTCATCACGCCCCTTTTTGGCCAAACAACATTTTCAGTTATGAAGCCACACTCCTACTGGGCTTAAATCAAATATATTATAAACAAAACTACATTCCATAAAAAAAATAAACAATGAAACAGGATTTTGTTTTTCAACCAGTGTGTAAATGTTGTATACTCTTTTGCAGTGAATGTATTAAACAAGTATTCAATAGGATATGGCTTATACAGATATTGTAACCAGTGTTAAGAAAAGTAGAAAAAAGGACTCTGTCCCTTACTCATAACAATATTGGTGGTGCGTGGTGCACACTGGGGCACTGGGTGGGTGACTGGCAGTGATGAGATATGGCAGTTATAACCAATACCCTACCCTGAGCCTCTTTTCTGGCCTGTCCTGTTTCCCTGTCTTACTACTGTGCTGTGTGATTGCAAAGACGGAAGTTGTCATGTATGTCACATCCTTTTGACAGATGTGTTTGGCAGAAGCTGGGAATTTCCTAAAGGAATTCTTGTTGAGCAGCAAATGCTACTGTCAGTGATTTTTAGGATTATGAAAGCTCAATTTCTAACTTGGTCTCAGCCAAAACGTTCATGAAACATACATTTTGGGGTCTATGTGCTAATATTTTGAGTAATAATTACTTGGAACAGAGATTGCATGCTGACACTCACAATTTAGCAAATTTCAGGTGAGGTGTAAATTCTATAAATATGCGTATACTCATACTCTTGTCATCCTCCGACAATACACAATACAATACTGCCTATTAACCAAGGGGGCATTTCCCTCTTCCACATCATGCAAGTAGGGGGAGTAATTAAATGATATACAGCTTATATATACCCCACTCATTCCGATCCCCTGCTCAGAAGAATGAGTGGTTGTTAAATATAATGAAAAATAGTCTTCATGTTCACAGTAGGATACCCCATCCCACAGTGAACAAGGAGAGTATTTTTCATTATTACAATTAAGTAATTAAGTAATTTCTGTGCTGTTCTGATGCTCTGAAGTACCGTATTTGCAAATGCTCTGAAAAATACCCCTCGTCTTATAATCAGACCTCAAATAGAGGTCTGCCTATGAGACTAAGATCCAGTGCCCCCGCAGCGCTGCAGGGGACCTGGATCCTCCTGTTTGGTAACCTCTACTGCTGGTGCTTCTGACTCCCTGGTGTGTAGTCGGGGCAGCGGGTAAAACTTTTTTCCTATAGGGTTGTCTTATATTCAGGCTTTTTCTTTTTTCCTAAATTAATATTCTGATTTTGGGGGGTCGTCTTATAATCAGGGTCCGCTTATAATCGAGCGAATATGGTATATTTGTGTGTCATCCACATTGATTGGTTGAGGTCTACATGAGGTTTGATGCAGATCTTAAACATAGTGGTCCAGCTACCTCCTTTAGACGTATGATTATCATTGTATGGTCTGTCAAAAGCAGCAGATCGCCTCATTGATCATCTACTAAGATCTCTACTAAGATCCAGTTTAATAGAAGAACGTGATCTTAGATCGCTTTTCAAGTTTAATTAATGCCATGACGTGCCAGACACGTTATTGGTGGTTAAGGGTTTAAATATGAATAAAACTATGGTGCTGTTACTTACCCGTCCTCAGTTCCCACGTCACCGCAGCAGCCGCCACGCAAGAGAGGGAGACCCCCCTCCACCGCACGGCCACCTCCGCAGCAGCCGACACGAGGGAGAGGGAGACCCCCCTCCACCGCACGGCCACCTCCGCAGGAGCCGACACGAGGGAGAGGGAGACCCCCCTCCACAGCACGGCCACCTCCGCAGCAGCCGACACGAGGGAGAGGGAGACCCCCCTCCACCGCACGGTCACCTCAGCAGCAGCCGCCACGAAGGAGAGGGAGACCCCCCTCCACGGCCACCTCCGCAGCAGCCACCACGAGGGAGACCCCCCTCCACCGCAAGGCCGCTTCCGCTGCCTTCCTCTGAAGTGCCGCGCAGGAGAGGCAGACCTCCTGGTACACGGCGTCTTGCTGCTGCGCATGCGCGACCTCTAGTGGCGAACTCGCATACTGCAGGAATTTATGAAGGGAGATTACGCCATCCACAAGATGGCCGCGAGTCACAGACACCGGAAGTGATGTCATGAGGGGCTGATGGGAGATTCAGACTTCCTCCGCGGTTCCCCATTTAAACCCCTCAGACCAGTTTCACCTTGCCTTCTGATGGTTGTCTATGCCCTGTGCTAGTACCCAGATAGCGTTTTTGTTCCTGTATTCTCGTGTATGACCCCGGCTCGTCTGACTTCGTTGTTTTCCTGATACCTGACCTCGGCTACGTTTACGTTTATCCTGTTTTCCTGAATCCTGACCTCGGCTACGTTATATGACTATCCTGCTCCCCGGAAACCTGACCTCGGCTTGTTTGACCTGTTCTGTCCTGGAGTCCTACCTGACCACGGTGTCTCCTAACTACTTGTACGTGACAGGTTCAGGTTCATAAAGTGATTGAATACAGCATGTTTAAGCATTAGTACACATCAATCATCATTCGATTTAATTAAGATGTAGATAAAATTGATTGAACCATGGAGTTTTGCTCATACAATCGTATTAAGTGTTAGTGGTAATAATAACCATTATCTTAAATTAAAATAATTAGTTACAATCTCATGAAGAGCTTGTATCAGTTTTAGTTAAAACATCTTATTTCAACATCTAAAATTTGATTCAAACACATGAATTAAATAAATAGTGGGAATTAATTTAAATGTGATTTCAAAATTAGTGAATGATGGTATATGAGGTATATATAGATTTGTAGCTACCGTGCTGCTTGGAAAAATAAAAATTTATTTGGTAATTATTAGGAGTTATCACTAAATCAGTAAAAACAATTGGTTATTAAATATAGAAACACGGAATGTATTGGTACATAAAAACCATTCAGCCCATCTAGCCTGCTGAAAAAAAAAGAAAAAACTGGATCATATAAATATATCATAACGTCACCTGCATATAAACTAATCTTGTTTTCTGTGTCTCCGATCTTAATTCCCTTTATATTAGACATGGGCACCAGGGGGCTCTTCGTGTTCGTCTTCGCGCTTGTCTTCGGGGGGAAAAAAACCTTCGTATTCCGCGAATATTCGCCCGTTCCTGTCTTCTCTTCGGGCGAATATTCGCGGACATTCTTCGTGCTCGTTTAATCTTCGTTTCCTTCCCGGTTGCCTAGCAGGGGTTAATACGGGGTTAACAACACATCGGAGCAGCAGTAGCTGCCGTGAAGGAACGTGTGTGCAACTCTATTGGTCGTTTCGGCAGGGGGCTGGTCTGGCATCAACAAGTGAATTGCAGAACGCACTTCATTCGTTGATGGCAGGCCAGCCCCCTGCCGAAACAACCAATAGAGTTGCACACACGTACTGAGGTGTACTGTACACAAAATGACCTAGAGACAAATGCTCCAAGGAACTTGGCCTCCGTTTATCATACACAGTCACACATCCATAGATGTTTAATAAAAGAATAGGGATTATTTTAAATTTTTAAATTGATTTTGGACCACTTGTAATACATGCCTAACATTTGCTACCTATTCACAATGGCATACTTTGCAACAACCCAACTTTTACTGGACAGGACTGGAAAAAAGCAGGACTGTCCACCAAAATCTTAGGTGTGTTGGCAGGTATGCGGATGGAAAAATGTTGGACAAGAACTAAAAAATAGCTTAGGGTTAATGTACGGTTATGTTTAAGATTAGTAGCAGTGCACTGGTTTGGTTAAAGATGTATTATGTCTAAATAATAATTTAATTTTAATGGGTTTTAAAAAATTAAGGGGTTTATTTAAATGTATTTTAAAGTTAGATTTATTATTTAGTACTTTATTATATTTATTTAATGTTTATACTAGTGCTACCTACCGAGCTATAACTACCAACGTGTATTTTGCATACCTAGATAGCTAAATTAGATGGGACAGGACTGTCAGTCCTTGGCGTTTGGGAGCGGACTTCCAGAACTCAGACACAAGGCCCTAGCGTAAGCTGGCTACACCGGCGGAGGTAGCAGGCGTTGCCACACCGCAAACAGACGCAGCCAGGGGGGAGAAACTACCCTCTCCATTAGGGACATTTAAGGCATGACACTAGCCAGGAAGCGAACTGGCAGAGAAGAGACGCTGGCACCACCACCACCACCAGCAGCAGCAGCAGCATTGGAAAAGGCGAATGAGTGGGCAATTGGCGACCCGCTCACCTGTTTCACCCCAGGGCAAAGCATCCAAAGACTATCAGTCCTTGGCGTTTAGGAGCAGACTTCCAGAACTCAGACACTAGGCCCTAGCGTATATTGGCTACACCGGCGGAGGTAGCAGGCATTGCCACACCGCAGCAAGTGCAACCAGGGGGAGAAACTACCCTCTCCATTAGGGACATTTGAGGCATGATTTCAGCCAGGAACTGGCAAAAGATACTGGCACCACCACCAGCAGCAGCGTTGGAAACGGAAAAAGGTGAATGAGTGGACAATTGACGACCCGCTCACCTGTTTCACCCCAGGGCAAAGCATGAAAGTCTGTCAGTCCATGGCGTTTGGGAGCGGACTTCCAGAACTCAGACACTAGGCCCTAGCGTAAATTGGCTACACCGGCGGAGGTAGCAGACGTTGCCACACCACAAACACGTGCAACCAGGGGGAGAAACTACCTTAAACATTACAGAGAAAAAAAATTAACTTTCCAAGCTAAGAGCTGGGTAACCCAACTTGGGCAGATTGAATTTAAGAAAGGCAATCTGCTCCATCAGATGAGGTGCCATGCGTGAGCGCTGTGGACTCAGTATGTTTCCAGTCATAGAAAACACGCGCTCACTTTGAACAGTGCTTGGCGGACATGATAGTAGCTGCTGCGCAACCCATGAGAGTGCAGGCCACACACTCTTCTTTTCATCCCAGTAGCTAAGAGGATCAACATTAGGCGCAGAAGGAACTTCACAGAGGTAAAGTTTGACCATTTCAGCAGCACTACTCTCCTTTCTGCTGCTAGCTCTGTCAGATGGTCCAACTATACTCCCAAGTGCCTCTTCCCAAAACGCAGCTGCTCCACTCAGCTGTGTTGTGCTGCTTGTGGCACTGCTGCTGATGCTGCTGCTAGGAGTAGCAGACCACATCATCTCTTCCTCCTCCTGCACCTCTCCCTCCTCGGACAGCATTCCCATTTTACGCTGCCAGTCACGCACCTTGTTGACCAATTGCTCCCGGTAACTACTGAGAACATTAAATTTCAAAGCTAGCTTTCCCTTAATTCTTGGATCGCAAAGGCACGCTAGCATCATTTCGGGACTGTCTTCCATTCGTTTGCGAAGGTGTACTTTTAGCAGATCCTTCAGCTTCCTGGCTATGGCTGCTACATCAGGATGTAGAGTGCCACCTTGAACAGCCTCACGGTTTCCAAGGAACACATCCATCTTGCTGCCTAGATGGGAGAACACTGGGATTACCTGGGCCAGACTGGCAGTGTTTGAGCTTAAATTTTCTGTGGCATCCCTGAATGGTTTAAGGACTGCCACTAGCTGGGCGATCACTGTCCAATCCTCCCTATTCAATGGAGAGGTAATCCCAATATTGTGCTCTGAGGCAAGATTATGGATTGCCCTCTGCTGCTCCAAAATCCTCTCCAGCATGTCTAACGTGGAGTTCCACCGTGTACTGACATCCTGGCGTAGGCAGTGTACGGGAAGACCTGACCTCTCTTGCTCTTCCCTCAAAAGTTGGCTAGCCTTAACACTATGGTGAAAGTGCCCAGCGATCTTTCTGCAGCGGGACAGAACTACTGCTGCCACATTAGTTCCTTCTGACATTGCTGCCTTCACTACAAGATGGATGATGTGGGCTGCACAGCGCACACCAACAATATGACCATCTCGCAGCGCTTTCACCATATTGGCACCTCCGTCAGTTACCACAAAACCAACTTCAACATTGGTGCCCGCCTCTGCTCCCACCCAAAGGCTAAACATTTTCCTCATTGCATGCAGAATATTTTGGGAAGTGTGCTTTTCATCCATCACTTCTGCATGGAGAAGGAAAGATCGGTAGCCTGCTGCAGCAGCTTCCTTAGACACACCGGGCTGCCACCAGTGTGCTGTCAAAGAAAGAAAGGCATGCTGGCCGCTAGGTGCACTCCACAAATCTGTAGTGAAATGAGCACACTGACCAGCAGCCTTGGAAAGCTCCTCTTTCACTGCTGCAACACAGGACCGATACAATGAGGGGACAATGTTCCTGCTGAAAGTGGAACGTGACGGAACTGTATATTGTGGAGCCACAGCCGCCATCAATTGTTTGAAAGGCTCCCCTTCGATCATAGAGAAGGATGCCCCTCCAACAGCAATGAACTGACCAATCAGTCGCGTTACTTTATTGGCCTGCTGTTTGGGCATTGACCTTTTGGATTGGAATGCCACAAATTGTTCCAGGGTGGGCTGGACATGCAGTGCTCCAACCTGCCTTGGTCTCTGGCTGCCAGCACTAGCTGCTGCTGCTGCTGCTGCTATTGGCTCAGAAGAAGAAGCTGTTGGGGTTTTTCCACGGCCACCAGCTATGCTGCCTGCACTAAGTTTTACTTCTGCATCTTTCCCCAATAGCACAGCGTTGTGTTGAGTGCTGAGGTGATGCTTCATGCTAGCACTGGTAAAATGGCCAGACACTTTCCCTCTGCTTATTAGCTTCCCACAATGTTTGCACTTTCTATAGCGCCCTTCTTCAACATTTTCAAAGTGCTCCCAAATTGGGGCGCGCATAGCCTTGGAGTGTGCCTTGGGTGCTGCTCCTACTGCTCGGGGTGGATGAACAGAGGCAGAACTAGTGGTGGTGGGACTGGTGGTAACAGTACTGGCCATAGTGGGACTGCTAAATGCTTTAGATTTGCTAGGTTTTGCTGCTGCTGCTGCTGGTGGTGGTGGTGATGGTGATGATCGTAGCGGAGAAGGTGGAGGCTCAGGGGAAAATTGTGCACTAGTCATTTGGACACTGCTCCCTGAGGAATCTGATTCCTGACCACTCATCTCCTCTACTTCCTCTGGCTCATAGTCTAGCTCTTCATTAGCCAGATCAAATGGAATTCCTGCTAGGCTGGAGCGAAGACTGATATCGTCGTGAGACTCGTGACTAGTAGTAGTGCGAGCAGGAAGAATAGACTCTGCACTTGGCCTCTCAGTCTCAGGCTCCTCTGCTACCTCGCTAGGTGAAGTCCCACTATGTGTAGCCCTCTCTCTAACTGTCTTTACAAAAATTTTGTAAGGACTTGGTGGCTTGCTAGAGGTACTAGGAGGACATGGCGTGGCGGTACCAGTGGGAACAGTAGGCGCAGCACTAGTGGTGGTAGAGGCGGTGGTGGTGGTTTTCCCTACAAAGGAATGAGATCGCTTTTGTTTGGGACCCCTCTGAGTCTTGCTGCTAATTTGGCTCTGCTTGGTACCTTGCATGCTGCTTGTGGATGGGGAAGATGCTGCTTGGGGCAAACGGCACTTCTTTTTAGTCACTGGGCTGGTACTACTTGTGCTACCCTTTAACTTTGAACGTGCTTCTGGTGCTTTAGGCTTTCCGTAAAAAACCATAGAGCTTGTGGGCCTAGCCGCACTACTACTGCCTGCTTTTGGTGCCTTTCCTTTACTTGATGATCCTTCAAGCAATGCTTCCCCAAATGATAAGCAAGAGCTTGGCCTACTTGGCCGACTAGACTGACGCAAAGGTTGCATCTTAGAACTGGTGGTGGTGCTGGTGGTGCTGGTGGTGGTGGTGGTGGTAGATGGAGCTTGTCCCTCCTTAGTCCCAAAAGGAGGATCCATTTCAAATTTTGTGTTGTGTGTGTAGTGTAGTGTAGTGTTTAAAAAACTATAAAAAAAAAAAAAAGGAAAAATGAATTAAAGACAAAACAATTAGAGGAAGTTCTCTTCAGTGCTACTGCTTAAAAAGTAAAACTATGCACTACTGCACTGTGCTGTTGTGTGCAATCTGGCAAAGTGCTAAAGTTATTTAAATTATTAACTATTTAATAACTAGCAGTATTTTATTTTTAATTTGAATTTACACGGGCCTAAGAGCTTAGCCTACTACTATGCTAGCCTAAAGCTATATTTCCTTACTATAAGTCTACCTCTAGGCAGACGCTCTCAAACCCACTAAGCTAAAGTGAGGTTAAATCAGATTCAGTATGATTTATTAATTAATAAATATTAATAGATTAGAAATAATTTACTTATATATTATGTATTATAGATAGAAGAATATAGATTATGAATTAGAATTTAGAATTAGAATTACTTATATTATAGATTATGAATTAGAATTTATATTGTTATATATTATTTATAATATATTATAGATTAAGATTAAAGAAGATTAGAATTATTTTAGTACTACAGCTAGTATCTTGAAGCTTTGCTTAGTACAGCTCGTCACAGTCAATTTTTCTTGAGAAGAATTAGAAATAAAATAAAATGTCACAGCAAAACAGTTAGCTTCACTGCTTGCTGAACAAAAACACACAGCACTTATGCGGCTGCACTCACTAGCCCAACAAGTTCACTTCACTGATGGACTGAGGTGAGCAAATCACTAAGGGTACTTTTAATAAAATTGAAATAAAATGTAAAATAAATGAGAAAATCTTTGCTTGCTGATCAAAAAAAAACACAGCACTTATGCGGCTGCACTCACTAGCCCAACAAGTTCACTTCACTGGACTGAGGTGAGCAAAACAAATGAAATAAAATGAAAGATTATTAATTAAGAAAAATTGACTTGGTCTCTTGCTGTTGCTAAAACAAAGCACAAACTATAGAGCTGCAGCACCAGTACTAATAAGATTAGCTGAACTATACGCTAGTAGTAATTAATTAATATTATTACTTTTATTTATAGCTAATTTAATTAACTATTAAGATAAGAAAGAATTATAGAATTATTGATATTACTGATTTTAGATTAGACACTAGTAGATGTCTTGAATGTCTACAGTACACTCTACACTAGTATACTATTACTAACTATAACTGACAAATATATATATAATTTTATAATGAATTCAATTATTAATTATATTAATTAATATTACTGATTTTAAATTAGACACTAGTAGATGAATGTCTACAGTACACTCTACACTAGTATACTATAGTATATATATATATATGACCGACAAATATATATATATATATATATATATATATATATATAATATTATAATGAACTATTAAATTATAGACTCTATTAAATTATTATTTATAAATTCTATTTAATTTATTTAAGCAGGACAGGCAGTAGGCACTAGTGCCAGCCCAGGGCAAGGGCACCCCAGTGCCACTGAGACACTGGGTGCACTGTCAACTCAACAGCACTTACACTACAGTTGATGACAAATTAAAAAAAAAATTAAATTAATCAAATTATTATTATTAATTATATTAAGTAGCACTGAAGTGAGGATGAAGTACACTGTGAGAAATGGCAGGCTAAGGCTTACCAGTCTCACACAGAACAGAACAATCTCTCTGTAACGCTCGGATGCAGCACAGCAGTGTTGCCAAAGCAGTCACAGCGAAAAATGAATGGATCTCTCAGGCAAGCTCTGGTCTTATAAAGGCGCCTTCAGAATTAAAAAAACAGCAGCACAGGCATTGGACGAGACCCTTAGCGTGACGTCACTTCGATTCTTCGTGGTTGTGAGTCTTCGTCTTCTCCTACGTTTTGCCGGCACTGTATTCTCTTCGGCGTGTCTTCGGAACGAACAAAAAAACGGCCTCTTCGTGCTCGTTTTCATGTTCGCCCGAAGACGAATGCGCAAGTCTACTTTATATTACCATTGTTCCTGATCCTGGATGCCAAGGGTTCCATAGTAAGTACATATAGTAATGGTGCTAGCGGGCAAACCTGTCTAGTACCGTTATTAATATTAAACCATTCTGAACTGAAACCTTGGCCTATTACTCTTGCAGTCGGGTTTGTATATAATGACAGTACACAGTTACAGAGATACGTATTCCACTAAATCGATTATTTTGCGAGTATTGTCGTTAGATTGTCTTCCCTTAATAAAACCTGTCTGGTCTTTATGGATTAATTGGGGACAGATTACTACCTTTAGGCGTTTTTCAGATCTAATTTTATTAGAAATTATAATGGCCACGCCTCGTTTCTTTTTATGTAATAAAGAAGAATATTCTTTTACTGTATATTTTTTATTATTCAGTCTATTACCGTATTTGCTCGATTATAAGACGAGGTTTTTTCCAGAGCAAATGCTCTGAAAAATACCCCTCGTCTTATAATCAAGGTCGTCTTCTAATCAGACCTCATTCTGCTGGGGCCGTGCTGCTTACCGGACTTTGATCGTGAGCAGCGTCTCACAGCACAGTCCTCACATAACTCTACCTCCCCCCTCCTTCCTCTGGGGGCGGGGCCAGAGAAGTTGCTCGCACAGCCGGGCCCCTGCAGAAGTCTGCGAGTGGGAGATCTGCAGTTCAGGTAAGGGGGTGGGGGGTTTGAGCAAGTATGTGTGATTAATGGAATGAATGAGTATTTAAATGTTTGTAAATGAGTGTGTGTGTGATAGCATGGATGTGTAAGGGGGGTGGGGGTGGTAGCATGGCATAGGGAGGCTGTAATCACACTTCTATCATCCCCAGGTTCCAGCATGTACTGGCGGCCTTGGCTTGATAGGAGTGTGATTGCTGTTAGCAGTATATATATATATATATATATATATATATATATATATATATATATATATATATATCTCCAGAAATGCATTTTAACCCCAGAGTGGCATATAGGCATATCATGGGGCAGAGGGGCATATAGGGGGTTAAAAGGCATATCATGGGGCACAGTGGCATATAGGAGAGTATAAGGCATTTCTGGAGGCAGAGTGGCATATAGAGGGTTAAAAGGCACATCATGGGGCAGAGTGGCATATAGAGGGTTAAAAGGCACATCATGGGGCAGAGTGGCAAGCCTGGGGTCAGATGTGCATAACTGGGGGGGGCAGGTTGGCAAATACCGTATTTGCTCGATTATAAGACGAGGTTTTTTTCAGAGCAAATGCTCTGAAAAATACCCCTCGTCTTCTCATCGGGGTCGTCTTATAATCAGACCTCAAATAGAGGTCTGATTAGGAGACTAAGATCCAGATCCCCCGCACCGCTGCAGGGGACCTGGATCCTCCTGTCTCACCCGACTCCCCCCCCCCCATCATACACACACTTACCGGTGCTTCCTGCTGTGTTGCCGGGGCAGCGGGTTGACGTCTACGCGATCCGCGTAGACAACGTCCGCTGCAGCCGGAAGGAGGTGTGGCTAGCAGCGGGGGTTGTCTGCGTCCGTCGCATAGACCTTCCCCGACTGTCAGAGATCAGAGTTCCCCGCACCGGTGCGGGGAACTCTGATCTCTGACAGCCGGGGAAAGTATACGCGACGGACGCATACAAACCCCCGCTGCTAGCCACACCTCCTTCTGGCTGCAGCAGAAGGCGACGTCAACCCGCTGCCCCGGCTGGAAGCACCGGTAAGAGAGGGGGGAGAGCGGGGGAAGGGGGGGGGGAGAGTGTGTGTGTGTGTGTGTGTGTGTTAGTTAGTTAGTTAAATGGGGGTATAGGGTGTGTGTGTTAAATGGGGGCATAGGGCATTTCTGGAGTGGCGTTAAGGGGGCATTTAATAGAGCACTCTGCCTCCTGAAATGCCTTATACCTCCCTATATGCCACTCTGCCCCATAATATGCCTTTTAACCCCCTAAATGGCAGAGTGGCATATAGTGGTATAAGGCATTTCTGGAGGCAGAGTGCTCTATACAATGCCTTTTAACTCCCTTAATGCCACTCTGCCTCCTGAAATGCCTTATACCTCCCTATATGCCACTCTGCCCCATAATATGCATTTTAACCCCCTAAATGCCAGAATGGGATATAGGGGTATAAGGCATTTCTGGAGGCAGAGTGGCACATAGGGGGTCAAAAGGCATACCATGGGGCACAGTGGCATATAGAGGGTTAAAAGGCATATCATGGGCCACAGTGCCATATTGGAGTGGCAAGCCTGGGGGCAGATGTGCGTAACTGGGGGACAGGTTGGAAAATACAAGAAATAAAAACAAAAAAAATCTTTTTCTCAATCATAGCTTTTATTAAAAAAAATAGTTTACATGAATTAACATTTACTGGTAAAACTTTTTTCCTTTGGGGTCGTCTTATATTCAGGCTTTTTCTTTTTTTCCTAAGTTAATATTCAGATTTTGGGGGGTCGTCTTATAATCAGGGTCGTCTTATAATCGAGCAAATACGGTAATAGGAAATAAAAATATATTTTTCTCAATCATAGCTTTTATTAAATATGAAAATTAGTTTACATGAATTAATATTTACTAGTAAAACTTTTTTCCTATAGGGTAGTCTTATATTCAGGATTTTTGTTTTTTCCTAAATTAAATTAAAATTGGGGGGTCGTCTTATAATCAGGGTCGTCTTATAATCGAGCAAATACGGTAATATCCCCATTTAGCAAATGGGTTTCTTGAATTGAGCAAACATCAATATGCTGTTTATTCATGTAGTCAAATAGAGAATATCTTTTTTGTGGGGAGTTCAGACCCTGAACATTTAATGTAGTAAATTTAATCAGTTCTTTCATTAGCTATATAATATTTTCGTTGTAAAGTATTGGAGGTCACAAGAATAAATTTCCTAACACATACATTCACATTCATACATTCAACATTAATTATGGAACCCAAAGTACCATGTATTAACCAGAGAAAACATCCTTGTAACTCTGACATCATAGTACCACCATAAAAAAAGCAAGGATCGGTACGTAACGGCGAGGCAAATAAATAAATAAATAAAAGTAAATTAACCCCTCATATCATGTAGATATGAGTTTTTATCCGGCCTATAATTATAAACTTTATATAGTCATCATAAAAAACCCATTATATCATATTCTCTTAAATTCCCAACTATTCATACATCTTCATACATATGACCAAGGTAACTTAGATTATATATTCTTAATAATCACGCGCAATTTAAATGCCCTTCTTATAAATGCATTTCTACCATTTTCATAGCAGATCACCCACAGTAAACATAATAGAGTGCAAAAAAAACCCCACCTGTGTATTATATGTATATCGTAAAAATCTGTTTCCATTCATATAATATTTCATAATCAGTATAAAACATTATTATTAAAAATTGATCAAATCTAACACAGTTTTCATTTTCATTACGAATTATAAATAAATAAAGTGCATATATTTATATAAAAAAGGGGTAAATTAACCCCGTGTGTCCTGTGGATATTAGAATGTGTCTATATATATGATGAGAAACTTCCCTATAACCCTTTAGGAGCGTCTTATATCATATATCATATGTTCTCAAAATAATTCTCAAAAATTGGCCAGTGAAACCAGTGTAATATAACCTTCATTAAAAAAATAAATAAAAAAAACGTGTGTACTGTATGTGTATTATATGTGTATTATATAAAATTTAATTTATTTTATTATAAATTTAATTGAGGTAAAGTTCGGCTATCACGTATTTCTATTTCCATCTTCTTTCTCATTGAGGAGGATTCTCATTCAACCATTTTCTGGCGTCTTCAACTGAGGGCAAAATAACCACCTGTTTGCCAGTTCTTATTATCAGTTTAACTGGGAATCCCCATATATAGTTTTTATTCCTGTCCCGCAAGATCTTAGTTATATCTTTAAATAACTCTCATCTGATACTAGACAAAAGAGAAAAGGTCTTGAAAGAAAAGAAGAGGTTGGAACTTATCTATTTTGGATATGTACGCACTTGAGGCCCTCAGGATTCTCTGTCGCATGTAAAAGGTGGAAAAACGGATAATTATATCTCTTGGTTTTGCATCCGTGATGGATTTAGGCTTAACTGTTCTATAAACACTTTCAATTATGTCTTCTTTTTCTACGTCAAGGACACCCATATCCCTAAATAGGTCTTTCAGGAAGGGTCTCATGGCGTTTTGTTTTATTTCTTTAGATATGCCTCTGACTCTTAGATTTTTCCTACGGGATCTATCTTCAAAATCTATTATTTTTTGCGCTACTACCCGTATCTTACTTTCTTTCTGGATACAATCCTCTTTTATAGATTTTATCTCAAATTCTAGGTACTCATTTTTGCTCATTTAGCTTAAGGCTTTCCTCCATTTTTCTAAATTCAGTTTTCCATTCGTTATGTATTTTCATTAATTCCTCTTTAAATTGAGTAAGCTGCTTTTCCATGCATTGTTGTGTCATTTGAGGGCTAGGATTTATAGATTGTCTTCCTGATTCATCTATAGTTACATCTGAAAGATATAGGGATTCCTCCATTTTTTTTGGTCCCTAAGGAGAAAATAGTGTAGAAATCTTTTTTTCTTTCTTTTGATCAAGTTCGCGCTTTTCCCTTTTCTTATATTTTGTTTCTTCCCTTTTGGAAGCCATATTGATTATTAGAACAGAAAAAATTATTATGGTATGTCTATTAAGTTATGTACTATCTTGATGTATTTCTTATGATCCAAATATTGCAGATGAAGTCTACGTGGTATATAGCTTTGTTTTCCCAGCGTTTATTTATTATTCTGAGGGTTCTCATGAGAGCATGAATAGCCTTAATACACTTAATTCATTTAGTAGTCACTCATCCATATTATGTTGAATCAGTGTTCCCAGCTTTATACTGAGAATATTTGTAGAAAAAATATATATTAAACCAATAATAGCATGGTATAATTCATAGTGCAATAATTGAATCATAGATATTAAATATATAAATGGCAGATTTCAAAAAAAGAAAAATAAGAAAAAACAGGAAGAGGCTGGTACTTGCGTTTTCAAGTGTGAAATAGAAATCATTCTATTCGGTTTCAGAGAATCCGGATTTTTAACTCAGCTTGTAAAACAGTATGGTCATTATGGCGGAGTGGTCTTCACCGGGTATCACCGGAGTCTTTTGTGGCAATATAGGCTGGAACCGCTGGGACGCAATTTCCCGGCAATACCGCCACCCCCAATCGGGACCTCTCCACCGACCTCAGTGCGTCCAGGACCCGCCAAGGAACCGGGGACAAGGCGGTATAAGACGCCAACAGGACGCCAACACCGACGCCTATACCAATGCCCCGGGACCTCAACTCCTCAGGGCAGCCCTCTTCCACGTCTCCTTCACCTCCTCGTGGTCCGATAGCCGGAACCGCTGCGTCGTCACGCCATTACGTGCCTTCCTCTAACGCACCTCCAACCGTGCGCGTCTCACATCGTCACCCCCAACCTTAACTCCCTCTTTTAATGAGTGGAATGTTCTCTCTTATGTACGTGCTTCGGAAGCTCTTATAACATGCTTTGCCTCTTTCTGCCTAATCTTATAGATCTGTCTATATTTGTTTTTTTCTACAAATACTAAATGGCCACTACTGCAGTGTTCCACAGTGGTTTCCTTAATTTTTGCTCTGACAAGCCTAATACAATTTTCTAAAGAATTTATAAAGCATTTTAAACTTGTTTTTGTGTGGTGTCACTGCTCATATACTAAACCTCATCGACTGATGATCACCCGTTCCCAAACTTACAGTAATATCACATACCAAATCTCCATTTGTGAACACTAAATCTAACATGGACTTACGAGTTGGCTCCTAAACTACTTGTTTTAAAGTTGACATTTAGAAATAGATTTCATAATACATTTGTTTCATTTTGCACTTTAAAAGGAATTTTTGTGTAAATTGGTATACTTCATAAATTGATCAATTCATGAACGCCAATCTTGGAGAAGTTGATAAAAAATATTCTTACCCATCGTTCGACCATGAAATCCACCCATGAAGGATAAAATACTGTAGTCTGGACAGCCTGGGAACTAAAAAAATGTGTCACATTTTTATTATTGAAGCAGTAACAAAGTTGTAAAGATGTAACCTTAATTTTAATTTACATGAATGAAATTTACATTAATAAAAAATTTACACAAACACACATATAAATACATGCCATATGTGATACTCATAGCTGTGAAACAGCAGGCATATGCATAAACGAGGACCAAGAGATAAGGAATCAAAAATTATCTCATGTGCCCTTATCCAGCCGCGCCCACCCCCTTCTGCCCTCACTGCACCGGAAGCACACAGAAGAAGAAGAGCCAAGAGGAAGAATGAAGAGGAGGAGGAAAAGGAGCTGTAGCGGGAAAAGTGACAGTGCCAGCGGAAAGGTAGGAAAACATTCAGTGAGAGTGGATTAGTAAGTGTGTGAGAGTGATGGGTGTTATGCTGTAGTTTATGCTGAATGTTTGTGAATGAATGTTTGTGAGTCAGTGTGTGTGTGTGATAGCATGGCATAGGGAGGCTGTAATCACAGCCAGTACATGCTGGGACCTGGGCATGATAGGAGTGTGATTGCTGTTAGCAATTATATAAATGATATATATATATATATATATATATATATAGGGCTGAAACAACTAATAGATAAAATCGATAATGAAAATCGTCAACGATTTTCATTATCGATTAATCGAATCGATTTTTATAGATTATAAAAATTATAATCCGACCTCAAACAGAGATCGGATTATAACACTAGAATCCAGATCCCCCGCAACGCTCCAGGGGACCTGGATTCCCCTCACTGTCGGCCGGTCTCTCACTTCCGTCTCTCTCCCCCCTCCCATACACCCCTCTGGCTCCTCCCCCTCCCATACGGCACTCTGCCTCTCCACCCGGCTCCCTGCTGTCTTGTGAACCTCCGTGGCTGACAGGAGGCAGAGTGGAGTATGGGAGGGGGGAGGAGGCAGAGTGGTGTATGGGAGGGGGGAGGAGGCAGAGTGGAGTATGGGAGGGGGAGGAGCCAGAGTGGAGTATGGGAGGGGGCAAAGTGGTATATGGGAGGGGGAGGAGGCAAAGTGATGTATGGGAGGGGAGGAGGCAGAGTGGTGTATGGGAGGGGGGAGGAGGCAGAGTGGAGTATGGGAGGGGGAGGGGCCAAAGTGATGTATGGGAGGAGCCAGAGAGGTGTATGGGAGGGGGAGGAACCAGAGTGGTGTATGGGTGAGTTATAGTGGTGTATGGGAGGTATTATGAATTTCAGGGCATATAGGGGGTATAAGGCATATCGATATTAGGCATATCAGGGGGGCATAAAACATATCAGGGGGGCAAAAGGTATATCAGGGGGCTCAGTGGCATATAGGGGGTATAAGGCATATCGATATTAGGCATATCAGGGGGGCATAAAACATATCTGGGGGTAAAAGGTATATCAGGGGCCTCAGTTGCATATCACTGGCATATAAGAGGTATAAGGCATATATGGGGGCAGAGTGGCAAGCTGGGGGTCAGATGTGCATAACCGGGGGCAGTTTGGTAAATAAAAAAAATTTAAACAAGGCTTTTTTCTCATAGTTTTTATTAAATATGAAAAATAGTTAACATATGAATTAATATTTACTAATAACTTTGTATTAAAACCTAGTTTGAGAAACACTGTGTTTGGGTTCTTGTAGCTTTTATTATTATGTCAGTAAAATAAGAAGGTGAATAGAGAGGCCATTGTGATAAAGAGATGAAAGTGTAAATTGTACGTTTTTTATTACATTATTTTAAATTGAAAAAAAATTTAAATTTTTTTATCCGATTAATCAATTAATCGAAAAAATAATCGGCCAACTAACCGATTATTAAAATAATCATTAGTTGCAGCCCTATATATATATATGTACAAAAATAAAGTGAATGACGGCGCTTCTAATAGATATTTTGATATATAAAGTGAGTATAAATAGCTGCCAGCACTTAACCCCTACGTAACAATAAAACAAACAAAAGATAGAGTGCAGCGCTCCGTTTGTAATAACTCTATATTAATAGTGTTATGCAATACTTGAACATATCCGTCCTTACAAAATAACACCCATCGTGCATAATAAATAAAAAAAGAAAGAGAAAAAAAAACAAAAAAAACCCAGGTATACTTAGATTCAAATCATGTGATTTGAATCTAAGTATACCTGGTTTGTTTTTTGTTTTTTTCGTTTCTTTTTTTTCTTTCTTTTTTTATTTATTATGCACGATGGGTGTTATTTTGTAAGGACGGATATGTTCAAGTATTGCATAACACTATTAATATAGAGTTATTACAAACGGAGCACTGCACTCTATCTTTTCTTTATGTATATGTATATCATACACCATTTATATCTTATATTCGAGGTCGTCTTCTAATCAGACCTCAAACAGAGATCTGATTACAAGACTAAGATTGCGCAGAACCTCCACCGGCTGTCCCCACTACACACCAAGTAATCTGAAGCACGGGGGAGAAGTCTATGGAAACACTGGTAAGTCGAGGGGAGGATAAGAGTGGCATATGGGGGGGTATAAGGGCTTTCTAGAGGCAGAGTGGCATCTAGGGGGTTAAAAAGAATATCAGGGAGGCAGAGTGGCATATAGAGGTTAGAAAAAATATCAGGGAGGCAGAGTGGCATTTAGGGGTTAAAAGGAATATCAGGGAGGCAGAGTGGCATATAGGGGGTTAAAAGGAATATCACGGCTACAGAGTGGCATATAGGGGTATATAAAGCATTTCGGGGGGCAGAGTGGCATATATGGGGGTTAAAAGGCATATCTGGGAGGCGTAGTAGCATAATGTTAGGGACCAGGGACCAGACGGACACGAAACGTAAAATGCAATCACCTTTATTGTAATAACAATAGTGAACAAAGCCAAATCGTGATCCAAGAGCATATACCAAAAGACAAGCCGGGTTTAGGAATACGGAGATCAGCGAAGTCAGGATCAAGCCAGGAATCAGGAGCCAGGAGGGACGTCCGAGAAAGCCAGGTCATGCACAGGAATTCAGGAACACGGAGATAGCACTTGCAGCCGGAAACAACACAAGGGCAAGGAGGAAGTGAAGTTTAGCTGCTTAAATAGCCAGAAGGGGCTGGCTGTGGGCTGGACAATGGGCTGAGTCACAGGAGTGTAGCCATGGCAACCCAGCCAGGCTGTATTAGCTTCCAGCAATGCAGAAGAAAAGCAACTAGACCCAGGGGAGGGCTGGCAGCCTAAAGCCTGGGCGGCAAGTCTAGTCAAGTGGCCCGTTGCGCCACCAAAGCGGCTGCGAGCGACATTGATAGCAGTCACTCCACTGGCGCCTAATGAAATTAAAGCGGCCGGCGAGCACGCACCGCGCAGCCCAATATCCGTGCCTCAGCTCCTTATCCCACCCCTTTTAAGACATGGGACGAAGAGCTGAGGAATGGCCATTGGGTCTGACTGCTGCATGATGCAGGGGCGTACCTAGAGTATTTGGCACCTGTGGCAGATCCTGTATGTGGCACCCCCCCACACACACTTTAAAACTGCATAGTTTCTATGGTTAGGCAAATATTGACAGGGGTACAGCAAAATTGTTATTATATACTGAGGCACACATTGACGGTGGTACAGCATAACTGTTATCATTATATACTTAGGGATTACGTTGTACCACCGTCAATGTGTGCCTATACTTTGAGCCAGACACTGACAATACTGCAGTACAACCCCTATCACTATATACTAAGCCAAACATTGATGTGGTGTAGGCCTAACACTTCAGTGACTGGCTTAGTATATAGTAGGGATGCACCGAAATGAAAATTCTTCACCGAAACTGAAAATTCTGCATTCATTTGGCCAAATCCGGGGAAAAAAAAAAAAAAAAAGTTTAAAATACTTTATTAAAAGTAACACCAAAATTAGACAAAAAAAATAATCAACAATATTAATATATTTATATATATATATATACACATATAATTAACAGCAATCACAATCCTATCATGCCCATGTTCTAGCATGTACAGGCTGACTTAGCATGATAGGCGTGTGATTGCTGTTTGCAACCATATATATCTATTAATACTGTTATTGAATTATTGGAAGAAAAAAAAATAAAAAATTGATAACAGCAATCACACTCCTATCATGCCTAGGCAGCCTCCCTATGCCATGCTATCTAAAACCCTCATTCACAAACATTCATCATAAACTACAGCATAACACCCATCACTCTCACACACTTACTAATATTTTCCTACCTTTCCTCTGGCACTGTCACTTTTCCTCCTCCTCTTCATTCTTCCTCTTCTTCTTCCTCTTCTGTGTCCTGTCCTTTGACATCAAGTCCCGACGCACAGCCACAGTTGCCGCGCGCATCGTTTTTGGCACAGCGGCCAGTCCCGGTGGCAGCCGCTTAGTTTTTAACTTTGCGGCTGCCATGAATGTTCGTCTGCCGGCCATAACATATATAGAGGGTATAAGGCATATCTGGGGGGCAGAGTGGCATATAGGGGCTAAAGGGAAATCCGGGGGGCAGATGTGCATAACTGGGGGACAGGTTTCCAAATAAAAGGAAATAAAAACAAAAAAACACATTTTTCTCAATCAGTTTTTATTATATAAGAAAAAAATAGCTTACATGTTAATATTTACTAGTAAAACTTTTTTCTTATAGGGTATTCTTATATTCAGGCTCTTTTTTCCCTAAATTAATATTGTTGTTGGGTTTTTGCGGCCAATTTTGGTGTGTTTACCACACTTTTATTAAAAGTAAGTAACACAGCAAAACTGTTGATTCCATTTACGTATTTAAATGTTTCTGTCATTTACCCACTGTCACATACTTTTATTAAAAGTAACACACCAAAATTGGACAGGTAATGTCAATAACAATATTTATATATATACCATATTTTCCGGCGTATAAGACGACTTTTTAACCCATGAAAATCTTCTCAAAAGTCGGGGGTCATCTTATACGCCGGGTGCTGAAACTTACAGAGCCGGTATATAAAGCACTCAAAGCATTCAAAAGATGGTCAGCACTCCAGGTCTTTAAATTAACAATATCTCTTTATTCAAAGTCAAGTCGTCGTTTCAGTCATTGCTGACTTTCCTCAGGACATAGGGGACAGAGGAGTAGTCTTATACGACGAGTATAGCCCAAACTCTATATTTTAACTGGAAAAGTTGGGGGTCGTCTTATACGCCCAGTCGTCTTATACGCCGGAAAATAAGGTATATATATATTGCTACTAGCAATCCAATACATTTTCGGTCCAGAGTTTTCATTTCGGTGCATCCCTACTATCAGAGCCGGCCTTAGGCGTTGTGGCGCCCTGTGCGGACTACTCCTCTGGTGCCCCCCCTCACTACCCCCCTCTCTGCCCCTTCAAACTACCCCCCCATGCCCCTTCAAACTACCGCCCCTCCTCTGCCCCTTCAAACTACCCCCCCATGCCCCTTCAAACTACCGCCCCCCCCCCTGCCCCTTCAAACTACACCCCCCCCTGCCCCTTCAAACTACACCCCCCCCTGCCCCTTCAAACTACACCCCCCCTGCCCCTTCAAACTACACCCCCCCTGCCCCTTCAAACTACACCCCCCCTGCCCCTTCAAACTACACCCCCCCTGCCCCTTCAAACTACACCCCCCCCTGCCCCTTCAAACTACACCCCCCCCTGCCCCTTCAAACTACACCCCCCCCTGCCCCTTCAAACTACACCCCCCCCCCCTGCCCCTTCAAACTACACCCCCCCTGCCCCTTCAAACTACACCCCCCCCTGCCCCTTCAAACTACACCCCCCCGCCCCTTCAAACTACACCCCCCCTCTGCCCCTTCAAACTACACCCCCCCCTGCCCCTTCAAACTACACCCCCCCTGCCCCTTCAAACTACACCCCCCCTGCCCCTTCAAACTACACCCCCCCTGCCCCTTCAAACTACACCCCCCCCTGCCCCTTCAAACTACACCCCCCCTGCCCCTTCAAACTACACCCCCCCGCCCCTTCAAACTACACCCCCCCTGCCCCTTCAAACTACACCCCCCCTGCCCCTTCAAACTACACCCCCCCTGCCCCTTCAAACTACACCCCCCCTGCCCCCATTTTCAAAACTACACCCCCCCTGCCCCTTCAAACTACACCCCCCCTGCCCCTTCAAACTACACCCCCCCGCCCCTTCAAACTACACCCCCCCTGCCCCTTCAAACTACACCCCCCCCTGCCCCTTCAAACTACACCCCCCCCTGCCCCTTCAAACTACACCCCCCCGCCCCTTCAAACTACACCCCCCCAACTTACCTTGTTGCCGGAGTCCTGCGGTGAGAACGGGAGGCATCCGTCTTCTCGCTCTGCCGCGGTGCCGGCATTTCATGTTGAGCGCCGGAATAGTCCGGCGCTCAACATGAGATGCCGGCACAGCGACGGAGTCACGGAGAGTAAGGGGCGCCGTGCGGTTGCCGAGAACTTCACGAGCAACCGCTCGGCGCCCCTGACCGGGACTTAGATTTAAGCATTGTTTTTTTTTTAAAACTTTATTTAACATGAATGATGTTAAATAAAGTTTTAAAAAAAAACGCAAAAAAAAAAAACCGATGC
This sequence comes from Spea hammondii, assembly GCA_029215755.1. Taxonomy (NCBI): domain Eukaryota; kingdom Metazoa; phylum Chordata; class Amphibia; order Anura; family Pelobatidae; genus Spea; species Spea hammondii. The sequence goes on along the minus strand of JARDYJ010000006.1, from coordinate 40,181,993 downwards.
TTTAATCTAAGTCCCGGTCAGGCGACCCTGCAACCATGGCGCCCTGTGCGGTCGCACAGGTCGCACACCCCTAAGGCCGGCCCTGCCTACTATACTAAGCCAGACACTGAAGTGGTAGGCCTACAACAAATCAATGTTTGCCTCAGTATATAACAATAACAGTTATGCTGTACCCCTGTCAATGTTTGCCTCAGTATATAATGATAACAGTTACGCTGTACCCCTGTCAATCTCTGCCTCAGTATATAATATCAGTTATGCTGTACCCCTGTCAATGTTTGCCTAACGATAGAAGGTATACAGTTTTAAAGTGTCTGTGGTTGGGGGGAGGGGGCACATACAGGACCCGCCCCAGGTGCCAAATACTCTAGGTACGCCCCTGCCCTTATCCGAATGGTACAATCTACTTCGGAAAGCGGATTTACTGCAGGATAATTTTTGACATGCCTATATTAGCATGTATGTATGCTACTGTGCTATATATATATATATATATATATATATATATATATACATACACATACACAAGCACATATATATATATATATATATATACTATATACACAGACACTAAATGGACAAAAGTATTGGGACTTTTAACCATTATACCAACAGGGACTTTTATGACATTCTAAATATATAGACAATATGTATGTAGATTCCCCCCACCCACCTTGCAGTTATAATAGTTCCACTCTTTTTTTTCTCCACAAGATTTTGAAGTGCTTCTGTTGAAATGGTTTGATGGGGTTGAAGTCAGGGCTCTGTGATGTGAGTCTTGCATGCAGCTACAAGGCCATAAAAAAACCCATTCAAGTTTTTGTGTTGATATGAACAGTGGAAGTTTGGAACAATCTTCCGCTTTGTAGCAGAGTTGCTGCTGTTCATAAATGCTTCCACTTTCCAATAATACCACTTACAGTTGACTGTGGTATATCTAGCAGGGATGAAATTTCACAAACTGTTTTATTGCAAAGGTGGCATCCTAGTACACTATTTTTTTGTAAATGCAGACTACATGGCACTTTTTCTCACTTTTATCTGAAAAATCTTTTACTCATCGACACGAGCTAATGAAAAAAAACAACTGCTAAATAGATTCTACTATTTGTCCTGAGCTTAGAACTACCCATTGTTTTTATGGTTTTTTTTGCAAGTTATAGGGCAATTTGCGAAAACATTTTTTCCCAAATCTAGTCATTCTGTCCCCATGCGCTTTTTGGAACATCTTTGAAGCCGGCCAATGCAATTTACCCCAATCAAATCATATATTTTGAAAACTAGACACCCCAGAGTAATTTTGAATGCTGTTATTTTAACCCTTTCCATGCACGAGATTCTACCACCAGCTTTTGTGGTAGTAATTTTCTTCACATAAATTGTACTTAAGGTATGAACTTTATTATTATTATTTATTCTTTTATATAGCGTCATCAAATTCCGTAGCGCTGTATGCAGACAGGATATAACAAGCAGTATGTAACATAACAAATTGACTAACAGAATTGACTAACAAATTGACTAACAAATTGACTAACAGAGACAACAGGTGAGGAGGGCCCTGCTCAAACGAGCTTACAAAGCTTCTAGTACATGTCACTGCCAAACAACACTCCAATATGTGTTCAGCAACATCTCCTGAGTACAATGATACCCTCTATGCATGGGTTTGTTGGGTTGTTTGGGAGGTAAAACACCACATTTGGGAAGTGCATATTTTTTTTTCCCGTTTTGGTCAGTCTGTGCCTATGCCCTATTTGGGACATCTTTGAAACCAGGTGTCCGCATCCATACAGTGTATGGCAGACGTTGACACCTGGGGGAGAGGCCACACTGGGCCCCTGATGTCAGTCTTGTTGTTGTTGACTGCCTCAACATAGAGGAATTACAGCAATTACACCGTTTAAGCGAAGAAAACAATCTAAAAGCCTCATGCAGGCTGCTTAAATAAGTTATTACTAATTATCACTTACAGGTGAGAAGTCCGTCAAAATGATAGAGGTTACAACTTACAACAAGTGATGGTATTAGAGAAGGGGAGAGTGGGGGTTGAGTGGGGTGTCATAAATAATGAGCCTGGAGGTGAAAAATGCAGAGAGGTAGAGAGATAACCAAAGGACAGAACAAATAAACCTAGGGAAACCAATAAACACATTAACACATTAGAGACAATAACAGCAATTAGACACACATTGCACATTAAGATGAATGCCATATAAAGTTCTGGTAGTGTGTCAGGAAATCCACATTAAGTACCTCTTTTATCATGTTGAAATATGTTATTTTCATCTCAAATGTTTTCCTTTCCTGAGAGTCTTTGAAATTCCCTTTGAGTACTTTAATTTTCAGGTTTGGGATGGAGTGATTATTCTGCGTGAAATTATGTCCTACATGGTTTTTGATGGAGCTTCTGTGTAGGTTCATTCTGAGGTGCATCAAGGATTCTTACTCATGTACATCTGCAAGCGTGGTGTACATGATACATTGTTCAGCATGTGACAAAGGCTGCATTGGAGAAACTCTCTGATGAAGAGAGGATAACTCTCGAAAGCTTGTCTTTTAAATATTATGTTAGTTCACAAAAAAAAAAAAAAAAAAAAAAGGTGTCACTGCATATTCTGCAATACTCAGTGCCAGTGCCAGTGTCAGTGCCTGGTAAATAGTAAAAGAGTTCCCAGACCCTCCTGAGAACAAATGTGTATATCAACGTTTGTGGTAGTGATTTTTCGGTGTTTATTCACACACATTACATAGTAATTTACATTGAAAAATGACCTAAGCTCATCAAGTTAAACCCATCTACCTATCCTTACTGTTTTTGATCCAAAAGTAGGGAAACAAAACACCAAGGTGAGGTCTTACTATTGACATAAAAAGGCAAGATTATTTCCTCCTCCTGTTAATCATTACCCAGTTTTATACATGCCAATATCCTACTGGCCATTCCAGCTGCAGACTGGCATCGTCTATCATCTACAATTACTCCTAAATCCATTTTTTCCCAGGGGGGTACCATTTAAAGTATATGATGCACTGTTATTATTTTTTCCGCAATGCATATGTTTTCATTTGTTTGTATTGAACTTAATTTCCCATTTGCCTCACTCGCTAAATCATCCTGCAGAGAAGCAAAATCAAGGTTAGACCTACCGCCGGGGCTTCTATGGTGGAGCACCGGAAGGTCATGTGATACTCAGCCATAGAAGTCCCCGCGGAAGTGCCGGCAGCAGCAGAGGAGGTCTGCATTGCACAGGGTTAAAAGGCATATATGGGGGCAGAGTGGCTTATTAGGGAGGCAGAGTGTCATATAGGGGGTATAAGGCATTTCTGGGGGGCAGAGTGGCATATAAGGCATATCTGGGGGCAGATGTGCATAACTGGGGCAGAGTGGCAAATAAAAGGAACTAAAAACAAAACAATCAGTTTTTTTAAATATGAAAAAAGTTTACATGTGAATATTTACTAGTAAAACTTTTTTTTCCTATAGGGTAGTCTTATATTCAGGCATTTTCTATTTTTCTAAATCTATATTCAAATTTTGCGGGGGTCGTCTTATGATCAGGGTCATCTTATAATGGGAGCAAATACGGTAATTTTGTCATCAGCAAACACTGGTACTCCATTTAATACCTTGGTTCAGTTTGACATTTTCCATTTATAGCCACTTGTTGCATCATATCTTTTAACTGATTTCCAGTCCAAGTACATACATTTGCCCTTAAGCCTATTTCGGACAATTTGTTCAGTAACCTTTTGTATGGAACCGTATCAAATGCCTTAGCAAAGTCCAAATAGACCACATCAACTGTCACTCCTAGATCTTTATTTTTACTGACTTCTTCCCAAAATGCTGTTTGGTTGGTTTGGAAAAGCCATTCTGACTTCTACGAATTATATTCTGATTCAAGATGTATTCTAGATTGTATGCCTTTAGCAGCCCTTCAAATAATTTCCCTACTACGGATGTCAACCTCACTGCCCTGTAATTGCTCGGCTGAGATTTCCTTCCCTATTTAAATATGGGCAACATATCTACTTTACACCAGTGTATTTGCATTATGCCTAAACTGAAAGAATCCATGAAGATAGTGGTCTGGCCTGAATTATGTGGGCCCAGGAGCCATGTCAACCTTAACATTGTTTAATTAACTTTTTCCTGTACCAGCCAATAACATGTTTGGTGCAAAGGTTTTGTAAAGTCAGCAGCGGCTCAGCCATCTGTTCTTCCTTGGTGTAAACAGAAGAAAAGTACATTGTATTTCAGGTATGAATTTACACCTCTTGGTATGTCATTTCCAAACACCCCAATTTGTGTTTAGTAACATCTTCTGAGTACAGTGATACAGTGCATATATTGGCCAATTCAATATATAGCATGGACAGTGTTAAAATACCAAAATTTGATATACCATTCGGTATCTACTTTACAAAAATATATGTTTTGTCGGAGTACATTGAATTCAAAGATGTTCCAAATAGGACATTTGGGTAGGATGACCAATTGCCAAAATTCCAAATTGAAGAATGCACACCCGCTGACCCTCTTTCCATTAAAAAAAAAAAAACTTTTTAGTTTTAGTGGGGTATAATTCAACCTCTGGCCACATATTAAATCTCACTAAATCTAGCACAACCTCTTTGTTGGCTCCTCTACCATTTGCTTAAAACACAATCTCTGTACAGAATTTAGGATTTTGCCACCATATACTGACACACTAACACAGTACAGTAACAGGCACGCACACACTCCATACACACACACCTCATGCTAACAACACACACACACTTTAACATGCACCACTGTGTATGTAAACACACATATATACAATTTGACTAAATATTCTCCTCCTACCTCTCCATTCCATTTATTAGATATACATAAAGCAAATATTCAAGTTGCATTGTAAACTTTTAGCATGCAAGCGCAGGCAAATTCAGTGAAGTCAGGTAAGCAAAATCAACCCTTAACTCGATTGACCACTTAACTTTGTAGCAAACTGCTCTCAGGATGTCTCAGCGTATTAGTGTTCTCACTAATTTGGCAGTTTGGCAGATGAGTTGCAGTTACAACTCACCGACTAAGCTATGCGTTACGAAAGAGCTTGGTTGGCTCTTTATAATGCATGGCTAATGGGAATAATTTTCTTGAAAGTCACCTCACTGACTGGACTGCACATCAACAGCTCAACCTTTTTTCCAGCAAACAGATTCCATTATCAAACATCTCATTGATGTGTTTGTGTAAGGAATGCCATATCTGCATAAAATCAAAACATCCAGATTGGCAAGAAATTTACTGGAATCAAATGAAATATAATTTTTCTTTGGCGTTATACTACATTGAAGTACTCAGAAAGAAAAAATTATTTTTCCATTGGGAAGTTTCCTTGCACCATTTCAATGATAGCAGATGTTTCTGTTACAGGTCAAAACAAACCATAACTAAACCCTGTGACCAACATCCGTTATCTAGGACACAAAAAATGAAAGGCTTAGTTCACAAGTGTTACACAACCTTTTCTCTAACCAAAGCCCCAACGTTAAACAGACTGGTACCTTGTTAATCATGCAAGAATCCAATTCTTCTTTTGTGACACTGCTGTGACCTCGCTCTTTTTTCTGAAAAATATTTAATATTCACATTGTAAGCGCTGTATGAGAGAAGAAAACTTTGTGTCATATTGGAATGCTTTCATCTAGTACACATACTCATATTTCATCTTCACCTTGGTTCCATAACTGCCATATGATTTTAATATTAAGTAGATTTCAACATTGAACAAAAAAACTGAGCCAATATAACAGCTTCTTGATCCAAGGAGATATCTGACTGCCATTCTGGCAGGAACTTTTTTCCCTAGTTTGTTGCAAAATTGGAAAAAGCCACAAACTGGGTTTTAGTTTTGCCTTCTTTTGGATCAACAGTAATTAACAGATATGGGAAACGCTGAACTCGATGGACAGATGTCTTTTTTCAGCCCATATAACTATGTAACTATGTTACTATATCTGCACTGTCGGCAGAACAAATTAAAATCCTTACTTTAAACTTAAAAGTAACTAAAGGTAATGTACAGATTCAAAATTATTCAGATGTAACTAAAAACATTGGGGGAAGAAATGTGTAGACCGCTTATTTATTGTTCTTAGTTGAAACAGTATCTATTTTTCCACACAATTAGACTCATGTTTTCATGTGGTTTCTAAATCTTATGATACATTTTCTAGTACAATTGCAATTCTACTTCGCTGAATTAAACTTATTAATTTCTGGCATTTTCCTCTATTCAAAGCTGGAGAGATTTTGTCAGATAAAATGTAACAAAAATGCAAAAATAAAACAATCGGCAATTTGCTGAAGTTACTTTGCTTTGTAAAGGGAAAAACAAGATCCAGCTGGTCACCAAACATTAGACAAACAAAAAAATATCTGATTGGGCAGCTTAGTAGTCTCCAACAGCCATCTACATGCCTTCGTAATCAGATAAAGGTAGTATGAGCCTTCATTTGACAGTATTACACAAATTATAGTTCTCCAACAACATATTTTTGGTAGAGCATTGTAAAGGGAGCATTCACACTGGAGAAAATGGCCATATGGTTATATTTACAATTGTCATTTGTATAAATAAGTTAAATATTTTAAAACTTCAGTAGATTTCCCAGTGATAGATCTAACACAGTAATGGAAATAACACAGAAATAGATCTCCAAAGCCATGTTTTTAGTTGTGTGATAGAAATAAGTTTTCACACTTAAACTCTAACCTGCCAATTTATTTTCTTTTGCGCATCCCCGTGCAGCAATGACATATGTGATGTAGGCCCTCCTCCAGGTAGGAAAGAGAAACCAATAAAAACATGCCACCCTAACTGCCCCCTCAGTGGAATTACATAGGTAACACAAAAATATGCAAAAAAAACCCCAAAAAAACCTTTAATGTGAGTGTCAAAATAATGATTTTATTACCATATTTGCTTGATTATAAAATGACCCGGATTATAGGACGGCCCCCCAAAATTTGATTACTAATTTAGAAAAAAAAGAAAGCCTAAATATGAAAGATTACCCTATAAGAAATTTTTTTTATTAGTAAACATGAATTCACATGTAAACTTTTTTCATATTTAAAAAACTATGATTGAGAAAAACACATTTTTTTGTTTTTATTTCCTTTTATTTGCCAACCTGCCCCCCAGTTGTCCACATCTGCCCCACGGCTTGCTACTCTGCCCCCCAGATAAGCCTTATACCGCCTTATATGCCTCTGTGCCTCACTGATATGCCACTTTGCATCCCCTATCTGCCCCTCTGATATGCCTTATACCCAGGGGTATAACTAGAAGCCTCAAGGCCCCTACCCTCTCCCTAACCCCCCCTCTCGCACTATCTACCCTCTCCCTAACCCCCCCTCTCACACTATCTACCCTCTCCCTACCCCCCCTCTCACACTATCTACCCTCTCCCTACCCCCCTTTGTAGGTCACTTACCGTGCAGTCCTGTGGTGGGGGCGTAAGGCCTCTGTGTCGCTGCTCTGCTGCGTCATATGCCGGCGCTCAGTGTGACGCGCCGGCTCCCGAGACAGACGCCTCACACTCCCACCACTGCCATCGGGCAGCGCTGAGGCAGGCAGCGGCAGCAGAGGAGACAGAATGGTGCCAATCGGTTGCTGAAAACGACCGCTCGGCAACCCTTGGGCCCCCTGACTGGCAGAACTCCAGGGCCCGGTCGCTTTCGCGACCCCTACGACCCCGGTAGTTCCGCCACTGCTTATACCCCCTATATGCCAATTTTCCCTGCAGATATGCCTTATGTCCCCCTATATGCCCCCCCAGCTTACCGATGCATCCCTAAACTTGTCCTCTGTGCTCCAGACTACCTGGTGTCTAGTGGGGGCAGCCGTTGGATGTTGCTACCTGACACTTCCGCCGGGGCTTCTATGACTGACCACGTCAGTGCTCCATCATAGAAGCCCCGGTGGAAGCGTCGGGTAGCAGCAGAGGTTGACTGCGCGCATCGCGCAGACAATCACCGGTGTCGCGTCCGTATCACTAGAGGTACTCACCGTAGGAGTTATTCTGCCCAAAAAACTGCTATATAGGGAGAAGCCCCAACAGCGGTAATCAAGGACTCAGATGATCCCAACAGTGAGAGACTCTCTGTGAACACAGGTAGCAGGTAAGTACTGAGTATGAAAAACAGGTACAGGAGCTGGTAGTCAGACAAGCCGGGTAGATACACAGGAGCAGGTTATCAGACAAGCCGGGTCGGTACACAGGAGCAGGTTAGCAGACAGGCCGGGTCGGTACACAGGAGCAGGTTAGCAGACAGGCCGGGTCGGTACACAGGAGCAGGTTAGCAGACAGGCCGGGTCGGTACACAGGAGCAGGTTAGCAGACAGGCCGGGTCGGTACACAGGAACAGGTTAGCAGACGGGCCGGGTTGGTACACAGGAGCAGGTTAGCATACAGGCCGGGTCGGTACACAGGAGCAGGTTAGCAGACAGGCCAGGTCGGTACACAGGAGCAGGTTAGCAGACAGGCCGGGTCGGTACACAGGAGCAGGTTAGCAGACAGGCCGGGTCGGTACACAGGAGCAGGTTAGCAGACAGGCCGGGTCGGTACACAGGAGCAGGTTAGCAGACAGGCCGGGTCGGTACACAGGAACAGGTTAGCAGACAGGCCGGGTTGGTACACAGGAGCAGGTTAGCAGACAGGCCGGGTCGGTACACAGGAGCAGGTTAGCAGACAGGCCAGGTCGGTACACAGGAGCAGGTAGTCAGGTAAGCCAGGTCGGTACACAGGTAGCACAGGCAAAAGTACATAATCACTAGACAAAAGGGAGGTCGGGCAGGCAAGGGTCCAAAACAGAAATAAGCAGCAAACTCAGAAACACGGGTAGCAGACCACAACAGGGTGCCTGAGAAAGCTCAGCAGGGATTTTTAAATTTGGCGTCAGAGAGAAAAACCTCGCCTCCAAGCTGAGCCAAGACCACGCCTCCAGACGTCCATCACACAGCCAGAAGAATCGCTGCGCCCCCAGTGGATGGACCGACCTTCCTTCTCCCGTCTCGGCAGTCGGTCTGCCCACCACCGGCACAAAGAGAACATGACGGTTTCTCGGGTGCCCGTGCACCACAAGCGGCAGTCTGCTCGCCGACCACGGGACTGGAGAGGGAAGTATCGGGTGCCCGTGATCCGCAAGCAGACCCCCGCGGCCAACTGGTCCCGAGGACGTGACAACCGGCTGCCAGAGAGGAGGATCCTGATCCCCTGCAGCGCCGGTGAACGTCTGCCGATGCGCATAGACAACTTCCGCTGCAAAAGTGCCGGCAGCAGCAGAGTTTCTTTGCGTGCATCGTTCAGACGTCTACCTGTTGCCAGACAGGATGATCCAGGTCAACTGAAGTGCTGCGGGAGATCTGGATCTTAGTCTTATAGTCAGACTTCTATTTGAGGTATAATTATTAGACAACCTTGAATATAAGCCAAATGGTATTATAAAGCCTTGTCTTATAATCGAGCAAATACGGTAATTCTCTTGTGATGCTTGTCAGCACTGACATATAACCTATGCATCAAGAAAAAAGGAAGGTAGTAGCGCACATAATAAAATTAGAAGGGTAGGACAATACTTCTCCCCTTATTGTTGTGATAATTAGAGTTCTTCAATTATGGTCACTTCCAGAACTCAATAACCCAGCAGGAAAAAAAAAAAGAGAAAAAAACAGGTAAAACATTACACTGTAGTATTTAATCTAACAACAAGTACACTATTCTGTTCTTGTCTGTATGTCTAGTTTTTCTGTACACTAACCAGGAACCACATAACCCTCTAGCTTTAAAAGACGGCTATTATAAATGTGGTTCCTGCTTAGCGTGCAGGACGTCTAGACATACAGACAAGAAAAGAATAGCGTACACATCCTTTGTCACTGATAAAAAGTATAAAATTAAACATTTTATAACATTTTATTCAAAAAATATTATATATTTGTCTTCCTGTCCGTGTGGTTGTCAATATGAAGGGAGAACTAAAAAAAATAAACCAAAAAAATTTATTGCACATGGGGAACACTAAAAAAAGTCCAATTTCAATAAGATAATGGCAGCTTTATAACATATTAACTGGCATAAACTCTTACATAAAAACACAGAAAGTGTAGGTAAACTGAAAACCAGGAAAAAGCAGACACTTTAAATAACTATTTTTCCTGAGTATATATCAAAAAAACTTGCAAACAAATTGTGATTGGATGACTGAGGAAAAGGTGCTGCCACAACTAAAGAAAGTTATTGTCAAACAATGCTCCGGGGCCTGACAGTATTCACCCACAATTACTTAACTCCTTCAATCCCAGGGGTTTTTGGTACCTCAAAGCCCAGAGCAATTTTGCCATTTTAGCGATGATTCTCTTTTCCTGTGAATAGTGTACCCATGTAAACTATATATTGTTTTTTTAAGGAGAGATAGAGCTTTCGTTTGATACCATAGTTAGATGATTAGCTGAAAATTTAGAATGAGAAATTTAGTAAAAACTAGCGAAGATTAGAAAAATAAACTAATTTTTTTTTACATTTTCCCTCTGAATCCTCACAAAAGTAGGTAAAGTGATGGAAAATCCCCTCCAAGTTTATCAATTCAGGTGTCCTGATTTCAGAAATACCTAATTTATATAGATTTTCCAGACTTTCCCAGCACCAGGGAGCATACTATTAGGTGTACATTTTTTGTATAATTTTTATGCCTATGGCTTAACGGGTTTGGGGGTTATGAACGGGGGGCAGGAGGGTTATACTGGCTAGTGTTACGGTCAGGTAGACGAGGGATCCAACAATGCAGGTAAGCACAGCTAAAGAAAGTCCAGAACACAGTCCGAGGTCGAGGGCAACAGCAGGCAGCAAGGTCAAAAACAATCCGAGGTCAGGGCAGGTAGATCAGGTGCAAAACGGTAAACAGGTCCGGGTTCGTAGGCATGCAGAGAAGAATCGTGGTCGTTTAAACAGGCAAGAGGTCGGTACACAAGGCAGAGATCAAATAGAACGAGAACTATAGCACACCCAACGCTAGAGAATGTTTAGAACGGGCAAAGACAAGGCAAACAAACGGGGTTTAAATAGAAAAGGAACCACTCACGTCATCAGCCGCGCCGTAGAGTGTGTCGCGCCCTAAATTGATTTTCAGGTGTGTTCCCGGCGTGTGCGCGCGTCCGATGAAGCAGGACCATAAGCCTCCCGAGTGACTGCGGCAGTACCGGAGGTGGAGCCGACGACGTCGGGGGACCCAGCGTGAGCGGCCAAGGTAAGTGCAGCAGCGGCGCGCGTTACCCGTCGGCAACCTGCGTGCGGGACGGAGGTGGGGTTGCCGGTGCCCGGCGAGCCGGCGTTAGCAGCCGGAGAGGGAGCCGCGGCGGCGCGCGTAACAGCTAGATGTTATGCTAGGGCAATGGGATGTAAGGTTTTTTAATTTTTTTTATCATCTTTTTTATATATATATATTTTTTTTTTGCATTTTTTTTATATATATTTTTTTATACACAAATGGTTAGAGGTCCTCTTAGGGAACTCCTGAACATGCCAGTGATGTCACAATGACATCACAGCTCACATTATTATTTTTTTTATTATTATTTATATTATTATTTTAATGATTTTTTTTATTTTTTAAATGAATAAACTTTTTTTTTTTCCTGCTTTTCTGTTTCAGGACGGGAGGGGGGGTGAGAGACATGTTTTCTCACTCCCCTCCCCGCAAACCCCCAGCACCGATCACACTGTGATCCAGTAGCGTACCTAGCGGGGGGCGGTCCGCACCGGGTGCCGCTCATCAGGGGGGTGCCAACTTGCTGGCACCCCTCCAGAGACGGACAGTAATGTCCGCCGCTGGAGGAGAAGGCTCCCTTGAGTGATTTTAAGATGGTGGAACCGGCTTAAAATCACTCAAGGGAGATGGAGGTCTGTTAAAGACCTCCGATACCGCTCCCTCACGATCCGCGCGGCAACTGCTGCTGTGCGCCGGGGTTTGTTGTCACAACACAACACTGAAGCCGCGCCTACCGCCGTCTGTGCCCTCTGAACCCGGAAGAAGACAGAAGAAGAGGAGCGAAGAGGAAGAAAAGGAGCTGACTGTAAACTGTAAGAAGAAAAGAGGAAAGGTAGGAAATCATTCAGTGAGAGTGGATTGGTATGTGTGGAATCTGTGGATTGGTATGTGTGGATTGGTAAATGTGGAATCTGTGGATTGGTAAATGTGGATTGGTAAATGTGGATTGGTATGTGTGGAATCTGTGGATTGGTATGTGTGGAATCTGTGGATTGGTAAATGTGGATTGGTATGTGTGGAATCTGTGGATTGGTATGTGTGGAATCTGTCGATTGGTATGTGTGGAATCTGTGGATTGGTATGTGTGGAATCTGTGGATTGGTATGTGTGCATTGGTATGTGTGGAATGGTAAGTGTGGATTGGTAAGTGTGGATTGGTAAATGTGTGAGACTGATGGGTGTTATGCTGTACCATTTCCAATGTCTTTTTCATTATATAATTATGCTCTAAAGTACATCATAACTCCCATCACTCTATGCTGTTCCATACAGTGGCAGAGCTGGGAGACAGAGGCCTTGCACCCCCACCGCAGGACTCCTGAAAGGTAAGTGAACTTCAAAGGGGGGAGAGGGTAGATAGGAGGGGGTAGATAGGGAGAAGGGAGTAAGACGGGGGGATAGGGGGTAGATAGGGAGTGAGAAGGGGTAGATAGGGCAGAAGGGGGTGAGAATGGGTAGATAGAGAGAAAGGAGGGTAGCAAGAATATTGAAATAAAGAGTCAGAATGAGAGAGCGAAAATGAATGGATTAACGTGTGGATGAATTGTGTGAATGAGTGAGAGAATTAATGAATTTGTGAGAATGCATCAATAAATATGTGTAAATAATTTGTGTGAAAGAATAAATTATTGTGTGAATGAAAGTGAATTAGCGAGTGACTGTAAAAGTGTTTGTGTTAATCATAGGTGTATAGTTGATTTGTCAAAAAGGCAAAGATGGTATAAGCAGGGTGTTTATGGGACAAAAATGGCACAGGCAGGGTGTTTATGGTACAAAGATGGCACAGGTAGCGTGTTTATGGGACAAAGATGGCGTACACTCGGCTGTTTGGGAACAATGCTGACTCATGCTGGGCTGTTTGGGGGCAAGATGGCACATCCTATGTGTGTGTAATTTGGGTGCTGGTCAGGTTCTACGTGGGCAATGTGGACGCTGTTTTTTTTGGAGGGTTATTAAAGAAAGCACTATTATATATTCAGTAAATGTTATTTATACGTGTTTATTTTACTTATAAGTTATTAATTTATTTTTTCAGATTTCTTGTTGTTTACAGTTGACATACAGTTTACAAATTGGTGCAATAAATATTCTTGCCAACATAATTTTGTAGATGTCTTTACATTTGGGGGGGGGGTGCCACTTACAGGATCCGCCCCGGGTGCCAAATACTCTAGGTACGCCCCTGCTGTGATCTCTATGCAGGTCCTCACAGACGTGCATAGAGATCGCAGCGTCTGTGCCTCATCAGAGGACAGGATATCCCCTGCAGGGGATATCCTGTCCTCCGATGAACTTCCGGGTTACGTCAGCAGTGACGCACCCCGGAAGGGAATGCCCGATCGCGCAATCGGGCAGTTTGAAATGTAACAGCTTTCCGGCTTTCATGCCGCAGCAGATTGGACAGCAGAAAGCCAGCGATGCCGGCTTCTGCTGTCAGTGGGGAGTCCAGGCTGTCAAACGACAGCCTGATCTCCCGTGCAGTGGCAGGGATGTGTCCGAAGGGCTCCTGATCCAATAATTCTTGCCGATGGATACGTATATAAGGCTAAAATGGCTTCTAGTATTCTTCCGGAGAGAAATAAGACTTAGATTATAGTATTCTATATATAAGCTAGATAAGATCTACCTGGTATTTTTTCTTATATTGACAACCTAATTTAATTAAATACCCTCTTATTACACATTTGTATGCACACCAAATTTGTGACATTTTTAATTTGTCTGTTTTGTTTTCTTGAAAATACATGTGTCATTAACTGCATTATGGTCTGTCCATTAAACTTCTTTTATATATGAGCCTTCCAGATATCTTATTAATGTACTGTCTGCCCAAAACATATCTATTCTGGAACAGCAATTATATATTCTTAAATATATCTAATCAAAAACCTCAGGGTTATGAACCCTCCACACGTCAAATAATTTATTTGCTTTTAATATATTTTGAAGATTTTTAGCTTGTTTAACCAATTCTGGTGAATATTTATTGTCTTTCGGAATCCTTTTATCTACTTCTATTTCTATGATCATATTAAAGTCCCCAGCAATCATCAGTGAGCCCTGTTGTACCTTTTCTATTTTATTCCAGATTTTCTTCAAAAATCCAACTGAGTTTTTATTGGTGGCATATATATTTACTAAAGTATAAACTAAATGGTTTACTTCACAAACCAATATAATAATCTTAGCTTCAGGATCTTCATAAACATATTTTAAATCAAAGTCTAAAAAAAAAAATCAAAATTGCCACTCCCCTTTTTTAAATTCCTTCTAATGAGGAGGTGAACATTTTAGAATATCCCAGAAATTTCATATTTCTATCTTGTTTTTTCCTCCAATGTGTTTCTTGTATGAAACTAATATCTATATTTTCCTTTTTTAATAAATCGACAAATATTGATCTTTTAAAGGGGGAATTTAATCCCCTAACATTTAATGTCATATATCTGACCATTCTTCTAAGATACTTCAAAGCCACCTAAGATATTTCAAAATATTCTAACATGGCTCTTACAAATTCCGAAAGAGTCACTATTGATGTGGAAATCCCCGTCCACTTAAAAATTTGAGAGTGCATTCTTACACTTATGAGTTGATATTGGGGCTTCTTTAAACATGGAGGGAAAAAAATAATTAAAAAAAAAAAAAAAATAAAAATACAACTTTAATACTACACCATATTAATTCATTATATATACATGATTTATCTATATCAATAATATTGAGTTTCTCGCTAATAAATGTTAAATACATTTTTTTTTTATCTGTATAATTATCTCTTTAATTGGTCTGTGAGTTTTAATTTATAAATCCATTATTATCCTTAGTAAATTTATAGCTTAGTATAAGTGACATCAAATCATAAAATAGAGGGACATAATTCTATTTTATCTATATGTCCTAAAAAAAAAATTAAAAAAAATTTGATATTATCCCATAATTCTTCATTATATATCTGTGCTTTAGCCATATCCATATTAATTAAATTTCTCATTAATAGTTGTTAAACAAGAAAGTGTCTAGGGTATATTTCCCAAATATAAAAAGTGATATCAGAACCATAAAGTGAAATCTTATAAACAATATAGTACTATTTTATATAACCCATATGTCTTAAGGGTGAGGGAAAAAAAAAAATAATAATAAATAAATATATATGTGCTTTGACTGTATCCATATTAATTGAGTTTCTCATAGTGAGTATTAAATAAAGGAATATCTATATTTCCCAAATCTGTGTTATAATTTATAAATCTATTATACACCTGTGTTTATATCATGGTATAAAAAAAATGACATCAGATCATAACATAAAAAAGTGCAATCTTATAATCAGTATAGCTCAGTTTTATATAACCCATATATCCTGAGAAAAAAAAAAAATACGTGATATCATTCCGTATTCATTCATTATAAAAGTGCCTATATTTCCCAAATGTATAAGGGAGACCCTCTTTCTTTATGACCCCATGTTAGGTTTAAATCATATCCGCCATCTAAAAAAAGAGTAGTCCATAGTATTATTTCATCCATTTCCAGGAGATAGTCCATGGGTTTGTTTCATCCATTTTGCCAAATTTTCTATGGAATTAAAAGTATTTCTTTGTCCTCCCTCAAAAATAATAATCAAGTTAGTAAGGCCCCATCTGAATTTTATACCATTTTTCCATAATAAATCTGTAAAGGGAGAATATTTTTTTGTATTTGTCTAGTGTTATAAGCAAGACTCTTATGTCTTTAATTTGTCATCTGCTGGGTTTTTCTTCCTGTTTAATAATGCAAATTGAGATTTGATCCTATAAAATTTAAAAGCGACCATTAGATCCCTTGGTAAATCCTTAGCAATGTAACCAGGTTTTTGTAATCTGTAAGAACTCTCAATAAAGTCATCCTCTATTGAAATTGAGCCATCCATCGATTTGATGTATTCCAGTAAAAAGCCCCCCAGTTGTAATGGGCCAACTGTCTCTGGTATATGTCTGAATCTCAGATTATTCCTCCTGAGTTGATTTTCTAAATCTGTAATTCTATTTTCCAATTCTGTAACTTCTAATTGTTGCTCTTGTATTTTCCCGTGTGCAAAATGTATATTATCAATTTTCAGTTCTATATCTTGGATTTTAATATCCAATTGTGATATAATAGAATTAGTTTTTTCTGAATACATCTGCATTTCATTTTTAATTAGCTGGAGCTGGTTCTCCAGGCAAATTTTTAAATACTCTGGTTTGATGTTTGACTGCTGTGATCCTGCACCCACACAGGGTACCAAACAGCACGGTCCTCTAGGGTATTAACGCCACATCTCAGTTAGGTAATCACCATCGATTTATTTGTAGTCCACGTATGCAGATATTTACGGGATTACATAGAACACAAATTTGCTACAAACAAAAGCCTAGCTCGTCTGAGCGCTTACTAACATATAACTCCCTCACTACTAAGGGTCTAAACTAAAACAAAACATAATCCCACCAACCTCTTTGATGGTCTCTTTTGTGCATAGCAAGCTCTGCTGCTTCCAAACAAACTCTCTCTCTCTCTCCCTCTGTCCAACAGGTCAGGGTATATTGCAGTCAGTGCAGCTAATTACCTGCAGCTGACCAGTGCATTGGAGTCAGCTTAAACTCCCGGCCTGGAACCCGTGTCAGTCCAGGTGCATGTAAACTGCGGGGTGGAGCACCAGCCTGCCCTATATGTCGTATAAAACCCTGCAAAATCGAGGGGGAATGTATACCCCTTCCACGACAACACCCCGCACCTTGTTACACTGCGTAGACTCTAGTGAGGAATCTATCTGTGAATCAGTAGATTCCAATTGTTTGTTTGAATTAATTTCTATCTGGGGGCTGACTAGAATTGATGAGTCCAATTTTTTACTTTGTGGTGTGGGTGAAAAAAGGTAGTTAAAGATTTTCCATTCTTTTCTTTCTCTTCAAGTTCTTTCAGTTTTTTTCTTTTTTCTGTCCCACACTCTGATCTCTCTTACTTGCCATTTTTATTTAAGGCCCGGTTTGTGTACTTTTAATAATATTTGATAGGGTTAGCTTCTCCTATCCTTCGTGTTCGATCGTGTTTCCAAGAGCTTATTCCAATATTATTACAGAACAGATTTCTTGACAAAAAAATTCTCTAATTTCTCTAATGGTATAAAAGAAAAGGTTCACTTATCTGGAGTCCAACATCTCATGCATCATCCCAACAACTTATTTCTTTTGATGTGAGGCTTCATAGAGTTTCCTGGAACAAGCGGAGATGCTTCTTATTTAGTTTCTTTTTTTCTTTTCTTATCTCTCCTCTGCTTGATTTTGCCCGTTGCTCTCTTCCTCCAGCTTTCTATCTGTAGAGCTCGTCTCAGAAATCTCCAGAGGCCGCCATTAAATCACCTCTCCTCATCCAGGCCTGTAACAGAACCCTCCATCACTGGGGCCCCTGGAGAGGCCTGAGAGCCAGCCTCCTCCCTATCGACTATGGGCCCAGGCCTTGTAGAGACTTCTGTGTGTGGATACAGGGGTTCAGTTTCTGCTGATGTTCCCCATGTTTTGGCACTCAGCGTCTCAAAACTGTAACGTCAGCTGGACATCCTGTGGTAGGAAGAAGGCTGATTGTCTTAGCATTGTTAATTGTATAGGTGTGAAGTGTTTCCCCTGTTACTGTGTGAGTTAGCCCTTATCATAAGACCCCCTGTAGGTATGACTAGGTGTCACTGCTGCATACCTAATTATCAATTACATAACAGGTAGCTGTTAATCCTGTGAGCTCCTGTTATCCCTGTGTCCTGGCCATTGTCTGTCTCAAGCCAATTATATGTCTATCGTCATTCCACGTCTACGTCCCCAATTAATGTAATTATTTATGTTTTATGTCATTCTGTCCTTCCCCTGGATATTGTGTTGCAGGATTTGATCTAATTACTTGCTTCCTGACATGGTAATTAGATCATGTGATATTTGTCTTGACCCTTTTCTTACTTGTGTATATATAGCTCTGTATTTGGTTTTAATAAAGGAGTCCTGTTTTCACCTCAATATGAGTGTTGCCTGATGTTTGGGGTGGGCTGTAGCCACGCTGCGTAGCTAAGCTTCGGATAGCCACAGTGCCAATGCCGCTTCGGTGCAGCGACGTCCCCCCTTCTATCTACAACGCTGGTTCTGCCTGGCGCTGAAGGGGTTACTTGTTGGTGTCCCGGCAGGAGGAAGCAACGTTTGGCGGGAGTACCCAGTCAGGGTTCTGGTTCACCTGTGACACAGCAGACTGGGATACGGGGAGGTCAGAAGTACATCCACAACTCAAAGCGTGATTACTGGCAGCGGCGTGTGAGTGATAGACAGGTGGGAGGTAGCAGTTGAAAGACGGAGTGCAGGCAAACAATTCAACAGGCGGCTACAGACGATGGACAACAGAGCAATGAAGCGTAAAAAAACGCACCCAATAGTCCAGCAAACACCAAATAAATCCTGAAGGCAAGTGGAAGTTTAGAGATGGCGAGAGAAATCTAATGAAGCGGGTCGTTCACATTCTGAGAGCCCCAGGCCTCAGCTCACAGAGCACGTAACGTCCTACGTCATGCTCCTCCCCCAGCAGATCCCTCCTCCAAACAATTTTTTTTGCCTTTTTTACTATACGAGTTAAAAACATTTACACCTTATGGATTGAATAGTGACTTTGAACTTTATATTTGTTTTTACAGATATACACTCACTGTTCACTTTATTAGGCACACCTTGCTAGTACTGGGTTGAACCCTCTTTTGCCTCCAGAACTGCCTTCATTCTTTGTGGCATACTTTCTGCAAGGTGCTGAAAACATTCTTCAAAGATTTTGTCCCATATGGACATGATGGCATCACACACTGCAAATTTGTCAGTTACGGCTGCACATCCATGATGCACATCTCCCATTCCACCACATCCCAAAGGTGCTCTTTTGGATTGAGATCTAATGACTGTGGAGGCCACTGGAGTCAACTCATCTTCAAGAAACCAGTTTGAGAGGATGTGAGTTTTATGACATGGAGCATTATCCTGCTGGAAGTAGCCACCAGACGATGGGTACACTGTGGTTATAAAGGGATGGACATGGTCAGCAACAATACTCAGGAAGGCTGTCGCGTTTAAACAATGCTCAATTGGTAGTAAGGGGCCCAAAGTGTGCCAAGAAAATGTCCCCCACACCATTACACCACCACCCTGAATCGTTGATACAAGGGAGGATGGATCCATGCTTTCATGTTGTTTAGTCCAAAGTCTGACCCTGCAATCTGAATATCGCAGCTGGAATCGAGACTCATCAGACCAGGCAACATTCTTCCAGTCTTTCATTGTTCAATTGGTGAACCTATTAGAATTGTAGCCTCAGTTTCCTGTTCTTAACTGACAGGAGTGGCACCCAGTGTGGTCTTCTGCTGCTGTAGCCCATCTGCTTCAAGGTTTGACATGTTGTGCGTTTGATCAGCAGTTTCTGAAATACTCAGACCAGCCCGTCCAGCACTGACAAAGTCACTTAAATACCCTTTCTTCCCCATTCTGATGCTTTGAACTTCAGCAAGTTGTCTTGACCATGCCTAAATGCACTGAGTTGCTGCCATGTGATCGTTAATACAAATAGCTAATCAGCCAATCAATTTAACAGGTGTACCTAATAAAGTGGCCAAATTTAGAGTTTATGTATGAAATAACATTTAACCACTATTACACCAGTGTATTTTATTATCTATCTATCTATCTATATATATATATATATATATATATATATATATACACACACATACACATATATATACATACACATATACACACACACATATATTTATACTATATTATATACCGTATTTGCTCGATTATAAGACGAGGTTTTTTTCAGAGCAAATGCTCTGAAAAACGCCCCTCGTCTTCTAATTGGGGTCGTCTTATAATCAGACCTCAAATAGAGGTCTGACTATGAGACTAAGATCCAGATCCCCCGCACCGCTGCAGGGGACCTGGATCCTTCTGTCTCCCCCCCATTTAACATTCCCCCCCCCCACCCCACACACACTTACCGGTGCTTCCAATTTCCTGCTGTATACCAGGCCAGCGGGTTGACGTCCACGTGATCCGCGTAGACAACTTCCGCTGCAGCCGGATGGAGGTGTGGCTAGCAGCGGGGGTTGTCTGCGTCCATCGCGCAGACCTTCCCCGACTGTCAGAGATCAGAGTTCCCCCCACCGGTATATATATAAAAAAGATAATTATAAAAAAAAATTAAAAATCTTACATCCCATTACATAACATTTACCCAGTATAACCCTCCTGCCCCCGTTCACAACCCCCAAACCCGTAAAAAAAAAAATTAGGTGTTTTTTTCAAATTTTCGCTAGTTTTGAAAAAATTTCTCATTCTAAATTTTCAGCTAATCATCCAACTATGGTATCAAAAGAAAGTTCTATCTCTCCTGGAAAAAACAATATATAGTTTACATGGGCATACTATTCACAGGGAAAGAGAATAATCGCTGAACCGACAAAAATGGCAAAATTGCTCCGGGACTTGAGGTACCAAAAACCCCTGGCATTGAAGGGGTTAAACTAAAAGATCTATAAGATTTTTTAAATAGCTTACATCACATCTGCAACCTAGATTGACCTCAGCAGAAGCAAACACTATGGAAGTGCCAGTTACGTTGACAGAACGTTACGATGCACTTAAACTTTCTAAACCAGATAACTGCCCAAGCCCAGACTGGCTTACACAAAGATATTACACCATGTTGTTTCCACCCTGGGCCCCAAATTATTACTCTCTATTAATGCTCGGTTTGAATTTCAGCATTTGCAGTTTTTGGTTTGGATCTGTGTATTTCGGAGGACATTTTGTGTATATATATATATATATATATATATATATATATATATATATATATATATATATATATATATATAATATAATATATATATTTTGGTATATATTGGAACACCATTCAATGTACATTTTTATTTTTCCTTCTATTTCTTCTATTTGCCCTCCTATTCCTTCTATTTTTTTATGTGCGCTATTATCTTCCTTTTTTCTTGATCTATTATAGTGAGACAACTGTGGAGCTCTGTCTATTGGCTGTTAGCAGCACTCAGCCAACTGTTACATATAGTTTCACTGCACTTACTGGCACATGCTTGTTTAAATCTATAACATACTGATGGGAAATGCTAAAATAAAACAGACTGCAAACTTCATCTGGCAAACATTGATTCTTCAGCAGTCAATACATCAAGTCCATAATACTTGACAAAAGTATGGAATTAGGACCCAACAGCAGCTTTAAATATTTGATCTTATAATGAATTAACTATAGCCTATGTAGAATAAGCCTTGAGTCCCAAGGTCAAATTAGAACCTGTGGTAGTACATACCTCCTAGACTGTCTGTACTTACCACCTATTGATAGATCTCTGGAAACTCTTAAATCACTTCCAGACTTCTGTAAATGAAATTAACAGATTGGAAGATCTGTGGATATGAGTAGTCCTCTAAGTATATCAGAAGAGATTGTCTAACATCCAAGTAATGTACTTTGGTCTCCCTTGCATTTTTAGGTGCTAGACAAAAAGATGGTACAATAAGGACAGACTGGCATGATGTCATGGCTAGAAGACCAGCAGTGCAGGAACTTGGTATCATCCACCGGGGTTCTGGAGCAGGTCAGGACACTAGCCGAGCTAACTGGATGGATTAATATAGTTAAGACGTAGTCGTTACACGAAGCTGAGGTCAGGGATAAGCAAAGACAGAATAGTCGAATAGCAAGCCGAGTCAAACACAAGAGACAGACAGGAACGCTAATACAAGCCAAGGTCAGAACCAAAAGTCATAGGAGTTTATTCATACACAGCCAAATGCACAAGGCACTATCACAGGCACTGATCCAGCATAAGAACCATGTTTAAATAGTCATTGAGATTGAATTTCCCGCACGGGATCGAAATGGAGGCTTGGAACACATAGGTATCGTGTCATGTCCCTTTAAGAGGCTGTACGGGTCATGAAAGAAACGCGATTCCGTGCAGCCTTATATTGGCCACACGATGGTGCACGCATGCCTGTAAGTGCCAGAGACCATGCAGTTGGCGTCGGTGGATCCTGGCGGCAGCTGCTGGTGTCAGAAGGACGGCGGTTCGGGCGGGCGGAAGTTAAGTACTCCGTTGTTACACATTAAAAGAGGAAAATCTTTTAGGAATGAATTTCCATGGTAAGTGGAGCTCCATGCGGTCATCCAGGATCTTTAAGAACAGAGGACAGGATGACAGGACCTGCAGCTCAAAAATTCTCCAACCCGATGAAAATTGCAAACAAAAGTACCACCTACAATGTAAGAAAAAAAATGGGTTGATTCTAGAGGCTTAAGTGGAAGTGGGCTAAGGCATTGTCTGACTGAATCAATATTTCTCTTTTGTAAATCGATCTCTGCCAGGTTTTCAGGTCTTCAAAACCTATCCAAATAATTGATATGGAGCCAGGTTTCTCAAGGAGTCCTTCGATGGAGACTCTCTAGACATGTTTTAGAGTCGTGCCAGTTTGCATCTCTAGAGATTATAGTCCAGTAAGAATTCCTCAAAGACAGACCTCTGGAGACATGATGAAACTCCAGCCACCAAAGAAAACTTGCATAAAAGGGGAGGAAAATTCTTCAGGAGAGGGAGGTTGTGGAGCCATCACACGTTCTCATCAGGAATGTTCGTAGAGGATGAAGTCTGGCCAGGGCCATCCCAGTACCACCATAATCAGAATGAGCGTGTATGAGGGACATATTAACATGGTAATTTAGGTTGGACAAAAAAATAAATAAATAAAAAAAACAGCTAGGTACAAAAAATGTAACCCTTCTACCTATATATTCTAATAATTTTGCCACTTAGGGGGAAAAGATCCTTCTTGACTGCAAAAGTAAATGAGATTTCTTGGAGCAAAAAGCTCTAAAATATTAACGTAATATTCTATCATTTACAGGCCTGTATTTTCAGCTTTTCTAAAAAAAATAAATATAAATAAATTTAAATACCCACAAACTTTTTTAATGCATTCACTCTATCTGATAAAACCACCTCTCTTGTCAGTTAATTCCATACCTTTATTGCCCTTACTATAAAGAATCCCTTCTTTTGTTGTGTATAAAATATTCACTCTCACAGTCTCAGGGGCACGCAGCCGGAAGCCCGCAGACAGGGGCACACGGGGAGCCCTCAGAATCAGAATGCTGCTAGCAGGAGAACAAGGCCAGGAGTAGGCAGGTAAACTGCAATGCAAAGGGCCAAAATGGTGGAATAAGCAGGTATTAAAGGGGGAGGGCTGCACCATGGTAAGCAGATGCAGCTTGTCAGGTCATTAGCATTTAGACTAATGATTGTTCTTATAGGTGACCTCTAGAGGCTGCAACGGACATGACAGTGAACAAATACAGGCTGGCAGGGTGGAATCCTGACAAATACGATCATTACACAAGACTCAGATTGCCTTTGATGTCTACTTTTATCGTAATGTGCTAAAAAGGGCAGGTGCATACCATAAGGTAAAAATGGCAACCAGACTACTACACTACATCTATCATCCAATCAGATTTCTTGTTTGTCTATTAAACTTTTGGCACCGTATCATGTTGATTCTTATCTTTCCCAGGGAATGCCAAGTAATTGTAAAGAAAAAGCATCTGGATTTTCTCCTTTTCTTATGCAATCCTCCAGCCTGAGATAGAAGAAAGTGTCAGAAATTAAGTGTAGATCATTGACGTAATAACCACATGATTACAAGAGTCTAATTAGGTAGCAAGATACAGATACTGTTTCAAACAGCATAGATCATAAGAATTACCAATGTTTTCAGTTAGCTATAAAAGTTACGTTTTAACCAGCCAATTCCATTTAGTGATATCACCTCTGAAACAACACTACAAACAAGTGTTGCAGATAGGGCAAAACATTACGCTTTCATGTGCGTCACAAGAATATTCAAAATTGTAACATACCTTACAAGTATTTTAAGGCAGATATAAAATGTTCTCACTTTTGTTTCATTGTTCACTTATTTTTCTATTTGCTTCTCCTTTTTTGACACTTGCTCCTCTCTTTGACTATTCTCTGTTAGAGTACCTCAGAGCTCAGTGGTGGGGCTTCATGTTTCTCATGTCCTGGTGTGTATGGGTGTCAGTGTGGCAGAGCCTGTCCTGGTGTGTGTTTGGTCATTCATGGCACTTACTGTAGGAATAATCTGAACAATTAAATTTTTACTTATCAAGGGATAAACCACAGTTTGGAATTTGTAGACCACTTCAGAGGACAAAACTTTCTATGCCCAGAAATCAGTTAGTGGGAAGGTACTGAGATATTTACTCTATTTCAATCTGCATATTTTATTACAAAGGATTAGTGGCACTAACTAAATCAGGCATCCCATGTAAGATGACTTTCTTTTAGTGTACTGATTTACTCCCAATCCCTTTACATAAGAATCTATACTATACTATCTTCCTAACATTGATGCCATTTTTTTCCAGTACACATGGATGCAGAGGAGTTTCTGTCTATTATATTTATTTCCATAAAAAGGCCCACCATAATCCTTAGAACCAGGCCCAGGATGCTCTTAATCCGGCCCTGGTGTGATGTGTCTGTGTCAAGAGGTCAAAACCTGTTGCCCACATAACACCGATTTCCTGCTATACAGTGTTGGCCAAGTTACAGCTATTTAGCCTCACTGATTGTCATAAATCTACTCACCCTCTCCCCGGCTCCAGCGTCGGCAGAATGCCGCGTCGGGTTTCCTCTCCCCTCTGCTCGCCGACAGACACGAGCAGAGGCTTCGTGTAGGCACGCTTCGTGCAGACACACCCCGTCCACTGCCGGCAGAGGCCAGCAGGAAGGAGGACGCGCTCTCAGGTTGCTATGGAGACGCGTCTCCTTCCTGCTGCCGACACTGACAACGAAGGAATCACGGAATCCTTTTGTGAATTTTGACTAGTGTACCTTGCAGCCTGCCCCTACCATTTGCGTGTGACCTGACGTTGATATTTGGATTCTCCTTTTGTACCTCACTCGGACTTTGTGTGTGTGAGTTGCCATTTGCTATAAGGAACCACCAGCTTTTTAGCTCACGGGTCAGCCGTGATAATATACTTGAGCCACTACCATGGTTCCTGCAGGGCTTCAAACCACCCTTTATGACATGAATGATAAAATGGAGAGATTAGCCCAGATGATGATGGATATGCAGGCGCAGTACGGCAGTTTGCGCAATGAAGTATCGGATTTGAGAGATCAAGCAGCTTCCCCGTCTATGCCTCCTGCTCCTGTCATATCTGGACAAGAACTGTATCCTTCATTTAAACCACAAGTTCCGCTACCTGCTAAGTTCTCTGGGGACCGTAAGACATTCCGCAGGTTTGTCACGAACTGTGAACTTATGTTTTCAATAAAACCCCGTACTTACAGCACTGACATGGTGAAGATCCGTTCTATGATCCTTCTACTGGAAGGTGAACCTGCTTATTGGGTTCACAGATTGTTGGAGAATGATGATCCCATTATTAACTCCTACTCCTCCTTTGTTGCGGCTCTTTCTTCATTATATGATGATCCTCATCGTCACTCCTCTGCGTGTTCTGCTATAAGAACTCTAATCCAAGGCCGTCGTCCAGTAGAGGAGTACATTACTGAATTCAGGTGCCTGGCCACTGATACCAAGTGGAACAAATATGCTCTTACAGACCAATTCCGTCTAGGACTCTCAGACGGATGAACTAGCACGTTGTCAAATTCCGGAGTCTCTAGAATCCCTCATGTCTCTGGCATTATCCATCGACAGGAGACTTAGAGAACGTAAAGCTGAAAGACAACGTCCCTGGACGCCTAGTTGGAGAGTGCCACCAACTCTCTCTCATGAACAGCCCCCTATCCATCCACCGACACCAGCAGCTGAGCCTATGCAAATCCTCGCTGTCCTTACAGGAGAAGAACCGTCGCAGGAATAATAATTTGTGTTTGTACTGTGGAGGAGATTCCCATCTTCTGCCGTCCTGCCTGATACGGCTTAATCAACCCAGGGGTGAGTTTCAACATATACGCTATTGTGTCTCCTCTACTGTGTCTGAGACACCTACTCATTTGTCTATTACTCTACGTCTACAGTGGGGAACTCATCTCTATATTCAAGCCATCCTTGACTCCGGGGATAGCAGTAACATTATGGACAAGACATACCTCACCAAGCATAACATCTCCACTTGTTCAAAAAAACATACAGTATTTATTCAGACCATTGATGGCTCCCCTGTGTCATCGGGACCCGTCGAGTCAGAGACAATTCCTCTGTCCTGTTCAATAGGAGAAAGTCATACTGAGAAAGTTTCCTTTTATGTCATCCACTCTCCATTGTTTCCTGTCATCCTGGGACTCCTGTGGTTGAAGAAACACGATCCAGCCATTCAATGGTCCATAGGACGTATCACTTTCTCATCTATGTTCTGCACTTCACATTTCCTGGGCACAGCTCATTCCACGTTTAACACTCCTATCTCAGGATTACCACCCCACTACACAGAATTTAAAGAGGTTTTTGATGAGAGACGTGTTGATTCCCTTCCGCCGCACCGGCCATATGATTGTCCAATAGACCTCCTTCCTGGATCCAAGATACCTTACGTCCAGATATATCCCCTTTCAGACACTGAACTCAAGGTCTTGCGAGAATATCTCGATGAACACTTAGCTAAAGGATTTATCCGCCCCTTGACCTCACCAGCCGGGGCAGGAATCTTCTTTGTGGGCAAAAAGGATGGGGGCTTACGTCCTTGTAAATACCGATTTAATGCCATCACTGTAAAGAATCGGTATCCTTTCCACGTATTTCTAAACTTTTTGAAAATCTAAAACAAGCTACCATTTTCACAAAACTAGATCTTCGAGGGGCGTATAATCTCATCCGTATCAGGGAAGGTTATGAATGGAAGACAGCCTTCCGTAACCGGTACGGTCATTTCGAATATTTAGTTATGCCATACGGACTCTAACCCTCCAGCTACTTTCCAGAATTTTGTCAATGACATTTTCCTGAGATTTATTATATACATTTATGGTGGTGTACTTAGACGATATTTTGATCTTTTTGTCTACTCTCCAAGAACATCGTAATCATGTTTGTCAGGTCCTCACCCGTCTTCGCACCCATCGTCTATTCGCCAAATTAGAGAAATGTCAAATTGAGACTACCCAAATTGAGTTTTCGGGGTTCTGCGTTTCCTCTAAAGGTATTGAAATGGATGAAACCAAGGTACGAGTAATTGAACGATGGCCACAACCACAATCTCGTAAGGAGATACAATGTTTTATCGGTTTTGCAAATTTCTATAGACATTTTATTCGTAATTTTTCCAAAATCGTTCTATCACTCACGTCCCTTACGTCTAAGACCGTCAGGTTTCTGTGGAATACAAGCGCCGAGGAGGCCTTCACCGCTCTAAAACAAAGATTTGTTTCTGCACCAATCCTGGTACAAGCTGATTGTTGCCTCTATACCTAAGCGTTCCTGTTTCTATCTACCCGTGTACCAGACCTCCTTTTGTGAATTTTGACCAGCGTACCTTGCAGCCTGCCCCGACCATTTGCGTGTGACCTGACGTTGATATTTGGATTCTCCTTTTGTACCTCGCTTGGACTTTGTGTGTGTGAGTTGCCATTTGCTATAAGGAACCACCAGCTTTCTAGCTCACGGGTCAGCCGTGATACTGATACACCTTGTCACCTCCACTAGGAAAGACATATTGCTTTTTTTTCTGCTGTATTTTAATAGGAAAAAATATAGAAAGATGCATCCTGTCATGTACCTACCTCTCGTTGCCGCCGCACCTCCATAGCACACACTAAGAGGGAGGCGGCACGGTCACGTTGCGGGGTGCTGGTCCTCCTCTTGGCGGCGGTCATCTTCCTCCTCCCCCTCGAGCTGGAGACTGTGGTGACTTTAACCCCTTTTAACTCCTTTTTAAAATCACTAACTTTTTTTCATTTTTTTTTTTGCCGATTCGTTTTTCAGCATGTGAAGCATGCGATCCCCCAACACCATGATCTGTGAGTACTTGCATAGAGATCACAGTTTCTGTGATCTGTGCCTAATCGGAGCGATTGGATATCTCAGCAGGGCCTGGACAGCAGTGGTCAACAGTGACATGACCCGGAAGGGAATGCGCGATCAGGTATTTAAAAATGTAACAGTTTTCCAGTGTTCGCGCCAGAAGCTGTTACGTGAGATTGGGCAACACAGACATAGGGGCGCATGTACATGTGGGGGGAAAAATAAAGAATAATAGTGCAACACTGTCAAATGAAAATTATAATATGTATGTGTAGTGGGTGCACTCACAAGATACAAATGTAATATAGGCTCTTCAGAATAAAATGTTCTTTATTTCTTCTTATTTCTAAAAATTAATATAAAAAGAGAAAAGGCCAATGGTGCAGTATTTTCCTATAGTATTGTAGGAAAGTTAGATTGCACTTACAAGATAGTAGGTTGTATCAGGCACTTCAGCTCAAAGTCTGGGGGTGAAAGCAAGATTTCCAAGGTAAGTAGTCCTCAACGCGTTTCGCCTATCGGCTTCCTCAGGAGAACAATAATAACTTAGCAGCTTTTTATCAGCAGTAAAAGTATTGACTATAGGAAAATACTGCACCATTGGCCTTTTCTCTTTTTATATTAATTTTTAGAAATAAGAAGAAATAAAGAAAATTTTATTCTGAAGAGCCTATATTACATCTGTATCTTGTGAGTGCACCCACTACACATACATATTATAATTTTCATTTGACAGTGTTGCACTATTATTCTTTATTTTTCCCCCCACATGTACATGCGCCCCTATGTCTGTGTTTCTTTCTGTTGAACACTGAGAGGAGTGTTGTTCTGGGCCGCTGCAGTACTGTGAGGAAGTATCTTTACATTTTTTTCACTTCGACCTTTAATTCATCTGGTGTTTATTTTTTTACCTTTTGGTGTTGTACATGAGATTGGGCAGCAGAAAGCCAGCGATGCTGGCTTCTGCTGACAGGGGGGAGTCCAGGCTGTCAGGCTCCCAAGAAGGTCAGGACGTACCGGTACGTCTATAGGGGACTGAAGGGGTTAATTGAGAAAGGGTTGCACTCACAAAATTAGCTCCATCTGAAAGAGTGGAGCAGCACGGCAGGTAAAGAAACTCCAAAGTCGTGGGCTTCAGTGGTTAAAAGGTTTCCAAAGCAGTTTTAATAAATAATAAACTATAGTAAAAACTACAGTAAAAAGCGGCAGTCCAACAATCCAAAAACTGTAAAGTGCTGTGGGAAGCGAAGAGGGCGTCAAAGAGGAGAGAGCGCTACAGTCCCGTTTGCCGTAGAGTAATAAGAATAGCTAAGTCCACAGCAAAAGAGTCAGCTACGTAAGTTGGGAACTGCCAAAAGTCGAACCAACGCGTTTCGTCACAGAATGAACTTAATCAGGGTAATCTGCCAGTGCTCATGAGGACATGTTTATATATCCAATGCGGAGTCACATGACCTCCCAAATACTATGTGTATAGTATGTATTTCACCCCTTCAGTCCCAGGGATTTTCGGTACCACAAGTTCTGGAACAATTTTGCTATTTTTGCGCTATGTTGGTTCAGTGATTATTCTCCTTTTCTGCAACCACTGAAGCCCATGACTTCGCAGTTTCTTTACCTGCCGCGCTGCTCCACGCTTTCAGATGGAGCTCATGGAGTCCAATCCTTCCTCACTTAATATTATTTATACACCCTGCACTAGGTATTAGGTATATTTTATTTATACCCAAGTAAGTTTATAACATATTTTATAGCACATTGGTGCTTTCACAGGTTTGTTTTGGTCATCCTTGCATGTAGTTTATCCTTTCTATTTATATTTTTAATGTGTAAATGAAATTTGTTGCTCATTACCCACATTCAGTCTTATTCACTCTCACTCCCCGTCACACTCTCATTCTCGTTCACTCTCTTAAGCTTTCTAAAAGAGTTTCCCTACCTTCTCTGCCAACCACTTCTGCACCTTCTTCTATTTTCTCCCTTCTCTTGACTCTTCAATCCTTAATCTTCTTTCTCCGTCCGCATCTCCGCAGACATAACCTGGCAACTTTTGCCAAAACGGTGGCGCTGCGGTGATGTCCTCGCTAATCCTCCAATTGGGGGACAGGACCTCATTGCCTTGAAGTGAACTGAGGACAATATCGGGGGGGGGTTACTGTAGCCATTTTGGCCTAAATTGTCGGGTTATGTCCACGGAGATGCCAACGAAGAAATAAGATTAAAGATGTAAGATAGAAGAGAAGGTAGAAGATGCAGAAACGGAAGTGGTCAGCAGAAACAGAAGTGGTAGGCACAGAAGGTAGGGAAAACTTTAGAGAGCGTGAGACAGTGAACTATAATGAGAGTGAGATTGTGAGAAAATGTGAACCCACGAATCTAAAACGAAAATTTTGAGCTTTTTGCTTGGTTTTCATCCGAATCTACCAAAAATTTATTTGCAATTCGTATAAATGTAAATGCACAAGTCTAGGATATCAATTTTTCTTTTTCTCTTGATGGATTATGTTCCTGTTTGCATGAAGGAAAAAACAATTCCGTAAGAAAAGTGTTGTCCTGTAGTTTTTGCTGTTTGTTCATCAGATGCCCAAATGTTTGACTTGTAACACTTAATTGTAACTCTACAATTAAAATTTACTGATACTATACTTTGAAAATTTCAAGTGGCCACAGAAAAACAACGTGCGTATACTTACTCTATACCACATAAATATCAACTTAAATGCATTTTCATTCGAGCATGAGCCACAGGACATTGTCATAACTTGTTTTAAGCCCTTTGGTCCAATCTATAAAAAGAGAAAATAAACAAGATAAAATGATCATACTGTACACACAACTGAAAACAGGCAACAATATTTGGATATCTCATCTTGAACCCAAGTATCTCAATTAAAATTTCAGTAAATTACATGTTTGCAGGTAAGGGAACATAATTCCTAGCCTGTAGCCCTTAATGCCAGTCTATGCACCATCAAAATAATCAATTGTGGAGACCTATATATTAACCTGCTACATAAATCCATATTAAAATATAATTCACGTTTAACACAAGTCTAATCTATTGTACCTGAAGGTACATATTGTAGGCATCAGAATGTTGCTTGAGGTACTAGATTGTGGACAACAGCACATATTGTGGACAACAGCACTTTGTTAAACTACTAAACGGTACAACATTTATAGGAATACCCCATGATATTTAAGGTGTCTAAATGTATACATGCGTTTTCAGGGGAGTGGCAAGAGGCAGGGAGGGGAAGAAGTAGAAGCAGGAAAAAAGAAAATACTGATGCTTACTACGTTCTGTTTAGTGGGGGCTTTTGTCATTTTTTCGAATGAAAGATTATTTGCAGTTATAATATTGTATCAGAATACAAGAGAAACCACTTATCCACAGACAACATTGATACAGTCTGTTTAGGTACATTAAACAATATGTATGGAGAGAGAGAGAGAGAGAGAGAGAGAGAATATATCACACCAAAACCCCAAGTTTTGGCCTGACCAGGCATGGCCCGTTCCCCTCACACCATAACCTAATCCTATGCCCCTCTCAGCACCCAATTACAAAAACAAAAAACATCCCTCCCCTCCACCATTCTGATTCCTATAGAAAAAATAACTGCTTGTCAGCCATGGAGATCGCAACTTGTTGTAAGAGCTAAAGTGCATGACACGGAATGAGGCATTTTCCATAAACCTATGACTCTTTTAAATTAAAGCATCAGTCAGCATAGCAGGGATCAGGGATTTCCAGTTGCAGGTTATGCCTAGTGTTATTGCCAAGAGAAAATGGATGGCCAACTTCCTAGTAGCAGCATGCCACCATATGGTTAACATAGAACCTTCTTGCTGGATTGATGACAAGACTAATATTTTACTTTAATACTTTAAATACCACCTGTACGCCACCTTCATTTGCATCCCAGCATGATTTACAGAATAGGAAACTCCTTTCATTGTTTTTCATGTCTCCTGCAAGGAATCAAAACTTAAGCCTTATTCATATTCCTATGCTTTCATGTGGGGCATTTTACCTCTTATCAAATGGTCAAAAATGCTAGCGTAACACTGGGAAATCGAACCTGTCACAAATAAGGTCTTAAAAAAACCAGCAGCACAACTGAATACAGAATAGCACTCTTAAAAACATAACTGAAAGGTGTGATGTAGCTGTTCAAATGAGCATAGAGTAGTCTCCTCCACAATGCCTCCCAACTTTAAAATGATATCCCTTTGCCATTAAAGAAAGGAAATCCCATACCTTTAGGTCAAACCTATTGATCGGGAGGACATTGGGTAGCTTTGGACAATCAGATCGTTTCAGCCACAAGAGCTTAACTACTTTGTGGGGGCCCAGTAGTTCTCCTGCTGGCTCCTTTACCTGCATGAAAGAGAACACTAGCGATCTGGTAAAATCCAACCCAACTTTGAATCTGGGGACATACAATGCATTATTGGTGATTATAGATTTGCCCCCAACTTTAATATTCTATAAATGTATTCTGGATAGTAGACAACAGTTTGTGTGGCATTTCCAGGGGAACCATGTGCATAACATGCAGCAACTTGGGCAGACCCATCATCTTGAGTGCCACAACCCTACCATCAATCTATCGAAAGCCTTCTCAACAGCAAAAGACATGCCGCCTTGGTCCGAGAAGACTTGTGCTTCAATCTGGGGTTTCAACAAGGCACACATTCCAATCGTCAAAGCCGGTAAGTTAACCAGTGCCAGGTAAATATTTATATTGCAGTTGTTGGATAGAGGGGTCCTCGATCCGACTGTATATGCCCGAGTAATACTGAGCAAATACATCTGCCATTTCAGCTGGATTAAAAATTAACTTACTGTTATCAGGCAATGTGTCAAATTTTTTTGCCTAGCATGGACATGCCAGTTTTACCTTTATAACCCATAGCAGGGAGTGATTGATTGTATTCTGTATATTTTTTTCATTTGAAACCAGCAGAACATTTTGTGGGATACATTATATTGCCCTTTAAAAAAAAAAAAAAAAAAAAAAAGGAATTCAGACTGATCCCTCTGATGCCTTGTGGGCAGTCCATAAAATTTCTGGAGCAACGTCTGGGGAGAGGTTGTCCGTAAAGTACCGTATTTGCTCAATTATAAGACAAGGGTTTTTTCAGAGCAAATGCTCTTCTGGCTATTTCTAACTACAGTGGCCGGGGGACATGGGCGCCAAACACATGATGGCCTTGATGGACAGATGTGAATGGAGTGATGTCAATTTAGTGCCAATTCTTCACTTTTTTCCTCCATTTTTCTTTAAAACCATACCACTTCTCTTTGCTTGGTGTATCTTGAGAGTCTTACTTATGTTCACTATAGTGCATCCTGTCTTAGTGTGTTCTATTGTTACTTTGCTCCTGTGCTTGGCCCTGACTATCCTGAGTTTTAGCTTCCTGACCTCAGCTTATTGTACGACTTCCCTGGTTACCGTCTCTCTGCTTAGGCCTGTTTAGACCTACCTGTGTGCACCCTTTGAGTTAGTCCCTAGTCTTGGAAGATCATCAAAAAGTCCCACAGCCGCTCAAGCCTAAAAGGTTCAACTTGACGGGGAACGGGTTGGAAGGAGAAGAACTCTTCTGAGACCAAAGGGCTTACTCCCGCGTGGACACACCATCCTACCCTGCACCAGTGTCTCATCTACTGTGCTGTGTGTGACATGGTTGCAAATGGCACAGTTTCAAGGTAATATCCTTGGGTCAATTATTTTCAATTTACTTATCAATAAGTGGCATTTTGGGGGCTATACGGCATATCAGGGGGGGGCACAGTGGCATATAGGGGGTATAAGGCATATTGGGGCGCAGTGGCATATAGGGGGCAATAAGGCATATCAGGGGGACACAGTGTCATATAGGGGGTGTAACGGGTTCACCAAGAGAGCTGTAGGAACTCCCAGAGATCACCCACATGTATCCTCCTGTTGTCCCCGGAATCACTTCCAGCACCAGCCAGCATGCGCACCTTGGAACCCTGCTATGTGTACCCAATAAGTAGACACAACTACCTTGAACTGAGTACAGCAGGAATGAACAGTTTATTGTAGTAAAACATAGACTCATATAGCCACAGAACTTCATTAACATAAATTAACAGATACATGTATTAAACCCAACCTTTTATCCCCAGTCAGCAATCCTATTGATGGGATTAATTAAACAATGGAGTTCCTGCCTGTTTGGCAGCCAGGCTGGAGCCATCTCTGACTACCTTGGGGCCTTGTATGACAGCTCATTCTGTCACAGGGGGGCAATAAGGCATATCAGGGGGGGGCACAGTGTCATATAGGGGGGTATATGGCATATTGGGGCACAGTGGCATATCAGCAAACCTGGGAACTTCTCGGCTCCGGCTACCCTTGTGTGATGCGGCGAGGACTGCACATTGACGTCAGCGGGCAGTCCTGCTGACAGCGGCAGCGGGCGGCATAAGGCATTTCTGGGGCAGAGTGGCAAGCTGGGGATGAGAAGTGCATAACTGGGGGGGCAGGTTGGCAAATAAAAGAAAATATAAACAAGAGGCATTTTTCTCATGGTTTTTATTAAATATGAATTGTCTTCCGGACAATAAGGAGATGATGTATCCCACCTTGGCCCGTTCTGAAGAAAACATCTGAGGAGATAACTCAAACTGGATAGCACATTGATTGAGGAATCCTCTGCAAGCATCAGGATCTCCATAGTAGCGACTAGGTGCAGGAAGTTTCAAGGAGGCTGGAGCAGCGGGAACAATTGGTGAAGAAAGCGTCTGGGTAGTAGTAGATGCAGGGGCTGTAGTACCGACAGAAGAGGTCATGCCTGGATCTGACCTGGATAACAGGATCTGCATAGCCTGAGATAGTTGTTCCATCTTGTCCTCCATACCCTGGAAGCATACCTCGTGCGATTGCAGCAACTGTCCTTGGAATGCTAAAGCCTTGTCTAGCTCAGAGGGTTCCATGACCCATGTGTAATGTCACGTACCTATACCCCAAAACTTGAAAAAGCCGCAACTTCACCCTGAGTGATACCGAATGGGAAGGCCCAAAGGTAACACCAAGGGCAGAAGAGATATTGAGCAGCCAGAAGGCAGGATATAGGCAATAAATATAGGCAGTCTCTGAGGAGTAGATGGCTGTAGTGTAGACAGTGGAGGTAGCACCGGAACTGCAAAACGGAGAGTAGAAATCAAGCCAGGATTCGGTACACGGAAGAGTTAATCAGACAAGCCAGGATTCGGTACACGGAGGAGTTAATCAGACAAGCCAGGATTTGGTACACGGAGGAGTAATCAGAGTAGGAGCTACTAGCAGCACATCAGACACAAAAAGAAACCACAAGGGTAAAGTGCAGCAGACCGGCAGGCCTTTTAAATTTGGTGCCACACCAAACCACGCCCCCGGAACTGCACTGGAGATTGCTCAAGCAGGAACGCCCCCCGTTATCTCCCAGCCTGGCCGCACCCCCTCCTATGACTCACACGCAAGTTGCTTGGAGACGTGTGGCGATAAGCAGCTACACTAGGTCTGTTGCTTTGCCGCAAATGCGAGGAACGGCGTCGGGGCAAGGCTTCTCCGGAGAGGTAAGTTGTGACACTCTGGATGCTTCTCCCAGCCCGAGGGCTCCCGGCTGAGTGGGAGCGAGTCAAGGCGAGCAAACACAAGGCTCGAAGGCGCCTTTCTCCCAGTCACTCTTCTTCCAGGACCGAGCTGCATTCCCCTGCATCCTCCCACACCACGTTGTGGTTTGTTCGACTTGCTAGTCTTGGTGCCTTTTATATTTTAGTTTGTTTTGGCGTTTTGCTCGTTATTGCTTTAATTTTTTACTTCACTTTTTTGTTTTTATGCCCCCCCTTTTTTATCCCCCCCCCCGACACACATTTTACACTCACACATGGTATATATGGCCCCGGTCCGTTTCTGTTTTATTGTTTTGAGATTGCACCTTGTCCTACCTACATTAGGTGGCCATGTGCTGTCAGGTTACATTCCACATGTGTTTGGCTTCCTGGACCAGACCGCATTGAGATTTTTTCCCCCTCACATTTTACATTCACACAAGTCTCTCTCTCCGCTGCTGTTTGCATTGGCCATGGAATCTTTGGCAATAGCAATATGGGAAGACCCCAATAGTTTTTTTAATCTTCGTGTATTTTTACTAAAAGAAAATAGACACATAACATACATGAATACACAAAAAAAAACAAAATGTCCATACTTTTATATTTTGTTAATCTCAAAACTTTAGGTTGCCCTTGGCCGACGGAACATAAAAATATACATAACTGTCAGGATCAAGGTGAGGAACCCGATATGCAGGAAAACCCAGCAAAGGCCAGATCAAACCAAAGGTTTGATAGCGTAGCCGGTAACAAGCCAAAGGTTCAGGATAGGAGATAGCAGCGTAGTCGGTAACAAGCCAAAGGTTCAGGGTAGGAGAAAGCAGCGTAGTCGGTATCAAAAGCCAAAGGGTTAATAACAGGGCTCAGGAGAGAACAACAATGTAGCTCTTAACAGCACAATAACTGAGCACTGAATGATTCTCAGGGCTCATTTTTAAAGCTACCACCAGAGGTCGCCCTTCCCCCTGAACGTGCTGACGGTGGTGTGTGTTCCCCGCCCTCTCCATTCAGGAGTGAATAAGGAGAGGTGGGAGCATGCGCGCTCGCTCTTTGAGACCGGCACTGTGGCAGGAGCAGTGAGAGCAGCGGTGTGGGAGCTGGTACCCGCAGTCAGCGGGTACTCAGGTGAGTCACTGCGTTGTGGGTTTCTTCGTGGACCCTGACAGTAACATACATTACAACATAATTGCACATGCTTTCTAAGATGGAGCTGGGGAGAAAAAGAAAATGATCCTTAACTGCTAATTAGTTGGGGGGGTACTTTGTTTATTGTTGTGTATATCTATATAGAGCTAAGCCTGCTCACTTTAACCCCTTAACCACTTAACGACCTTTGCCGGTTCAGGACCGTCATGGAAAAACGGTCGCTTAATGACCTTTGACGGTCCTGAGCCGTCAAAAAATTAACGGCATTACTGTAATGCCTCGATGTCGAGGCATTCAGCAAGGCCGAGATTGGCATCGGGGGCCATGTCTGGCCCCTCCCCGGGGCGTCAACAGCCGCCATACATTGTATGAAGGCGGACGCCCATTTTAAAAGCGTTTAGGAGGCGATCAACGATCGCCTCCTAAACTTAAATGGTGTCGCTGGAATGCCTCGATCAGGAGGCATCCAGCGACACCAAACACTTACCTCTGGATGGGCTGTGACCGTTCCGGAGAGCGGTCACAGCCGCAGCTGCCGGTGATCTTCGCCATCAGCAAGATGGCGGCGGCCCGGGAAAAAAAACAATAAAGATGAAAGAGTTCGCTAGATGGTCTCCAGACCCTCTAGAGAACTCTGGCTCCACTTGCAGGTTGAATACAGGTACTGCACTCAACCATGCAAGTCAATGGAGCCCAGCTTTCTAATCACAATGTGATTAGTAAAATATTCAAAAAATAATAAAAAAATAAAAAAATGTGCTAACATTTTAAAATAATTATGCAGTGATGTCACTAGATGAACCATCCAGTACCAGCAAAATGTGTAAAAAAAATATAAAAAAAGTATTAAAAAAATAAAATAAAAAAATAAAGTTTATTATTTTGAGCAAGTGCTAAAATTTCTCAAAAATCTCAACAAAGAGTTAAAATAAAAGCACTTCAAATACCCAAGGGGTGTCTAATATAAAAAAAAATGGCTGATGGGGTAAATTGGAGTGGCCGAGCTCAAAGATAGGTCATAGGTACAGACTGACCAAAATGGAGAAAAAAAGCGCACTTCCCAAATGTGGCATTTTAAATCTCAAACAACACGACAAACCCATGCATGTCGGGTATCACTGCACTCAGGAGATGTTCCTGAACACACATTGGGGTGTTGTTTGACAGTGACATATACCAGAACCTGTATATCTATAACTAAAGTACAATTTGTGTGACAAAAATAAATAAAACAAATTACTACTACAAAGTTTGACAAAGTGTAGTTGTATAATTGGTGCATGGAAAGGGTTAAAATAACAGCAATTTGAATACCTTGGGGTGTCTAGTTTTCAAAAATATATGGTTTGACGGGGTTAAATTGAGTTAACCAGATTCAAAGATATTCCAAAGAGGAGATGGAGGCAGAATGACCAGATGCTAAAAGTCTGTGTTGCCTCAAAAATAGCCCTTTACCAGCCAAACAATCTAACAAACCCATGCATGTGGGGTATCGCTGTACTCAGGAGATGTTCCTGAACACACATTCGGGTGTTGTTTGACAGTGACATATACCAGAACCTGTATATCTATAACTAAAGTACAATTTGTGTGAAAAAAAATAAAATAAAAATTACTATTACAAAGTTTGACAAAGTGTGGTTGTATAACTGTTGCATGGAAAGGGTTAAAATAACAGCATTTGGAATACCCTGGGGTGTCTAGTTTTCAAAAATATATGGTTTGAATGGGTTAAATTGAGTTAACCGGCTTCAAAGATGTTCCAAAGAGGAGATGGAGGCAGACTGATCAGATTTTTTAAAAAAGGTTTGGAAATCATAAAACGCTGCTTGTACTTATTGCCCTATAACTTACAAAAAACAGCAAAAAAACATAAAAACATTGGGTATTTCTAAACTCAGGACAAGTAGTAGAATCTATTTAGCTAGTTTTTTACTTGCTTTTTAGTCAATTCTCCTTTATTGAAAATATGCATACTGATAAAATGGATACAAACAGTGGCAACATTGTAGAATATGCACAATATAATACAGAATGGGACAAATGTGCTATCAAGGACCCGTGGAAAAACATCAGACAGTAGGCAGGAAAAATGAAACCGGACAGGGTCCAGAGTTGAATAGCATGCCAGGGTCATCAGCTTCAGTACATGCACAGGTAAGTGACATGAGCAGAGGAGAAATCGAAACGCGGCATGGACCACGAAATCACATGACATTGTAACATAGTAACATAGTTCATAAGTTTGAAAAAAGACCAAAGTCCATCAAGTTCAACCTATATACATATTGTGTCCCTACTGTGTTGATCCAGAGGAAGGCAAAAAAACCCTTATGAAGCAGATGCCAATTGCCCCATACCAGGG
The DNA here is from genome assembly GCA_029215755.1 of Spea hammondii. Classification (NCBI taxonomy): domain Eukaryota; kingdom Metazoa; phylum Chordata; class Amphibia; order Anura; family Pelobatidae; genus Spea; species Spea hammondii. Next base: position 40,142,439 of record JARDYJ010000006.1, on the reverse strand, counting down.
GGAAAATTCCTTCCCGACTCCAAATATGGCAATCAGAATAAATCCCTGGATCAACGTTATGTCCCTATTAATCTAATATCCATAACTACCATCGTACCATGAAGAGAACAGAACAAAAATGAAACAAACGAAAAAGTAAAACAAAACAAATACACTGCACAGCCGAACTACCGAAGGTGACTCGGTGAAAGGAAGTCATACAAGCGAGGACTACAGATGGGAAACGATATTAATGACACGTGTCCCGGCGGGCAGGGGGCATGACGACCGACAAGGCAGTAGGGGTATCAGGGTCGCACAGGGGTACCGAAACCCAGGTCGATCATACGAGGAGACGAAATAAAGGCTGTCCACGGAAGCCATTTGAGGTCATTTTTGTATTCCCTCCCCTTAGAAGTGGCCACCAAATCCTCCATAAGGTAGGTGAAATTAACCCTAGAAAACCAAGCACCGATAGGAGGGGGACCCCGAGTTTTCCAAAATCGGGGGATAACAGATTTCGCGGCTTGGAGCAGTTGCAAAGACAGGGAACGCTTATAGGAGCCAAAGGAGGACTGGGTGTGGTGGAGAATAAGTATCGCAGGGGAAGGTTCAAAGTCGGGGTCAGCCACCTCCCTGAGCACCGCGCTGACCGTTTCCCAGAAGGGGCGGATGTCATGGCAATCCCACCAAAGATGTAAATAAGAGCCATCCGCGGCCCCACATCTCCAACACCGCGGGGATATTTGGGGCAGGTAATGGTGCATGTCACACGGGACCTTGTACCAGCGCGACAGAAGCTTAAAGGAGCATTCCTGAACCTTACTAGAAATAGACCCCTTATGTGTAAGCAGAAATATCTGATCCCATTCAGACTCCGTGAGCTGGATGGACAAGTCCCTTTCCCAGAGACTGAGAAAAAACGGTTTACTGGTGCAAAATTCATCAATCAATAGAGCGTAAATATGGGAAAGAAGGTGGAACGGCTCAGTAGGTAATACACAAAGTTTTTCGAAATTGGTCAGCGGCCTGGTAAGGTGAGCGTTCGGTAAAAGAGTGGAAGCGTAATGTTTAAGTTGGTGGTGTAGAAAGGTAAGCTGAAAAGAGGGAGGAGTCTGTCGGAGTAAGTCCCGCAGGGGTTGGAATTCCGCACCCTGAAGAAGCAAGTGCAGTCTGACATGTTTAACCTTGAGCTGTGCGCTGAGAGCCCTAAGGTGAGTCTGAGTGGCAGAGGGCAAAGCAGGGTTATGAGTAATGGGAAACAACGGACTAGGCGAAGTCGTGAGGTGGCCCCGGGAGGCCAACTTCGACAAGACACGCAGCGAAGCCGATATCGTGGGGTGGGATGGCAGCGATAGGTGCCGAAGGTGGGCAGGCAGCCAAGGAACCGCCGAAATGTGATGCAACATAAAAGAATTCTCTAAGGGGACCCACAGCTTCGGGACCTCCAACGACCACTCCACAACGCGACGAAGGTGGGAAGCCATCCAGTACCACTCGAGATCGGGGACACCAAGGCCGCCCCTATGCTTGGGCCAAATATATCTCCGAAAAATCCTGTGGCATGCCTTAAAGTATGCCCTAGGGAGAAAGATTGGGACACACTGGAGGAGATAGAGGAATTTCGGAAGGATGGACATTTTCAGCACCCCGATGCGACCAAACCACGAGATATGTGGAACCGCCCATCGACGAAGGTCTACGAGGACCGAAGACAATAAGGCCTCATAGTTCAGACGACGCAGGTGGGAAAGGTCGGCAGGGATCCAAATGCCCAGGTATTTAATAGCCGAGGGTTGCCAACGAAAGGGGAACAGTCTAGTCAGCCGGTCCCGAAGCGCGTCGGGAATATTGATCCCCAAAATTTCAGATTTCTGAAAGTTTATTTTATAATTGGAGACCTCTCGAAACGTGTAGAGTTCTGTAATGATATGTGCAAGGGAGGAGCGTGGTTGTGTCGTGATGCATAACATATCATCAGCGTAAATGGCCAATTTATGAGTATGGTTAGCTATGGGAAGGCCGGCGATGTCCGGATTGGCCCGGAGCGCGCAGGCCAGCGGCTCCATCGTCAAAATAAACAATAATGGGGACAAAGGGCACCCCTGTCTTGTGCCGTTCGTAATGTGCAAGGTGTCTGACAAGATGCCATTTACTTTGATCTGGGCCGAGGGTTTAGCATATAAAGCCCTAATTTGGTTAAGGAAGTTACCGTGCAGGCCAATGGATTCTAAGGTTCGAAAGAGGAAAGGCCAGGCCACCCTATCGAACGCCTTTTCGGCGTCCATGGATACCAAGGCCAGAGGGAGACCATGGGCATTAGCGTACGCGATTAAGTTTAAGACCCTGATGGTATTGTCCCTGGCTTCCCTCCCAGGGACGAAACCGACCTGATCCTTGTGGATGAGAGAAGCGACAAACGGCTGGAAGCGCAGGGCCATCACCTTAGCCAGTAGCTTAAGGTCGGTGTTAATCAGCGAGATGGGTCGATAATTCGAGCAGCATTCTGCATCTTTCCCTGGCTTAGGGATGACTACAATGTGGGCGAGGTTGGAGTGGGGGTCAGGTATATGGCCCTCAGCAAACAGGTTAAAGAGTTTTGTCAAGTGGGAACCCAATGCCGGGAAGAAGCGGCTATAATAACCACCAGTGAGGCCATTTAGGGGTCATTTTCAACGCGGTACCGACCTCATTACACGTAATCGGGGAGTTCAGCGCCTCTAAGGCCTCCGGGGCTAGCCGCCGCGGTAAGTGTTTACGGAGATAGGAGCGTATAGGGTCCGTGAAGCGTGAGGGGGAGCCTCCCGGCATGGGTAAACTATACAAGGATTTATAATAGGCGTGGAAACACTTGGCAATGTCAGTGGACTCATGTTTGAGCGAGCCGTCGGGAGCTCGAATTTTGGAAATAAATGATGAAGTCCTCTGCGCTCTGAGGGCACGAGAGCAAGCAACTTGCCCGGCTTATCACCCCATTCATAAAACAATCTCCTTGTCAGCAAAAAGGAGCGTCTGATCCGACTGTCTAGAAGGGTGGCAAGTTGTTCCCTAAGGGCCTGCAATTGAGGGATGATATCAGGTGCGAGCGTGGCTTTATGGGACTTCTTCAGGCGGTGTATCTGGGTAGTAAGGGAGAGGATATCAGCAAGTCTAGTCTTTTTAAGAGCGGCTCCCAGGTTTATCAAGTGCCCCCTAATCACGGCCTTGTGTGCCTCCCAGACCGTAGGGAAAGGGAGGTCGTCAGATGAGTTGTCTGCAAAATAATTTTTAAGGTGGTCCGAGAGGTCCGCTAAGTGGGTAGGATTGTCAAGGAGGTTTTCATTAAGTCGCCAGCTCCAAGGTTTACGCAGGGGCTGCGACAATTTGAGGGAGAAATATGTGGGGGCATGGTCACTGAACGAACGAATGCCTATGCCGGACGAGTGGAGGCATAGTAAGTGATGGTGAGATAAAAACAACAAATCTATCCGAGAGTATCTGTCATGGACCGCAGAATAGAACGTGTAATCCCTGACATTAGGGTGTTGCGACCACCAGACATCAACCAATTGAGTAGTATGAAGAGCTGCTTTAACTTTTTTAATATGCTTAAACGGAATATGAGAGGAGTTAGAGGAAGAGTCCCTGAAAGGGTCCAGGGCCATATTAAAGTCTCCACCAAAGACGGCGAGACCTTCCTGGAAGTCTCCATATTTAGACAACATGGTGCTTAAAAAGAGGTGTTGGCCGCGATTGGGGGCATAAACATTACCAAGTGTAACCTTATGATTGCCTAAATACCCTTTAAGAAAAAGAGCCCTGCCCGCTGGGTCCCTCCAGATATCCAAGAGCTGAAAGGAAAGCGACTTATGTATGACTACAGCCACACCTTTGGTTTTGGAATCTGGGGAACTGGAGAGGAATGCCTGGGAGTTGCGATGATCGGTGAGTTTTAATTCCTTCGGAGCCTTAAAGTGCGTCTCCTGTAAAAACGCAATATGCGTCCTGGAGGAATGGAGGTAGTGGAGCAATTTAGAGCGCTGCTGAGGTTTATTTAAACCTCTCACGTTAAGAGAGGTGATGTTAATAATATCGGGTATCATTTAGAGGAGATCTGGAGAGAGAAGACCGGGCTAGTAGAGCGATGGCAGTGTAAAAAAAACATAAAATAAACAACAGAGTATGAGAACCAAAGAAACAAATAAATAACAATGGGAGCCTAGGAAAAGCACAGAAGGTGCAGTCGAAGACCCCGGATGCCAAGGCATCAAGTAATGAGCCTAGTGACCTAGCAGTAGGTCTAACACCAGTAGCCCACCCCAGCAAGGAGGGGGAACAGGATGGCTCTAGAGAACGTGGAAGTGGCAACGAACAACACAGCCGATTGAGAAACCGCAACATAATGAATAACAAGGATTACTTAGAGCCGGACGGCAAACCCGGCTCCAGTACGATATAACACACGCAACACATGAGCGAGTGGACATGTAGCGGAGAGGTCAGGCATCTCCGTCAAAACGGAAAGGGAAAGAAAACAAAATAAAATATAATAAAAAGAGAAAGCAAGGGAGAGGGGGGGGATGTGCCCCCTCATGTGCGTGTAGTGCGGGAGGCGCCGTCTCCGTGGCAAGAATAAGCCACCAGGGAGCCCATTAACAACCGCCCAGGCAATTATGGTGAGAGACAGGCAGGTGACAGGGCCTGACCATAACAAGAGCAAGATAGGCACCGAAAAATTAGGGACTGCTCCATAGGTGGTGGAGAGCAAAGGAAGGTGAGAGACCCCTTCAGCGACGACGAAGCGGGCGCACAAAAAAAAAAAACAAAAAAAACCCCAAACCATAAACAAAAATATACAAATAAAAACCGAGAAACTAAAATCTAAACAAAAAGCTTTATGCGTTACCCCACACCATCAGAGTCCGATAGTCCCGAGTATGGTGCCACGACGTGCCCGAAGGGAAGCCCAACGGGGTAGATGCATTCGGGAGGATCATCCAAGGCGACGACGTGGAGGAGCCGCAGAGTGGAGAGCAGGAGACCAAATGGACGGGCTGCAGAGCTAGGCTGGAGCGTCGTCTTGCCTTCTCTGGCGTTTCTGTCGACGAGGTCTAGGGGACCACTCTCTGGAGGGGTCCGAGAGGCTCGCAGGAGGTTGGAAAGTGAATTCCCAGTCAGAAACCTCGCAACGGGGAAGTCCCAGAGCTTCGGTAAAGTCGTGAACATCTTCAGGCTGCCTGATGACCTAAGTAGTAGAATCCTGGCGTACTATCAGGGCGAATGGGAAGCCCCACTGATAAGGTATGTTCGCTGCCCTGAGAGCCTTGGTAACAGGCTGCAACATGCGCCGATTCTGCAGAGTGGCAGGGGATAAATCCTGAAAGACAGTGATATTGTGTGAGTCCCATGTGAAGGTGGGTCTGTGTCTGAAGGCTCTCACGATGTCTTCCTTCAGCGGGAAATCCCGCAAGCAGCACACCACATCCCGTGGGGGAAGGGAATCCGAAGGCCTCTGTCTCAGGGCTTTATGAACCCTATCAAATGATATTGCCGTCTCAGCGGCTCTGTTCAGGGCCTTATTGAAAATTGCTTGAAGAGTTGCAGGTAGATCCGCGTGTAGGAAAGATTCGGGCAGGCCACGAACCCTTAAGTTACTCCTGCGGCTCCTATTATCAAGGTCCTCAAGCTTGCGAGATAGATTGCGGATCACGGTCGATTGGTCGCGCAGATGCGATGTCAGGGAGTCAATAGTTTTGCAGACTCGGGGCTGGTCTTCTTCAAGCGCCGCCACGCGCTCTCCAATATGGCAGATATCCGCCTGGATTGCAGTAAGGCTGGAACGAATCCCCGAGGTAGCGCGATCCACAATGTCACTGATGTCCGCTTTAGTCGGTAGCAGATTGATTTTCTCCCTCCAGGAATAGACCGCCGGAGCCTAGCAAAGGAGTCCCGCGAATCCTGGTCGGAAGGAGCTTGGAAGAAGGAACGCACGGAGGTAACGCGAACCCTTCCCTTTCGAGCCCGAGGGCTTCGGGGTTACCGGAGCCTTATTATGTTTGTCCATGCTGTGCGTGTGAGCTTTTCAGAAGCTAAAAAAAGAGCCGGGGTAGCCGGAGCTCCGGACTTAAGCGTCCATCATGGATGCCAGGTAGCCACGCCCCCTTTTACTTGCTTTTTTAGGTGAGTAAAAGATTTTTCAAATGAAAGTCATAAAATGTGTTTTTTTTCAATTTTTCACCATGTTTTTTTTATTTTTTTTATAGTAAATAAGATGATACGATCAAAATAATGGTATCTGAAGAAAGCCCATCTTGTCTTGAAAAAAACAATATATAACTTATGTGGGTACACTAAATGGGTGAGGAGAAAATTACAGCTGAACACAAGCACCACAAAAGTATTAAAACAGCCTCGGTCCCACAGGGTACAAAAAGAAAAAACGAGCCCGGTCCTTAAGGGGTTAAGGACCAGGCTGTGTTTACCTTTTGTACCCTTGGGACTGAGGCTGTTTTAACACTTTTGCGGTGTTTAGATTTAATTTTCAAGTACAAGTAGCGTTTTGCTATTTTAAAACCATTTTTTCCCAAAGCTGGTCATTCTGCCCCATGTGCAATTTCCGGTATCTTTGAAGCCGGCCAATGCAATTTACCCCATCAAACCATATATTCTTGAAAACTAGACACCCCAAGGTAGTTAAAATGGTAGTATTTTAACCCTTTCCATGCATGAGATTCTACCACCTTTGCCACAGTTTGTGGTAGTATTTTTTTTTTTTTTTACACAAATTATAAATTTATAGCTCCAGGTATACATCGCTATCAAACAAACAACCCAATGTGTGTTCCGCAACATCTCCTGAGTATAGTCATACCACACATTTGGGAAGTGTGCTCCCCCCCCCCATGTTGGTCAGTCTGTGACTATGCCCCATTTTTGAGCCCAGCCACTCCAATTTACCTCATAAAACCATTAATTTTTTTAAAAATTAGACACCCCTTGGGTATTTGAAATGCTTTTACTTTAACTCTTTCCATGTCAAGATTTTTAGGAAGATAGAGAGCTAATTTTAGCACTTGCTCATAATAATACTTTATTATTTTTTTTTTATTCTTTTTGGACTTACATTTTGCTGAAACTGGATGGTTCCTCTGATGCATAATAATTTTTTAATGTTACATTTTTTTTTAAGCTTTTTGTTCTCCATATTTTTTTTATTTTTTAAATATTTTACTAATCACATAGTGATTAAAAAGCTGGGCTCCATTGACTTGGATGGTTGAATGCAGTACCTGTATTCAAGCTGTAAGTGGAGCCAGAGTTCTCTAGACGGTCTAGAGACCATCTAGCAAAACTTTTTTTTTTTTTTTTTTTTTTTTACAGAGCGGCCACCATCTTGCGATTGGCAAAATCAATCACAGTGACGGTTGCGACCGCTCTCCAGAGTGGTCACAGCGCATCCTGGGGTGAGTGTTCGGTGTTGCTGAATGATCGAAGCATTTCAGCAACACCATTGACGTTTGGGAGGTGATCCTTGATCACTTTCTAAGCTTGTTTAATGTCATGACATGTCAGGCACGTCATAGGTCGTTAAGGTGTTAAGGAGGCAGAGATACCAATCTTGGTTTTTTTTTTTTTTAGAAGCTGTATTAGATAATCGCGAGACTTCTTTTTCCATTTTACCTCGAAATTTCAGTTGGCTCTCAAAATGGGGCCAAAATATAGTCTCTTTCTTGTTTCCATTCTCTGGCTATAATTCTCTTTACGGCTAAACAGGTGTGTATGGATAAGTTCAGCTGCACCTGGGTCAAAGGGGGCCAACCTATATGAAATAATGAGAGTGGGGATTTCGGTAAGACAATATTGTCTATTCTTTTCAGATATTTCAACACATTGTCCCAAAACTTGGCAACTTTTGGACAGGTCCAGATATGCAGGTAAGTTCCCTCCGAATAGCCGCACCGCCAACATATCTTAGTGCTGGCCGGGAACATACCTGCAATTCTAGTTGGATACCAGATACCATTTATTCATGATCTTAAACTGGGTCTCAAGTAGTGATAGGTCGTGTACCCTAGGCAACAGCCTCCTGAATGCGTTTAACCAGTCATCGGGTGGAATTTGAATATTTAAGTCTTTCTCCCATTGTGCTATTATTGATGTTATGACTTTGCCTCCCTCCTTTATCTTAATAAATTCTACGCACTTTGAATAGAGCTTTATTGTAGAGTTGGAGCTAAAAAGTTTTGCTAATTTCTGCAATATATCATTGTGTATAGATAAAACTTGCTTGTTTACACAGTTCTTAACTCTCAAATAGTTAAAAATGGATTGATTCATAAACTTATATTTTTCGACTAATGTGGGGAGAGGAATTATCTGACCCTGTTTCATAACGCCAGCTTGCCTCCATTGTTCTAGAGAAATGTTCAGTATCTTCCAATACTTATATATTTAAGGAGTCTATAAGTTTATCTTTAATACAGATTTTGTTTTTAATTTTAATCCACTCCGGTACGATACTCTCTAGAATTCTATTTTTCCCTTGAATTTGGGTTATCATATCTTTTTCTTTTAGAGACCAAAATGTATTTATTTACTCCACAAGCTTTTTGTTCCATCTTGTACCGCACCTCTACCCTAGATTGCTCCATATATGTTTTAACTATATGAAGTAAATATTAGCTTCGTATTGTTGTTTGACTAATGGAAAACCCATTTCTCCGTCTCTAGTTTGAGCTCCCATTAATCTGGCATTGATCCTTGGGGTCTAACTAATTAGCAACTACTAAATTAATTATATGTGACATTCTACAATTTAGCGATAAAAGCTAAGTCAGACCCCTCTCAAGAACTTAAAACAGACATGGAGATGCTCAGAGAAACAATAAATCAAAAAGAATTAGAGAAAACTAGATACTGTATGGATAAACTTAGACTAAGATGCTACTACAAAAGCAATAGACTGGATAAAATAATAAGTAATCAACTTAAAAAGAAAAGACCCAGTAATAGAATAAATAAAATAGTGAGAGAGCATAGGACAATGATGACCCCCGATGATGTGGCAGAAGGTTTTAAGGAGTACTGTGGCAGAAGGTTTTAAGGAGTACTGTGGCAGAAGGTTTAAAGGAGTACTATGCAAATCTATATAGCATCCCATAATAAAATTAAATACTTTATAGACCACTAGAGAAAAAAAATTAAGTCAGATAATAGACAAGCTATTAAGATATAAATCACCTGGTCCAGATGGTTTTACCAATTTACTTTATAAGACCTTAGACATTATAGACCACTTGTTGGGCATGTATGGTGAGATTGCAAAAACAGGTTCATGCCCAAAGGAGATGCTACAATCAAATATTCTCCTGATTCTAAAGAAGGATAGGAACCCAGAAGATCTATCACGCTATATCTTTAATAAATGTTGATATTAAAATGTTCTCTGTGATATTGGCAGAATGATTGAAATCAATTCTGCATATCTTGATTCATCTAGGGCTGAAACAACTAATCGATAAAATCGATAATCGATTCGTTAAATATTTTCATTATCGATTAGTCGAATCGATTTTTATCGATTATAAAAAGTTTTTTTTCAGAGCAAATGCTCTGAAAAACTCCTCTCTTTATATAATCCGACCTCAAACAGATCGGATTATAACACTAGAGGGCATAATCTATGGCAGTCAGGATATGCAACCAGGGAGTAACCACCATTGTTTTAGTTTAATATCAGTCTCATCCCCCCCACCCCCCAGTTCAACCACTACAGACATTCATCCCTGGAACCATATTGTACCGTTAATCCCTTTACTGCCCCTGTTGTCTCTGGGAGGCAGATTAAGGGGGTGGTTTGTATCCCAATATCGTGTTTTATGTTAATGTGTGTTTTGCTGCATATATCCAGCCCTGTGTGTGAGAAATAAATCAGTCTTTGTTTTGGTTTATACCCTACACTGAGTCTCGGCTAGTGAATGGGAAACTGGGGAGAGAGTGTGTGTGTCCCAGGCTAAGGGAGCACAAGTCAGCGGAGGTAGTCGGTCGGACTATCCAGCTCCGTGATAGAAGGCATTTGACAGAGTTGGGTGGGGATATCTTAGAGCAACGCTGAGGTCCTTTGGACTGACTGGCTGGTTCTATAAAGCCATTACTTCTCTTTACTCATCTCCTAGCGCATGAGTCGTTGGTTCGAGGCTCTGTTCGGACTGGTTTGACCTACATAATGGTAACCAACAAGGATGTCCTCTATCACATATACTTTATATTCTTTCCTTAGAGCCGTTTGCTAGGAATGTGAGAAATAACCAAGATATAACAGGCATTAAGATAGGAGAAGAGGATTTTAAGATATCTCTTGGTGGGGACGAGTGAATGCTTTGAGATCCTATCTGATGCCTAAATGGAATTACTTGTTTCATATGCTCCCACTAAATATTCCACAGAGCTAGTTTTTCCAGCTTTGTAGGAAGATCCCAATATTAATGGGGTTCACTACATGCTTTTCAGAGTTTGAGGTCACCTTATATGTTGACGATCACCGAGCCTTCAACATCTCTGTCAAATTTGCATGTTTTGTTGGACTGGGGCTTTTCGGCCACTCCCAATTCGAGAACCTTTCAAGCTTTGTGTGATTAATTTTCCCTCCCATGGCAGGACTTCTTTAAATATCTCCGGATTCAAGCAGCTTTAAAAAGATTCCTTTCAACAAGGTCGACAGCTGTTCTTCACTCCCCTATCGTCAAGCTACACCAGTGGGCGCCACACGTACAAAAACAATCTCGTTATGTTATTTGGCCCTGATGGATCTCAAGGAGGATGTCAAGCTACTTGGTTCCAAGTCTTGAATACGATTCGGGGAGTTTCTAAGAATGTGACACATTTTGAAACTGACAGGAAAATCTTGTTCCGATGGTACTATGTCAAGTCTAACTTGGCATATCTGGTGGGATTGTCCCGCCCTGCACGCTTACTGGAAAGACGTCTTCAATCTCATTAAACAGCTACTGCCAATTTGCGTCCCTTTTACTACTGAAGTTGCCCTCCTTGACATATTTTCGGATGGCCTCTCCGGTCCTCAGCGTAATTTTTTTTTTGTTTAAATCTGTTTATTTGCAGCAAATGCAACATTGTAGGGCATCGTACACAGAGCTCAAACATTGTAACAAAAGTACAATGACGTGTATAGCGTTTTCATGTAATAATGGAGTCACAGAGGGTGGATTGTAGGGCTGCAACTAACGATTATTTTAATAATCGATTAGTTGGCCGATTAATCGGATTAAAAAAAATGCTATTTTTTTTTTAATTTAAAATAATGTAATAAAAAAAACTTACAATTTACACTTTCATCTCTTTATCACAATGGCATTTCTCTATTCACCTTCTTATTTTACGGACATAATAATAATAATAATAATAATAATAATAATAATAAAAGCTACAAGAACCCAAACACAGTGTTTCCCAAACTAGGTTTTAATACAAAGTTATTAGTAAATATTAATTCATATGTTATCTATTTTCCATATTTAATAAAAACTATGCCCCCAGTTATGCACATCTGACCCCCAGCTTGCCACTCTGCCCCAGATATGCCTTATACCTCCTATATGCAGAGATTCCACTGTGCCCCCTGATATGCCACTGTGTCCCCGATATGCCTTATACTCCTTATATGCCAGTGATATGCAACTGAGCCCCCTGATATACCTTTTACCCCCAGATATGTCTTATGCCCCCCTTATATGCCTAATATCAATATGCCTTATACCCCCGATATGCCACTGTGCCCCCTGATATGCCTCTCTCCCCCCTCCCATTCACCACTCTGCCTCTCTACCCGACTCCCTGGTGTCTTGTGAACTTCTGTTGCTGGCAGGAGGCAGAGTGATGTATGAGAGGGGGGAGAGAGAGGCAGAGTGATGTATGGGAGGGGGGAGAGAGGCAGAGTGATGTATAGAAACATAGAAAGTGATGGCAGATAAGAACCAGTAGGCCCATCCAGTCTGCCCAACCTCTGAGTACTTTCCTTTAGTACTTGCCCTTATCCTATATCTAGCTTGCTTAAATGACTTTACTGTATTAACATCTACCACTTCTGCTGGAAGGCTATTCCATGCGTCCACTACCCTTTCCGTAAAGTAATATTTTCTGATGTTACCATTAAACCTTTTCCCCTCTAGTTTATGGTTGTGTCCTCTTGTTGTGGTAGTACCGTATTGGCTTGGATATAGGCCGCCCCCGTGTATAGGCCGCACCCTAAAAGTTTGGTGCTTTTTTAAAGAATTTTTTTTTTTTTTTTTTAATAAACATGCTGCCACTCTGTCTCCCCCCCACAAGATATGCTGCCACTCTGTCCCCCCTGAGATATGCTGCCACTGCCCCCCCGAGATATGCTGCCACTGTACTCCCCCCCGAGATATGCTGCCACTGTCCTCCTTGTCCTCCCCCCGAGATATGCTGCCACTATCCTCCTCCTCCTCCCCCCCGAGATATGCTGCCACTCTGCTCCCCCAACTTACCAGAGCAGACTCCCGGGTGTCTTGCTGGGCCAGCGGGGGACATCTACGCAATACGCATATACAACTTCCGGTGCCAGGACTCAGCGGATGTGCCGGCACCGGAAGTTGTATACGCGTATTGCGTAGGTGTCCCCCGCCGGCCCCGCAAGACACCCGGGAGTCTGCTCTGGTAAGTCTTGGGGGCAGAGGTAAAACGCATCGTGCGGACGTTCACCGCTGCCGGTGAACGTCTGCACGATGCGCTTAGACAATCTCCCATGCCAGCACTCCCCCCGTGGGAAGTGCTGGCAGGGGAGGCTGTCTGAGCTTATCAGAGAGTAGGATATGGGTCCCCTGCACCGCTGCGGGGGATCTGTATCCTAACCCTGCTGCCTGCCCGGAACTGCGCTAGACCCCGAATATAGGCCGCACCCCCACTTTAAAGACTTAAAGTGGGGGGGGGGAAAGTGCGGCCTATATTCGAGCCAATACGGTATTTCTCCTTTTAAATAAACTATCTTCCTTTACCTTGTTGATTCCCTTTAAGTATTTAAATGTTTCTATCATATCCCCCCTGTCACGTCTTTTTTCCAGGCTATATAGGTTAAGATCCTTTAACCTGTCCTGGTAAGGTTTATCTTGTAATCCATAAATCATTTTAGTAGCCCTTCTCTGCACTTCTCCAACATTTCTATATCCTTCTGGCGATACGGTCTCCAGTACTGTACACAATACTCCAAGTGAGGTCTCACCAGTGATCTGTACAATAGCATGAGCACTTCCCTCTTTCTACTGCTAATACCTCTCGCTATACAACCAAGCATTCTGCTAGCATTACCTGCTGCTCTACTGCATTGTCTGCCTACCTTTAAATCCTCAGAAATAATTACCCCTAAATCCCTTTCCTCACACGTTGAGGTAAGGACAGTATCAAATATCCTATACTCTGCCCTTGGGTTTTTATGCCCCAGGTGCATTACTTTGCATTTATCCACATTAAATGCCAATTGCCACAACTCTGACCATTTTTCCAGCTTACCTAGATCGTTTCCCATTTGGCTTCTTCCTCCAGGAACATCAACCCTGTTGCAAATTTTTGTGTCGTCAGCAAATAAACATACCTTTCCATCAAGACCATCTGCAATATCACTAATAAAAATATTAAAGAGAATGGGTCCAAGTACAGATCCCTGAGGTATCCCAATGGTAACAAGACCTTGCTCTGAATATACTCCATTGACTACAACCCTCTGTTGTCTGTCACTCAGCCACTCCTTAATCCATTCAACAACATTGGGATCTAAACCCAGAGATTGCAGTTTATTTATAAGTCTTCTATGTGGGACAGTGTCAAAGGCCTTACTGAAATCCAGATACGCAATGTCTACTGCACCACCTTGATCAATTACTTTAGTCACCCAATCAAAAAAATCAAAAAGATTTGTTTGGCATGATCTTCCCGAGGAAAACCCATGTTGTTTTTGATCTTGAAACCCATGTGACTTCAGATGTTCAACCATCCTTTCCTTTAACATTGTTTCCATTAATTTCCCCACTACAGATGTAAGACTAACTGGCCTGTAGTTGCCCGTCTCCTCCCTGCTGCCTTTTTTGTGAATGGGCACAACATTCGTTACTTTCCAATCCCCAGGGACAACTCCTGTTACCAATGATTCGTTAAATATATCAGTTAACGGTTTTGCTAGTACACCCCCAAGCTCTTTTAATAACTTGGGGTGTAAAATGTTTTATCTCCATTTTTTACTGAGAGGGCAATTCGCTCTTCTGCATGTGATTTGGCAGCTCTTATAAGTTTCTTTGCCTTTTTCTGCCTAATTTTATAGATCTGTCTATCTTCCTCACTTTGGGTATTTTTGTATCTACTAAAGGCTAACTTCTTGTCTTTTACGATTTTGGCCACTTTTGCAGAGTTCCACAGCGGTTTCTTTAATTTTTTACTCTTACTGACCAGCCTAATACAATTTTCTGTTATCTTCAATAATACAGCTTTTACAAAATCCCATTTCTCCTGAACGCCATTTAAATTGTCCCAGTCTGATAATGACTCCTCTATACATATTCTCATTTTAGAAAAGTCAGCTTTTCTAAAATCAAAAACTTTTGTTTTTGTGTGGTGTGTCACTGTTTGTATATTAAACCACACAGACTGATGATCACTAGATCCCAAACTTTCACCTACAGAAATATCTGTTAAATCTCCATTTGTGAACACTAAATCCAATATGGCCTCGTTACGATTTGGTTCCTCAACTACCTGTTTTAAAGATAATCCCAGTAAGTTTAGAATATCCGCACTCCGGGTACAACCAGCTACTTTCGTTTTCCAGTTCACATCAGGGAGATTAAAGTCACCCATGATTATAATATCCCCCTTCACTGTCATTTTAGCTATTTCCTCTACTAGTAGAGTATCTAGTTCTTCTACTTGTCCTGGGGGTCTATAAATCACACCTATGCGAGTTACTTTACTTTTGCCAAATTGTACTGTAACCCAAACCGACTCTAAGTTCTCCTCACCAACTTGTATTAAATTAGATTTTATGTTATTTTTCACATATAGGGCCACCCCTCCCCCTTTCTTGCCCTTTCTGTCTTTTCTATATAAAGAGTACCCCGGTATTGATATGTCCCAGTCATTTTTCTCATTATACCATGTCTCAGTAACAGCCACTATATTAACATTCTCAGTTGCCACAACTGTTACAAGTTCATGGATCTTATTCCCTAAACTGCCAGCATTTGTAGACATGACCTTAAGCTTGTCATTTAACACTGATGCTGCTTTGGGGGGCAAAATATATGCTTCTCCCTATTATCTGTATAGACCAAGCCCCCAGCTCCACCCACCTGGTTACTAAGTAAATCACCTTCCCTTTCTATACTGTCTAGCCCGGTATTTATTCCCCCCCCAATTCCTAGTTTAAAATCTCCTCCAACCGGAGGGGAGGGGGTAGGAGGCAGAGTGATGTATGGGAGGGGGAAAGAGAGGCAGAGTGATGTATGGGAGGGGGGAGAGAGAGGCAGAGTGATGTATGGGAGGGGGGAGAGAGAGGCAGAGTGATGTATGGGAGGGGGGAGAGAGAGGCAGAGTGATGTATGGAAGGGGGGAGAGAGAGGCAGAGTGATGTATGAGAGGGGGGAGAGAGAGGCAGAGTGATGTATGGGAGGGGGGAGAGAGAGGCAGAGTGATGTATGGGAGGGGGGAGAGAGAGGCAGAGTGATGTATGGGAGGGGGGAGAGAGGCAGAGTGGTGAGGGGGAGGAGGCAGAGTGGTGTATGGGAGGGGGAGGAGGCAGAGTGGTGTATGGGAGAGTGGCTCCCATACACCACTCTGCCTCTCTCCCGACTCCCTGGTGTTTTGTGAACCTCCGCTGCTGACAGGCACTTTCACTGGAGCTCGTAGGAGCTATGCAGATCTATTGTACTTCGGCACTGAAGTGCAGCGGAAGTGAAGGGGAGTAACGGAGGCTGTCTGTGCGCATCGCGCAGACCCCCACCAGCTGACAGAGGATGATCCTCTGCAGTAGACCTCGATTCTCTGTCAGCCGGTGCGGGTCTGCATGATGCGCACAGACAGCCTCCGTTACTCCCCTTCACTTTCGCTGGGGCTTCTACATCATGTGATGCTGGCGCTGCATCGTAAGATGTGGAAGTGGATCAGCGGAAGTGGAGGGGAGAGACTGAATTTGTCTGTGCGCATCGCACGGACACCCACCAGCTGACAGTGAGGGGAATCCAGGTCTCCTGCATCGCTGCGGGGGATCTGGATTCTAGTGTTATAATCCGATCTCTGTTTGAGGTCGGATTATATATGGAGAGGAGTTTTTCCAGAGCATTTGCTCTGAAAAAACCCCTCATTTATAATCGATAAAAATGGATTCAACTAATCGATAATGAAAATCGTTGTCAACGATTTTCATTATCGATTTTATCCATTAGCTGTTGCAGCCCTAGTGGATTGTAGAATATTGTGACGGACCGACCAGGGACCTCAGGTTGTCCCTCTCCGCCAAGAGCGACTTCTCCCTTCAGGACAATAATTCCCCACAATCCGTAGGCAATATCCCCAAGCAAAGTAAAGGCATATCGCTATCCAGTACCCAAATAACCAGGCAAGACTAGTCTTTAGGTACAACAAGAGGAGAACTAATTTATTTTAGGAGTGGCCGAAAAGCCCCAGTCCAACAAAACATGCAATTTTGGCAGAGATGTTGAAGGCTCGGTGATCGTCAACATATAAGGTGACCTCAAACTCTGAAAAGCACGTAGTGAACCCCATTAATATTGGGATCTTCCTACAAAGTTGGAAAAACTAGCTCTGTGGAATATTTAGTGGCAGCATATGAAACAAGTAATTCCATTTAGGCATCAGATAGGATCTTAAAGCATTCACTCGTCCCCACCAAGAGATATCTGCTTTCCGCCAATCCCTGAGCAGTACATTCGAGTACCTCAGAAGATAAAGTTGTTTTTTTTTTGTTTTTTTTTTACAATGTTTTTTATTTTATCAGGGATAATGATTTAGAGATATTAGAATTCTGTCGCGTTTTCTGCTAATTGGAAGCGGTTGTGAAGCCTGTCTACTGTGTGGCGACTGATATTTTTAAATTGAGCTATGGTCTTATTAAGGTTTAATTTATAATTCGCCACAGTACTGTATTTTTCAACATCCTGCGAAAAGTATGTCATACAGACCATGAGGTTGGACAGGGTGACGACCACATCGTCCGCATATAAAGACATCTTAAAATCCTCTTCTCCTATCTTAATGCCTGTTATATCTTGGTTATTTCTAACATTCCTAGCAAACGGCTCTAAGGAAAGAATATAAAGTTTATGTGATAGAGGACATCCTTGTTGGTTACCATTATGTAGGTCAAACCAGTCAGAACAGAGCCCCGAACCAACGACTCATGCGTTAGGAGATGAGTAAAGAGAAGTAAATAGAACCAGCCAGTCAGTCCGAAGGACCTCAGCATTGCTCTAAAATATCCCCACCCAACTCTGTCAAATGCCTTCTGTCACGGAGCTGGATAGTCCGACCGACTACCTCCGCTGACTTGTGCTCCCTTACCCTGGGACACACACTCTCTCCCCGGTTTCCCATTCACTAGCCGAGACTCAGTGTAGGGTATAAACCAAAACAAAGACTGATTTATTTCTCACACACAGGGCTGGATATATGCAGCAAAACACACATTAACATAAAAGAAGATACCGGGATACAAACCGCCCCCTTAATCTGTATCCCAGAGACAACAGGGGCAGTAAAGGGATTAACAATACAAAAGGATACAGATGCCACTAAAATAAGGAATACACATTGTCTTGATTAGATTATCTCCCAGACCTTAGTGTGCTGTGTAAACGGTTAGGAAATAAAGCAATAATAAAATATATTTTTATTAATAACACACAAAAGGATAACATGGCACTCTTTACCAGGGCCCATGGTCTGTAGCACTCAGTCCCCTCCAGGAGCCCATGGCACGGAGGCTTCCGTGACAAATATGTTGACCGAAGTCGGAGGAATCAAAGCGAACAGTGTGAACTCTCCATTACATGTAAAAGTATGATCGCGATACAACATTTGGAGATATATATTCCTTTCAAACGTTCCAGGTATGGAGTGAAGGTGTATTACATTACATTACATTTATTTATAAAGCTCTGGTCGATTCCGCAGCGCTGTTACATTAGAGTAATGTATAAAGCACATAAAATAACACATACAAAAACAAACTGGTGCAAAGGAGAAGAGGGCCCTGCTCTTGCGAGCTTACAATCTAGTCGGTGGTTGAGGGGAGTGATACAATAGGAGAGGACTGATTGGATGATGATGTGTTGAAGCTGTTTGTTCTGACGGCTTTGGTTAGGATGATGGTTGGGAGCACTGTAAGGGAATGTTGTACGCTTCCCTGAACAAGTGGGTTTTCAGAGAGGTTTTGAAAGTCGCATACGAGGCAGAAAGTCTGACAGAACGGGAAAGGGAATTCTACAGGAGGGGAGCGGCGTGGGTGAAATCCTGGATACGGGAGTGGGAAGAGGTAATAACAGTAGAAGAAAGCCGCAGGTCGTGAGAGGAGCGAAGAGGGCGGGTAGGGGTGTATTTGGATAGGAGGATAGAGATGTAAGGGTGTGCCGAGTTGTTGAGGGCTCTATGGGTCAAGTTAAAATTTTATTCTGAAGGGGATGGGGAGCCAATGAAGTGATTGGCATAGTGGAGCAGCGGATGAGGAGCCGCGGCAGAGAAAGATTAATCTAGCTGCAGTGTTGAGGATGGATTGAAGCGGTGAAAGGCGGGAGAGGGGGAGACCGGTTAGTAGGCAGTTGCAATAATCCAGGCGGGATATCACAAGGGAGTGGATTAGTAATTTGGTATTCCACTTGGTGTATAAACTCTGGGAGAGCAAAACTGGGTATACTCAGGCCTTCCGGGTATATGAGGGAAAGGATAGCCACCTCGACCCTCCAGGTTGCTCAGAACATCTGGAAGCCAGTCCAAAGATTGTTTAGGACCTAATATTCCCCCTTATGAACAAAGGCTACCACTTGTATGTAGACAACTTCTATACAAGCATCCCTTTGTTCAAGCTGCTGTATTGTTTTGACACGGTAGCTTTAGGTACTATAAGAAAGAACCGAGTGGGTTTCTTACAACATCTGGCACAAAACAGATAATAAAAGGAATGGAGCACTATAGTTATGAAGAAAGGTTAACAAATTTAAATCTGTTTAGTTGAGAAAAACGGCGCCTCAGAGGGGATATGATAGCGTTATATAAATATATTCGGGGCCAATACAAACCATTGTGAGGAAATCTGTTCATAAACAGGACTATGCATAAGACACGTGGTCATGCGTTTAGACTGGAAGAAAGGAGATTTAGTCTAAAGGGTTTTTTACAGTAAGGACAATAAGGATGTGGAATTCTCTGCCTGCACAGGTAGTTTTATCGGGGTTTGTACAGACGTTTAAACAGCATCAGGGATATAATCTTTAATTATGGGGAAACAGCTTAATGATCGAAGGAGAAATCTGACTGCCATTTTGGGGTCAAGAAGGAATGTTTTCCCTGGTTAGTGCAAAATTGGAAAGAGTCAAACTGGGGTTTTTTGCCTTCTTTTGGATCAACAGCAACAAATTAACAGATATAGATTTTTTCAGCCTATATAACTATGTAACTATGATGATGGTGGGAGAATATGAATATGGTAGGCAAGGATGTGACTAAATTAATTATGATGCCTCTTTTAACTCAATCATTGCCTTATCCATACAACTATTTTTACATCCAAACCCAAGACTGCAATTTATTTATGTCTTCTATGGGGGAGATCAAGATAGGCTATATCAACAGCTCCTCCATTGTCTTATCTTAGTTACCCAATCACAAAATGTGATTAAGTTAGTTTGACAGGATCTTCCTTTAGATCATGAAAATCAAATATATTTGCATATTTGGAACTTTAAATGTTTTTTGGACTGTTCCAATACTATTACTGTTATAAGGACTGTTATAAAATGTATTATATTTTTGCACTAGTTTACCTCTGAAGAAAAATTTGTAGCATTTTGCAGACTGGTACAAAATGTTGCAAATTTTTCTTTACCAGTCTGCAAAATGTGCACTTATCTACTGTGAAAGTGATTTCTGTTTTTTAACCCCTGTTTCTTACTCGTAGTACATTTTGGGACAATTCATTTAAAATTCTTTCACTTTAAAAAAAAAATAATCTTTTACTTATCTGTAAAAACTAATGAAAAAAACCTGCTAACTAGATTCTACTATTTGTCCTGAGTTTAGAAATACCCAAAGTTTTTATGTTTTTTTTGCACGTTATGGGTCAATAAGTACCAGTAGTGTTTTGCTATTTCAAAACTATTTTTTTCCCCAAAGCTGGTCATTCTGCCCCATGTGCTGTTTCAGGTAGCTTTGAAGCCGGCCAATGCAATTTACCCCATCAAACCATATATTTTTAAAAAGTAGGCACCCCAAGGTATTTCAAAAGCTGGTACCAGCCTTTGCCAAACTTTATGGTAGTAAAAAAATGTATTTTCTTAAACACACGTTGTACTTCAGGTATGAATTTACCGATCCTGGTATATGTCCCTGTCAAACAACACCCCAATATGTATGCAACATCTCCTGAGTACAGTGATACCCCACATGCATGGGTTTGTTGGGTTATTTGGGAGGTAAAAGGCCACCTTTGTGAGGTGTGTATTATATATAGTATATTATATAGTTTTTTATGAGCAAGTGCTACAATTCACGCTAAATCTTCAAAAAAAATCCTGCATTGAAAGGATGCAATTACAATATTGGCATTATAAATGCCGATAGGGTGCCTAGTTTTAAAATAATTATGATTTGATGGGGTAAATTGAATTGGCCGGCTTCAAAGATGTCCCAAATATGGGACGTGGGCACAGACTGACCAGATGTCTAAATGGCAGAAAAATACCAGCATTCAACCTGCAGGAGGAGCTCACGAGTTCATTTTTCTATTGTTGATGCCATCTTGTGAATGGCGGCAACGTCATTTACATGATGGCGCTTGTGGTTGCTCTTCGGAGCAATCACAAGGCTATCGGGGTAGGGGGGTTGTGTTGCTACATGCCTCGATATCTAGGCATGTCAGCAATACAGTTTATGCTTAGGAAGCGATTCCAATCTCGTCCTAAGTTGTTTTAGCCTGCCGCTGCTGCGATCTTTCATGAGCGGTGTGGCGGACATTTTTCTTGTGGTTTCTCAGTAGTTTAGGTAAACTTAAAATAGTTAATTTCATACTTAAAATATTATTTAGCATTATTCAGACTATAATGGTGCTCTCCCAGATGGTCGCAACCCATTGCATTGCATAGGCCACAGTGATATTAAGAACTGCATTTTCATATGAATCTTTTTTTCTTCAGATATACTTTATAAATGCAGGGTTTGTCCCTATTCTGAACCCAAAACAATCTGGGTCATGACCCCACACACGTGTCATATGCAGAATAATGGCACCATGAAATATGGGGCTGGCATTTAGTTATTTCCAGAGCAGGTTTTTATTCCCAATCTGGCCATCCTGCTTTTCATTCCTTGTGAAAATGGTGCATCATAACTGCCATTTTAGAAATCATGACTGACTTTATAGTTTCACTATGAATGGCATTTTAATTTTGCTTTGACTTAGTTTTGATCAAAGCAGTAATTACATTAAAAGTTATGATTTCCAGGTCAAGAGTAGTTATAATAGTTACATAACAAGAATGTAATAACCAAGTTGCAATTGTTTTGAATACATGATAAGAAGGGGAAAAAAAAAAAAAAGAATATACTCATAAATCAAGTTTAAAAACGTAATAATGGTAAACAAAGTTAAAGCCATTATTATGTTGTTAACTTAGGTTATCTGTAAACCAAACTATTTTTAAATTTTAGACATAAAAGATCTGGAAAAATTTTGACTGCTAAAATGAAGGAGACTTGTTTTAGGTATGTCCATCTACTTACATTTAACAAGGATTCCTCCAATGTTGCAGTGAAGTTTTCAGGGGGCAAAATTCCAAGTGCTGGTCTGTTGATGAAGGAGCTCTATTGAATAAAAAAATACATATTTCATTATTCATATCAACAAAATGTAAAAAAAAAAAAAAAAAAAGACATTTTAAACATTTCATGACATTTCTACATCCTTTCATTTGACGTGTTTTGTTTATATTTTCTAAAACTAACAAAATGTGGGTGGTTTCCTCGCATCATTAACCCATTTTATGCTGCAATCCCCTGAGGCTAATACAACATTAAAGAGGTTAACATTTATTTCTTTAGCCCCCACAGGCTTGTGGGGACCCAGTCATACAAATTGTACAGTACATACAAATTGTACACACATTGAACCAATGGGAATAAATTATCCAAAATATATTCATTAACTTGCCCTGATTTGGAAACCACCCAATAAAGCCAGGATTTTCATCTATTTTGACCAGTATAGGGCAAATATTGCAAGGCATGCATCATGTGTTTAAAATGTATTTTTTTCAAATTTGGCATGGTAGGCTAATAACTGCAATAGTTGTCACAGATACTGATTATCCCCCCAAAATTATATGTTTATGAACAGTAGATAATACCATATTTTCCCATATTTTCTGTCCTAACCCCTCCTTTGTGTGGCTCATTGTGTTCAGCAGTATATCCATCGTTCTGGAGGTTCTCAACAACTCCTGCTGTCTTACATCGCTCCATTTCGACCAGTCTCTTCTCCCACCATCGCCAGATGGATTTGTTGGTTGTTGGGCCAGTCAGGGGCGCAGCAGCTGCAGCCACTGTTTTTCAGGGTGCCTTTTTGTCAGACATCCTGCGGGCTGATCTTGGGTGTCTACCTTCCGCATTTTTTTCTTTTCATCCGGTTTCGCTAGTGCTTTTTCTTTGGTGAACCGTTAAAAAAGCTAGTTATGAAGCCTCCTGTCTTGCAATAAAATGAGAGAAATATAATAGCCTTGGTGATTATATAATCTAAATTTTAATAAAAGACAGGAGGGGAATAATTTCCCTCCCTCCCCTTCCCTGGGTTCTATTGGGTTTTTCTTGTATTCTGCTCTTCCATTTTTCAGCATTGAGTGTACTTTTGGTTATCGCTATTACTTTGCCATTCCTTGGTCACAGTTACTGTTATCGCTCTCCTTCTCTTTTTCAGTTTAAGCGTGGATCACAGATTGCTTGCATATCATCTTGGCGGCTGGACTTTTCCGTTTCAAGGCTTCAATTGAAGGTCTTCATTTGTTTGAATTGCATCAAAGAAGAGGAGGAGTGGGGGTCCTTAGGTTATATGGCCTGTGTTTGATGTTCATTGGTCATATTTTTCTTTCTTATGTTTATGTTCCTTTGCTGCTATTAGTGGTATTAGTGGAGTAAAGAGGTTTATGCCAATTATTTGCCTCCTGTCTTTATTAAAATTTAGAGTATATAATCAACAAAGCTAATATAATCTCTAAATTAACACACAAGTGGCATTGTGTTATGCAGAAGACTTTGTAGAGTCATATGTTGTATTTTTTGTCTTCCATTAAACTAACATTTGAGAAATACATAATCATTTATCTTGAGAATATGTTTGTTTTTTTTAGTAAATAACATTTTTATTGACAAAGAAGGAGTACAACAATAAAGGGTAAGACAAAAAGAACATTGATACAATGGTGGACAAAAAAAAAAAATGTGCGATTTCCGTAATCTATTGCAACGGAGGTCAGACAGTGTACCAAAAAAATCGCAGTGATAACAGATGGAGGCATACAGAAGAAAAGGAGCAGTATGACAATCGCGGTGTATATCGGAATGCATAGAGATACAGATCATAAAATTGCAGGCGTCGAGTGAAAACAAATGTTTCCAAACACTTAGAGCAATATGTATGTCTCACGAGCCATAGACCACAGATGATGATATCACACTTGCGCCAGATCAGGGGGGAACCATGAGATGGGAGTGGAGAAACAGATAATACATCACTATAGGAACACAAGGGGGGTTCGGTATCAAGATCACCGATTCGCATCGCCGCAGGGGAAGGCCACCGCCCTCCCGGGCCCCGGGAGAAGAGAAAAAAAAAAAAGGGGGGGGGGGAGAGAAAAAGGAAAGGTGGAGGAAAAGAGACATGGAGGGGTATCACCTCAGGAGCTCTGCCAGTGCAGGTGACGACTGGAACGAAAGCCAAGTAGCCCAGACCTAAGTATATGCTTCCATCCTGTCATTAGACAGGTGGATCAATTCTTCCATTGCCCTTATCTCCTCCACCTGAGCCACCCAGTGTCGTAGTGAAGGTGATTCAGTGCATTTCCAGTGCTTAGGGATCAGGGAGCAGGCCGCATTAAGAAGATGCCTGGTAACGGAGCGTTTCAAAGAGGTCAGGGAAGCATCAATATGGGAGATTAGGCAAAAACCAGGGGTGCAGGACCCCTCTCGTCCCGACACCTCCTCCATTCCGCGCACAACACCCCGCCAGAAAGGCCGGATCCTCCCACATTCCAAGCATATGTGCAAAAACGTACCAGGCTCCTCTCCGCATCTCCAGCAAGTCGGATCACTCCCCGGGCATACCTTATTAATGTACATTGGGGTCCTATACCACATAGCGAGAATCTTATAGGCCGTTTCATGGAATTTGGAAGCAATAGAGCTCTTGTGTGTGAGAATGTAGATCTTTTCCCACTGTTGCTCAGAGAGTGATTCCCCAAGGATCTCCTCCCATGCACCCATAAAAGGGGGCAGCACAGCGGGAGTGCCCAAGTTTAGAAGCTGGTACGAGGTCCGGGAAGACCTTCTCAGTGACCAGGGGAGCACCGTTGTCCCAGAAGTCAGATGCACGGGATTTAGGATTTAAGCCCATAGAGTGTAGGTATCCCTCTTCCAAGCCTGGAGGAAAGTCCAAATTGCTTGCTATGGGTGTCAGCGGGGAGGGGAAAGAGGAGAGGAGCCCCCCAACCTGACGGGATCTCCATACAGCCAAATTGGCACGAACAAACGGATTAGTGCAGGGCGAAGCCACATGCAGGTAGATAGAGGAAAACGCGTGGTGGACTGCTCCAGAGCTATCCATAATTTCGAGGGCGGGTGATAATTCCAGTCCATGACTCGTTGCAGGTGGGAGGCACGATAATAAGTGAGAAAGTCAGGCAGAGCAAGTCCCCCCATGTTTTTCGAGCGGGTGAGTACGGCATATCGTAGCCTGGGGGATCTACCTCTCCAGACATATCGAATCATTAAGGAGCGAAGCTCCGCAAAGAAGACCCTCGGTATGGCTATGGGTAGAGTCTGAAATAGGTACAGAACCCGTGGGAGTACATTCATTTTGAGCACATTAATTCTGCCGTGCCACGAAATGTGGGGGAATGACCAGCGCTGCAAATCTTTTCTGATTTGCGTTAGTAGATTGGGGAAGTTAGCTGTGAACACAGTGGAGAGGTCCCTCGGCACCCAAACCCCCAAGTATTTAATGCTGAGGTGGCACCATCGGTATGGAAATGAGCCCTGGATCGTCCACGCCTCTCCCGGTGGCAAAGAAACATCTAGGGTCTCGGATTTACCCGTGTTAATTTTGAAATTGGAGAGGGAGCCATAGACTCGCAGCTCTTCATGGATGTGCGGCAATGAAATGAGAGGCTGTGATACTGCGAATAGGAGGTCATCCGCATAGGCGGATACTTTCATGGTACGACCGGAGCAGGCCAGGCCGTGGATGTTAGGGTTATGCCGGATAGCCTGCAAAAAGGGTTCAAGGGTGAGGGTAAACAGGAGGGGAGACAGGGGGCAGCCCTGGCGTGTACCGTTAAAAATCTGGAACGGTGCTGTTAGCGCTCCATTTACGCGGACGCGGGCGGAGGGCAGCGAATACAAAGATGTGACCCAATGCATCCAAGAGTGGCCAAAACCCATGGGCCGAAGAGTTAGGAACATGAAGTCCCAGGCCTGGGGACGCGTCTGTAGACAGGAGAAGGATCCTCTGACCGGTGTGCTGTGCGACATGGATAGTGTTGAGCGCTCTATAGGTGCCATCCCGACCTTCCCTACCAGCGAGGAAGCCTGTCTGACCAGGGTGGACCAAGAACCCCAAAACTCGCTGAAGCCTGGTCGCCAAAACCTTTGCAAAAAGTTTTAAATCAGTATTCAGGAGGGAGATCAGCCTGTAACTTTGGCACAGCAAGGGGTCTTTCCCTTCTTTAGGCAATACCGAAATAGTTGCCATAAGTGAGTGAGGGTGCAGAGGTTCACCACTCCTGATGGCATTGAGCAAGGCTAGGAAGGGTCCCTGCAAGTGATTCCAGAAGGCCCGGTAGTATCGAAGAGGTAACCCGTCTGGACCCGGTGCCTTTCCAGCGGCCATGGATTTCATGGCGGCCGAGACTTCTTCGTCGGAGATTTCCCCCTCAAGCGCCTCCGCTTGAGAGTCTGACAGTTTGCGACGGATATGTGTGTCCAGATAGTCCCTGATAAGGGAGTTCCGGTGCTCCCCCAAATAGACGCTTTGAAGGCCGTAGAGTGATCGGTAATGATGACAGAAAGAGTTGGAGATGTCGGAAGGGGAACAAGAGGTGAAGCCTTGGTGCGTTTTAATTTTGCTTATGTAAATCGATCGTTGTTTAGCTCGTAGCGCGTTAGCCAGTAGGCGCCCGCTCTTGTTGCCGCGCTCATAAAAAAGCGATTTAGTGTGTTGGAAAGAGCGCTGAATTTTGTAATTGAGTAGGGTGCTTAACCTCCGCCTGAGCGTCGTCAACTCTAAGTACGTACGTTCATCACAAGATTGTTTATGAAGTTGCTCCAAAGAGGCGATCTGAGTCGAAAGGGACGTAATTTCCCCAGACCGCAAACGTTTCAGGTGGGCAGCTCTACTAATGAAGACTCCACGTACAGTACATTTATGGGCCTCCCACAAGGCGAAGTGGCCTACCCCAGACCCCACGTTCTCCCGAAAAGTGTTCTAACTGTTCATTAACTGCCTGTGCCGTGTCCTCGTCAGATAGGAGCGTCTCATTGAGGCGCCAGGAGGTGACATGGGGCTTGAACAAGTGGGCATGAAGGCGCAGAGCGACCGGGGAGTGATCCGACAATCCCGCCGTCCCAATGGTGCAGTCCACCACTAGGTCTAAATGATAATACTCCATTAAGAGGAGATCGATTCTGGAGTAAGATCTATGCGGAGGGGAGAAACAGGTGTAGTCCCTGTCTTCCGGATGGGAGGCCCTCCAGCAATCAACCAATCTATGTTTATGCAGGATAGAATTGAAACGTTGAGTTTGAGACGACAGGGCGCAAGAGGAGCCGGAGGAGGTGTCCACACGGGGAGCGGGCGGTATGTTGAAATCCCCTCCCAAAACCAGGATACCCTGTTTAAACTCCATAAGGGAGCGGAGAATGCGGGAGAGGGAGGCACACTGTCCCGAATTGGGGAGGTATATGGAAGCAAACGTAAAAGGTCTGGTCCCGTATGGTACCCCTAACAAAAGTGTATCTACCTTCGGGGTCTCCCCTCATCTCAGACAAGATGAAAGGAGTGTGACGAGAAAACAATATAGCTGTGCCTCTAGACCTTGAGGCCGGGAAGTTGCTGGTGTAAATCAAAGGAAAAGCGGGGTTCCGCAAAGCAGGTGCGTGAGACTCCTTGAAGTGGGTCTCCTGCAAGAGGGCCACAGATACCTTAGCTAGACGGAGTTCTCGGAACAACCGAGACCTCTTTTCCGGAATATTAAGGCCACGTACATTGTAGCTCAGGACCGTTAGGGGCGAGGGCCGGAAGGGTGAGTCACAATGAGGCATACTGGAAGGCCCTGAGGCGAAGAGGGGGAGGAGAGGGAAGAAGAGAAGAAGAAGAAAAAAAAAGGGGGGGGGGGGAAGGGAGGAGAATTCAGGGGAACCTAAAACTCCAGGGAACCGAGAGGGCAGAGGCCCCCGACGATGGTCACTACAGCAAAAACCGGGATGAGCGTTCCCTGTAAACTCCGGATAGAATCCGAAGTCCGACGCCCAGGGTAATCCCGAGTTGCTAAGGGAAGTGGAAACCTCACCAGAGAGGTTAGTAGTAACAGAATAAGAGGAAATTCACAGTATCTGCGCGGCAAAAACTCACAGACATAAGATAAATTGTATTACCATCCAACATAGAACATAGGTATGGCATAGAAACACCCAACCGTGTAAAATGAGCAGACAAAACAGCCCACCCGTATAATCCACAACAATCAATAGAACATACAATGGAGTATCATCACGTAACGGCGAACGATGCTAACCTGTCCCGAGTGTGTGAGGACAAAAAAAAAAAAAAGTTTTGTAGGTATGTAGTGTGTCAGGTTGTGAGTGCCTGAGGCGCGTGACACAATATTATTCTTTGTTCGTTTTTGGGTGTGAGGCTGGATATATGGAAGGTGTAGAAAGGTGCATACGGCAGGGGTGCTTGAATAAGCAGAACCAAGAGAGTGCGAGGTGTGAAAGTGAGTGTAGATGCATAGGTGAATGCATGAAAGTGGAAAATAAGCAACCCAACCCGAAACCAGCCTCGTAAACCAACAGTCCCCATATACCAGGCGGCGATAGCAGGATCATGGGCACAATACCGCCGGCGAGTAGACGATCAGCAGGTCTCCGGGCTGAGGTCTTCGAGACAGGAGGACGCGACAAACCCACCAAAAGTGCAAATCTCGTCGAGAGGGAACATCCAGGCGTGAGTAAGGGACCATGGAGAGCAAGGAGCCCCCATTCGCGTGAGGTGCCATCAGCCACGAGGCCACACGGAGCAGTCCAAAAAGAGAAAAAATAAAAAAATACATAAAATATATATACACATATGATATGAGGTGGCAAACGCGCGGGACAGCATGCAGTAGAATCATTCCTCACGTGTATGTGGGAGATGACTTCTCTCGGCAGCGCCGTCTCTGCGCTCAGCTCCCTGGCGTCTAGGCATGGGAACATTCCCAGAGAGAAGGAAAGGATTCTGCCAGTCCTCCACATGAAGCGTAGGAAGGCCCAAGGCATTGAGAACTTCTGCAAAGTCCCTCACAGTATGAGTATAGCCCCCATGCGTTACAAGGAGTTGAAAGGGGAATCCCCAGCGGTACCGTATACCTCTATCCTGTAACACGGCAGTAAGAGGTCGCAGAATCCTCCTATTCCGAAGTGTGATAGGGGATAGGTCTTGAAATAGTGCAATTGTGTGGCCCTCGAAAGTGAAGGTACGCGACCCCCTGGCCTTGGACATTAGCTCCTCCTTTAGGAGGAAATCCTGGAAGCAACATATTACATCCCTGTGGGGGTCGACGGGGTTACCACGAGGCCGCAGGGCACAATGTGCTCTATCTAAGCGGATCAGGGTATCAAGTGGTCGGCCCAATATGGTGTTGAAGAGCTGCTGCAATAAAGCTCTAAGATCTTCCGGGCCCTCAGCTTCACCAAGGCCCCGCACCCTCACATTATTCCGCCTACCTCTGTTTTCGAGGTCTTCAATCGAGCGGAGGAGATCCGAGGCCAAGCCGGTTAAGTGTGTAGAGGATTGACGAAGATCAGAGAGTTGATGCGCGGTGCGAGCATGGGAAGCTTCCAGTTGCGTGGTGCGCCTCTCCACTCCCGCGATATCTGCCCTCAGGGCCGCAACTTCTTCGTGAAGGGCCTGTTTAACCTCAGCCACGAGATTGCTAAAGTCCGTCTTGGTAGGCAGAGATCGAAACAGTTCCTGGAGGTCGGAGGAAGACGGTGCCGGGTCCCGGAGTTGCGGTGATCGGGGGGCATCATCCGAGGAGGCCGTGCTGGCCGGTGAGGGCGCCATGTTAGGCGAAGGTGATTGCGGGCCCAGGGCAGCCGGTGTATGAAAATAAGACCGGAGCGACTGCCCCGATTGCCTCGTCTGCGTGTCCGGGGTGTCTTGGCGCTGAGATGGACGTTTCAGTCTGCCCATGTTGTGAAAAGGCGAAGGATGGATGCGGATTCTAAGTGAGTTAACCGCGGAGCAGAGGAATCAAGCTGCCATCTCTAAGCAAGGCAAGCCACGCCCTCTGAGAATATGTACGTAAATCTTCCTATCTCGTCCCATAAGCATAATTCACCTTATTCATAAAGTCAGCTACCAATGAAAAAGCTAAACTTCTGTGCAAGGAAAACAATATGGTTTTCCCTTTGGTAAAAGTAAATATGGTTAAACAAAAGGTGTGGAAATTGTTGAAAATGTCTAGGTGCAAAAATTTGCCCAACCCTGTGGCACTCAAGGGGTTAAAACTACAACATGCACTGACAATATTGTTTATTGAATATTTGTAGAGCCGAGTATATTTTTTGTAAGCAGGTACTAAAAATTGGTCCTCAGATTTTGGTGCATATGGACATGATGGCATCCCACAGTTGCTGCAGATTTGTCAGCTACTATGATGCAAGTCTTCCGTTGCAAGACAATGTCCCTGTCACCATTGCACCACCACCACCAGCCTGAACCGTTGATACAAGGCAGGATGGATCCATGGTTTCACGTTGTTTATGCTAAACACTGACCCTGCCAACTGAATGTTGCAGCTAAAATCGAGACTCATCAGACCAGGCAATGTTCTTCCAGTCTTCCATTGTAGCCTCCGTTTCTTGTTCTTAGCCGACAGGAGTGGCACCCCGGTCTTCTGTTACTGTAGCTCATCTGCTTCAAGGTTCAACGTTGTCACGGAAGCCTCCGTGCCATGGGCTGCTGGAGGGGCCTGAGTGCCAGCCACCTCCCTACAGACTATGGGCCCTGGTAAGGAGTGCCACATTATCGCAATCATAAGAGACCTGATCTGATATTCAGCAGGTTTCCTAGAGCAGCCCGTATTTACCATCCTCTCCCCGCAACAGACTACAATAGAGACTCCCTACTGGGCTGAGCGCTAATACTCATATGCAAAGGAGGGCCGGATGAAGAACCGTGTGCCGCGGTCCCGGGTCCGGTCGCAGTCCCGGGATCTCGTGTGCGGCGATCCGCTCGCGGGTCACGGAGACCCGAGCAAGAGAGCTCGGGCTCCGTCTCCGGCGGGCGGGCGTCCACACATAATGTCCGTGGGGCTCTGAGTCCCCAATCTCCCTGCACTGGCAATCGGCAACCTGTGCAGGAAGCAGGATGACAGGTCTGGGGATTCGGCAGCGATCAGAATAAAATCTGCTCGCTGCCTTAGGAATCCCCAGAGAGGTTTACTCACCGGTTCGCCGGTCTCCACTGGGGGCGCAGCTAATTCTCACGGCTGGAGCCGTGAGTCAGAGGGACGTCTTAGGGCACGCCCCTGACCCAATGTTTGGGGCCTGGCTTTAGGTGGCGCCAGTTTTAAAAACCCTGCAGTACTCCTCACAGTCACCCTGTTGTGGTCTATTTCCTGAGTCTGCGTTTGAGTTTATTCTGCTACTTTTTGGTTGACCATTGGCTTTCCTGACTACCCTCTTGCCTGCTGATTTTGTACCTCTGCCTGAGACTCTTGTTACCGACCCCTGGCTCGTCCGACTACCCACTTAGTGTACCTAACCCCTGGCTCGTTTGACTACCCGCTTCGTGTACCTGATCCTTGGCTCGTCTGACTACCTGCATCGTGTACCTGACCCCTGGCTGTTCCTATCATCTGCTGCTTGCTGCACCTCGTTGCTTCAGCTCAGTATCTACCTTTCTCTGCTATCACTGCGGCTTCTTCACGGTTGGGATCATCCTGAGTTTCCTGGAGGTTCCTGTTCTGAAGATCTCCTGTGGTGAGTGCCTTTTGGTGCTAGCATACGTGACACCGTGTGTCTATTGGATGTAATTCAATCCCTTGTACTGTTTAAATACCCCTGTGTTTCCAAATAAAGAGAGTCCTGTTTTCACCTCAACATGAGTGTTCCCTGATGCTTGGGGTGGGTTGCTATGATACTTTATTGTCCTTTTCAGGACAATAGCCACGCTGTGTAGCTAAGCTTCGGCTAGCCACAGTGCCAACGCAGCTCCGGTGTAGCGACGTCCCCCCTTCTATCTACAACGCTGGTTCTGCCTGGCGCTGAAGGAGTTCATTGTTGGTGTCCCGGCAGGAGGAAGCAACGATTGGCGGGAGTACCCAGTCAGGGTACAGGGCGTTCTGTCATAGACGTGTTGAGCTATTTGTGTTAACAAACAATTGAACAGGTGTACCCAATAAAGTGGCCACAGTCATGGCTATAGGGGGGTGGAAAGAGGAAGAGGGTGACCAGTCCTGAGTTTATCTATCCCAACAGATTTGCCAGCTTGCGTGAAAATGCTGGGAGTGTCAGTTCAGAAATGGAACCGAAAGAACAGCCCCTCTGATAAGGGAGGGATCCAGAAAGCAGGGCAAGCTAGACAGGTTGTGATGGTAGGGGATTCCATTATTAGGAAGGCAGACAGAGTCATTTCTAGCAAGGATTGCATAAACCAGACAGTTTGCGGTCTTCTGGGTGCTCAGGTTCGGCATGTTGCTGATCGTGTGGATAGATGATTGGGAGGGGCTGGAAAGGATACAGCTGTCTTGCTTCATTTTGGCACCAATTACAAAGTCCTAAAGAGTGAGTTCAGAGAATTGGGTAGCAAGCTTAAGAAAAGGACCTCCAAGGTAATATTTTCCGAAATATTACCTGTGCCACACGCAATTATGGGAGATCAGGGAGGTTAATGTGTGGCTGAAGACCTGGTGTAAGGAGGGGGGTTTGGGATTTTTAGAGCACTGGGCTATTTTTGCACTTGGGTACAATCTTTATAGTCCTGACGGAGTGTACCTGAATACAAAACAAAATGGGAGTACTGGAGATACTTGCATATGAGGAACATTTTGACATAACTGGCATTACGGAAACTTGAGAGGAATTCCATGACTGGACAGTTAAATTAAAGACTGTACACTGCTCAGGAGGGACAGAGGAATTGGGAAAGTGGGAGCTGCGTGCCTTTATGTGAAGCCAGAGTTAACGCATTGTATTAAGGAATTATCAGAATATTAAGGCGTATTAAGGAATTGTCAGAATATCCACTAGGAATAAAAGGGATAATTCATTACATTTTGGGAGTTTGCTACAAATCCCCAAACAGTGACAGGATATGGAAGATCAGCTTTTTCTACAAATTGAAAAAGCTGTACAGCAGGGAAATGTTCTTGTGGAAGATTTTTATTACCCTGACATTGACTGGTATATTGGGGCTAGTAATTCAGGGAAAGGGAGGACATTTTTGAAGTTGTTGCATGACAACTACATGTCTCAGTTAGAGGGGCTTATTTGGATCTTCTATTAACCAGCAATGTGGAGCTGTTCTCAAATATTCAAGTACGGGAGCAATTAAGAAGTAGCGATCATCATATGGTGCGGATTGAAATTAATAAAGAAAAAAAATCCTGCTGTAACTGTTACCAAGACAATTAACTAAAAAAAAAAAAAAAAAAAAAAAGCTAATTTTAACAATGTAAAGGACATGCTTGCAGAGAATTGGGATGACCTCTTTGTTCAAAGAGATACAGAAGACGAGTCACTACCTGCTGATTGGCAATTCAGCACTACAGAAACCTTAAATCAATGGCTGACTCAAGATGAAGTTTTTAGACAATTAAGTAAACTTAAAGTTGACAAAGATCAAGGGGCCAGATGTGATACACCCAAAAGATAGTCAAGAAGAAGCCAGACCACTGTTTTTGATTCTTTCCAGTCGGGAATTGTACCAAACGACTGGCGTAAAGGAAACGTGGTTCCAATTTTTTTTTTTTTAAAGGATCCTAATCTGAGCCTGGCAACTACAGACCTGTAAGCTTAACATCTGTGGTGGGGAAATTGTTTTTTAAGAGATGGCATACAGGAATATATTGTATATTATAGCATCAGTAGGACTCAGCACGGTTTTGTGAAGGACAGATCATGTCAGGCCAATTTAATTGCGTTCTATGATGTTGTAAGTAAATGTGTAGATCAGGGTGTTGCTGTAGATGTTGTCTATTTAGATTTCACAAAAGCATTTTACACTGTTCTACACCAGTGGTTATTGTATAAACTAGCATAAATCGGTCTTGTTGAAAATGCATGTGTTTGGTTTAGAAATTGACTTAGTGACAGGGAACAAAGAGTTGTTGTTAATGGTAAATTCTCAAGCTGGACAACCATGGTAAGAGGGGTGCCACAGGCTTCTGTCTTGGGTCCAGTTCTCCTTAACTTATTTATTAATGATCTTGCAATAGATATTGGAAGCGATCTGTCTATGTTTGCTTATGACACAAAATTAGGTAAGGTTATAAAGTCTTACCAGGGTGTAGCTTCTCTATAGAATGATTTGGATAAACTAGGGAAAGGGCAAATAAGTGGCAGATGAGATTCAATATTTAAGTGTAAGGTACCAAAGAATAAGCATGCAACTTACACTTTAAAGGGCATTGCATTGGGGATAGCAGAATATGAGAAGGAACAAAGTGCAGTGCCAGTCAGTGGTTGCAAAAGCCAGTAAGGTATTGGCATGCATAAAGAGGAGTATTAAGTGATGAGATGACAATATAATTTTACCTCTTCATAAAGCAATGGTGAGGCCTCACCTTGAATACGCAGTGCAATTTTGGGCACCAGTTTTTAAGAAGGATGTTATAGAGCTGGATAAATTGCAGAGGCGGGCTACAATTAAATAATGGAGAAGTTTAGTTATGAAGAAAGTTGACACTTGAGGAAAAAAGATTTCAGCATAGGAAAGGGTTCTTTACAGTAAGAACAATGGAATATTATATATGGAATTCTCTACCTAAGGATGTTGTATTATCTAACTCCGTATTTTTAAGGTCAGGATGCTTTTCTGGTTAAGCATAACAAAGGGCTTCAACTGTTAAAAGGACAGTCATATTAGCAACTTAATCCAGGGAGTAAACTGCCATGTTGTGGCATATTTGGTAAGGTTTTTTGCTTTCTTTTGAAGCAACTTTAGAAGTAGGTGTGAAAGTGTGAAATGGTTGTAACTTGTAATGTAATGTCATCCTTTCTTTTAGAGGTCTCTGGGTACATCGGACATAAATCTTGGAGCACAGGCAAAAAAGCACATATACAACAAAAGAAGTGGTACAGTTGATAAATTGGTTTCTATAAACTCGCTTACCCATATATGATTCATATTTTTAGACGATAACATATAATTGTACTGTGCACAATTACCACATTTATAATTGCCTTTAGGGGGTTTAGGCAGCCATGATTCTGGTAAGGGAGGTGGCTGTAAGTCACTGTGTACCAAATGTTAAACTAGGGCTATAAGAAATATGTTTTAAGATATACCAATGATTTCTTAATCCACCTGGCAATGGTGAATAAGCTGTAGTATATCTACAAATGGCATGGTCAAACCTATTTGGCATAGAGCAGGGGTGTCCATGTGTGGCCCGAGGGCCAAATGCGGCCCGCCGGACTTCAAAGTGCAGCACGGAACGTGCAAGCCGGCCACCTAATAAAATTAAAGCGGCAGGCGTGCACACGCATGAGCACCAGGTGGGCCGGTCCATGGGCCGGCAGACCAGCGTTTACGTGGTGCAGCCGCAAGGTGAGAAGACTGCCGCGTGTGCACGTCGGCTGCTTTTATTTTATTAGGCGGCCATGCTGCTCAGTCGGGCTATTCGTCCCGCCCCTTTCAAAATGTGACGCTCAAGGGGGCAGGCTCACAGAAGAGTTCCTCCTGACAGGGAGAGGATCGTCACGTCGGAGCAGGGCAGGGGAAAAAAAGGAAAGTGAAAATATAAGTATTTAAAAACAAAACAGGGGTTTGAGGAAAGTGAACATATATTTAAGGGAGGGGGGGGAATTCCCTTGGGACATCATTAAAACTTAAATACAAAAGGTTTTGAAATTACAAAATCAATATAAACAAGGGTGTATGTGGCTGGGGGTAATACACATGGCAGTGGGGGCATCAATAGACAAGAGGGTGGTTGGGCATCACACAAATACTAAAGGGGGACTGGGTGGGGGGCATCACATTGACCCTATAAAAAGGATGGGGTATCAATACACAATGGAGGAGGGTTGGTTGAGGGCAACACATAAATCAATACACATGGGTGTGGTGGCATAAATGCACAAAGGGGGGCAATACACAAGGTTGTGGGGTGGAACACACATTAATCAATACTAAAGGGGGGCCTGGCTGAGGCATTAATACACAAGGACCATTGTCAAGGTCTACATTTTTTTTTTTTTTAAATCCAAAGTTTATTGGGTTTTTCAAAATTTTTACAGGATGCGGGAAGGTGGGGGAACAGAAGGCAAAAAAGGGAAGGGGGGAAAGGGGGCAAGGAACAAAGGGAAAGTAAATAATACAGCGTTTTCAATATAACATGCCAACAAGACACAGTGTATAAAATGAGCATACCTGATAGAGTAAAACACACAGGTTACAGGCGAAAACAGCCCGAAACAGACACGACAAGGCGCCCAACCGAGCGCAGACAAGGCAAATAGGCAAAGAGAAACATACACCCCTAACGAGTGAGGCAATCATGTACTGCGCCTACCCAAGAAGGAGAGCCAGTGGAACCAGGTAGCGGTGTAAGCCTCCCTCTGTTTAAGAGAAGTGGCGGAGAGGTCCTCAATCGCCCTAATGTCCTCTACTTTGGACATCCAGGCATGGAGCGTCGGAGGATGAACCGACTTCCAGTTGAGAGGGATAAGGCATCTCGCTGCATCAAGTAAGTGACGTATGACTGATTTCTTATATCGCGAAACAGGGAGCGACGTGTAAAAGCATGGACAGCACCTGGTAAGGCAGGGGTGAGTCAGTAAGTGTTATGGTCTAGCTGCTTTTCTGCTGCATTGCTGGAGGCTTACAGCCTGGCTGGGTTGCCATGGCTACACTCCTGTCACTCCTGTGACTCAGCCCATTGTCCAGCCCACAGCCAGCCCCTTTTGGCTATTTAAGCAGCTAAACTTCACTTCCTCCTGGCCCTTGTGTTGCTTCCGGCTGCAAGTGCTATTGCTGTGTTCCTGTGTTCCTGAATTCCTGTGTATGACCTGGCTTTCTCTGACGTCCATCCCAGCTCCTGATTCCTGGCTTGTTCCTGACTTCGCTGATCTCTGTATTCCTGACCCCGGCTTGTCTGAGTACCCGTCTTGGTTCCTGACCCCGGCTTGTCTTTTGGTATATGCTTTTGGATCACGATTTGGCTTTGTTCACTATTGTCTTTACAATAAAGGTGATTGCATTTTATGTTTTGTGTCCGTCTGGTTCCTGGTCCCTAACATTACACAAGGGCCATGAACCCAGAAGGGGCAGGCAATCCACCAAATGTTTTTACCAGGCTGGACCAGGTAGACCAGCGCATGGACCAATTTGTGCTAGCTCTCCAGACCTTGTTGCTCCGTACTGCACATCTGGTTCTGCCAGCTCAGGTCCCCACGGCACAGGCTGCCTCTGCACCTGCTGCTGCTGCTTCCGCTCTGTCTGCCACTGGTGATTTTAATACTGCCAGAGGCTTGACAGGGTCTGCCCCCGCTTCCCGAATGTTATGGGGGCAACCCTAATTTGTGCAGAGGTTTCCTGAACCAGGTCAGTATCTATCTGGAGATGGTACCTCAGGCCTTTCCGTCTGACAGGAGTAAGGTGGGCTTCGTGATTTCTTTACTCTCAGACAGGGCCTTGGCATGGGCGAATCCCCTTTGGGAGACACAGAAACCTTTAGTACACAATTACCCTGAGTTTGTTGCGTCTCTAAAACGGGTATTTGATGTACCGGCACGCTCTGCTTCGGCTGCCAAACGATTAATGTCCATTCGGCAGGGTACAAGGACGGTTTCGGACTATGCTATTGAGTTTCGCACCCTGGCCGCTGAGGTTGGTTGGAATAATGAGGCTCTCGTGGCTGCTTTTTCTAATGGGCTCTCGGATATACTTAAGGATGAGATTGCAGCCCGGGACCTTCCCAGTGATTTGGAGGAATTGGTCTCTTTTTGTATCCTTATTGACTTACGAATCTGTGAGAGACCATCCTTCCGGGAGCGCCTGCGGAGGCCTCCTATACGTTTAGCCCCGAGCTTTTCATCCCCACCCGTGCCTCCCTCTCCTCCCATGCCTCCTGGTCTCGACACTTCGGGCGTTGAGGAACCCATGCAGCTTGGATTTACTCGTCTCTCGGTTGAGGAGAGGGCCTTTAGGAGGAGGGAGGGTCTTTGTCTTTACTGTGGTAAAGCAGGGCACCTGCTGCGAACTTGCCCTACACGTCCGGGAAACGCCTGCACCTAAGGCTCCAGAGGGGACAGTCCTTAGGTGGCGTCTCGGCGTCCCCAGATATCTAGAAGGATAAACCTCTAGTCTCGGTGGGTCTCACTTGGGGCAAGATTTCCGTCATTTCAGAGGCACTCATTGACTCGGGGGCAGCGGGCCTCTTTATTGACAGCACCTTTGCTCAGAAGCACTCTATTCCGTTGCAGCTTCGGACTGCTCCACTTGCCATTGAGGCGATCGATGGCAGACCGTTACAGCCCCCGCAGGTCACCCATGAAACCGCTCCTTTGTCTATGGCTGTTGGGGCTCTCCATCATGAAATTATTCAACTCCAGGTGATACACTCTCCTCATTATCCTGTGGTTTTAGGATATCCATGGTTGCGCAAACATAATCCCGTGTTTGATTGGTTAAGGGCCGAAGTCTTGGCATGGTCGCCTAATTGTTCCAAAACATGCCTAGGGAGAGTGGTGAAGGTGCTAACCACTTCTCCGGTCTCTTTGTTGCCTGAGGAGTATCAAGAGTTTCATGATGTATTCGATAAGGGCCGGGCTGGTGAGCTCCCACCTCACCGCCCGTACGATTGCGCCATTGAGCTGCAACCTGGTGCCATACCCCCTCGAGGTCGAGTCTACCCATTATCTGTCGCAGAGAATAAGGCCATGGAGGAGTATGTTGCGGATGCGCTGTCCCGGGGGTTCATCCGTAAATCCTCTTCCCCTGCTGGGGCCGGATTCTTTTTTGTGAAAAAGAAGAGCGGCGAACTGAGACCCTGTATAGATTACAGGGGGCTCAACCGTATCACGGTTAAGAATGCCTACCCGATTCCACTCATTACCGAGTTATTCGATCGCTTAAAAGGGTCCAAGGTATTTACAAAGCTCGACCTGCGAGGGGCGTATAACTTAGTAAGGATTAAGGAGGGCCACGAATGGAAAACCGCGTTTAACACCAGGAGTGGGCATTATGAATACCTAGTTATGCCCTTCGGTCTCTGCAATGCCCCCGCGGTTTTCCAGGAATTCATAAATGATGTCCTAAGGGACATGCTCCAACAATGTGTGGTGGTATACCTAGATGATATTTTGATCCATTCCACCTCCATAGAAAGCCACCACGCTGATGTAGCCCGAGTCCTACAGAGGTTACGAGAGAATAATCTCTTTTGCAAATTGGAGAAGTGCGAGTTCCACCGCAAGCAGGTCACCTTTCTGGGGTACGTAATTTCAGAGGTCGGTTTCGCTATGGATCCTGAAAAACTCTCGTCTGTTCTCGAGTGGCCACGACCTGTAGGTCTCCGCTCCCTTCAACGGTTCCTCGGCTTCGCTAACTATTATAGGAAATTCATTCGGAATTTTTCCTCTATTGTTAAGCCTCTTACAGACATGACCAAAAAAGATGGCAATGCCTCTCTTTGGTCCCCAGGGGCCATCAAAGCTTTTGAGTCATTGAAGGCCGCTTTTGCCGCAGCTCCTGTTTTGGTACACCCGAAGCCCGAACTTCCATTCATACTTGAGGTCGATGCGTCTGAGACAGGGGTAGGCGCCCTCCTGTCTCAACGTCCTACTCCTGAGAGCCAGTTGCACCCATGTGGGTACTTCTCCAAGAAGCTAGGTGCTGCGGAATGCAACTATGAAATTGGTGACCATGAGTTGCTTGCGATAATACTGGCTCTCAAAGAATGGAGGCATTTGCTTGAGGGAATTTCCGTACCAATCCTAATTCTCACAGATCATAAAAATCTCACCTACCTGTCCGAGGCTAAACGCTTAACTCCGAGGCAGGCCCGTTGGGCATTATTTTTATCCCGTTTTAATTATGTGGTCTCGTACCTGCCGGGGACCAAAAATGTCCGGGCCGATGCTCTCTCTAGACAGTTCTCGAAAGCTAAAGAGGAGTGTCCTCCTAGTCCGATTATTCCCCCAGACCGAGTACTGGCTACCATACGTACCAGCATAACATCTCCCCTCGGGTACAGAATAAGGGCCGCTCAGGTAGATGCACCTGCTGAAACCCCCTCAGGGCGATGTTTTGTACCTGTCAACCTGCGTACCAAGTTACTTTCCACCTATCATAATCCTAAATCAGCAGGTCATCCCGGGAGGAACCAACTTCTCTGGTCGGTTTCCCGTCTCTTCTGGTGGCCAGGAATTAACAAAGATATTGTTGCCTTCGTAGCAGCCTGTCCTGTCTGCGCGCAGACTAAATCACCCCGTCACCTTCCAGTGGGCCTTCTCCAACCCATACCTACTGGTGAGAGGCCATGGTCTCACCTTGCCATGGATTTCATAGTCGATCTTCCGCTGTCTAACGGTAATACAGTTATCCTCATGGTTGTTGACCGGTTTTCTAAAATGATACACTGCATCCCATTCAAAAAGCTCCCTTCCGCTAAGGAGTTGGCTACAGTTTTTATCAAGGAGATCTATCGGCTACATGGGGTTCCCAAAGTCATACTTTCTGACCGGGGTAGCCAGTTCGTCTCGAGATTTTGGAAGGCCTTCTGTGCGCAACTGGGTATCCAACTCTCCTTCTCCTCGGCCTACCACCCACAATCTAATGGGGCTGCGGAAAGGGCCAATCAGGGCTTGGAGCAATTCCTGCGGTGCTACATCTCGGACCACCAAAATAACTGGTCGGATCTGCTACCCTGGGCGGAATTTGCTCATAATAGTGCTGTTTCGGCCTCTACCCGGTTCTCCCCTTTCATGGTGAATTATGGGTATCAGCCCTCCATGATTCCTGATAATTTCACTTCCCAGGGGATTCCGGCACTGGAGGATCATCTCCAGCAGATCCGTTCCACATGGGTGCAGGTTCAGGAGGCACTTCAACGCTCACAACAGTGTCAGGAGCTCCAGGCTAATCGTAAACGCCTACCCGCGCCTTCCTATCAGGTCGGGGAGAGGGTCTGGTTATCCTCCAGAAATCTCCACCTCCGGGTGCCCTCCCAGAAACTGGCTCCCCGGTATGTGGGGCCCTTCCATATCCTTCGACGGGTAAACCCTGTGGCCTATGCCCTGGATCTTCCTTCTAACATGCACATCCACAATGTGTTCCATGTCTCACTGTTGAAACCTCTGGTCTGTAATCGTTTTACTACAGTCACTCCTCGCCCCCGTTCGGTGACTGTAGACAATCATGAGGAGTTCGAGCTCCGCTCCATAGTCGACTCTCGTTGGTTCCGTGGGAGGCTCCAGTATTTGGTCCATTGGAAGGGGTACGGTCCCGAGGAGAGATCTTGGGTTCCAGCCTCAGATGTCCATGCTCCCGCTCTCCTTCGTGCCTTTCACTCGCGTTTTCCCCTCAAACCCGGCCCTGCTCCGCGGGGAGGGGGTCGTTGAGGAGGAGGTACTGTTATGGTCTAGCTGCTTTTCTGCTGCATTGCTGGAGGCTTACAGCCTGGCTGGGTTGCCATGGCTACACTCCTGTCACTCCTGTGACTCAGCCCATTGTCCAGCCCACAGCCAGCCCCTTTTGGCTATTTAAGCAGCTAAACTTCACTTCCTCCTGGCCCTTGTGTTGTTTCCGGCTGCAAGTGCTATTGCTGTGTTCCTGTGTTCCTGAATTCCTGTGTATGACCTGGCTTTCTCTGACGTCCATCCCAGCTCCTGATTCCTGGCTTGTTCCTGACTTCGCTGATCTCTGTATTCCTGACCCCGGCTTGTCTGAGTACCCGTCTTGGTTCCTGACCCCGGCTTGTCTTTTGGTATATGCTTTTGGATCACGATTTGGCTTTGTTCACTATTGTCTTTACAATAAAGGTGATTGCATTTTACGTTTTGTGTCCGTCTGGTTCCTGGTCCCTAACAGTAAGCTCTGCAATAACCCGGTATACCTCCCTCCAAAATACCTGTAGCACGGGACAGGCCCACCAGATGTGAAGCATGGTACCTACATCGCGACCGCACCGCAAACAGCATACGGAGGCAGTCAGGAACATGGCATGTAACTTCTCGGGTGTGCGGTACCAGAGAGACAGGATTTTATAATTAGTCTCCTGTATCTTGGTGGCTCTAGAACGCTGATGGGTGAGGGAGAATATCTTGGTCCAGTCAGCTTCGGAGAGTCGTGCGTCACATACAGATTCCCAAGTCAGGC
The DNA here is from genome assembly GCA_029215755.1 of Spea hammondii. NCBI lineage: Eukaryota > Metazoa > Chordata > Amphibia > Anura > Pelobatidae > Spea > Spea hammondii. The sequence continues at coordinate 40,100,156 of JARDYJ010000006.1, read as the reverse complement.
AAAAAGAAGGGGGCGAGTCCGTCAACCCAGACAGCAGCAATGAGTAGAGCATGGAGATGGCCCCCGCCGGCGGGCGCTTCTGAGTGCATAAGGTCTCGAACACCGTGAGGCCTCTGAACAGGCTCTGCTGTTTAGGAAGGGAGGAGACGTAGTGCGTTATTTGGAGGTAAGTGAAGCGATCCAGCAAGGACGGTGGTCCGTGTGCGTGGAAAGCTGCAAAGGCCAGCACACCCCGATCACCCAGAAGCGTGTGCAAGCGTACAGGCGGAGGGACCCCCAAGAAAGCCAATCTCCCCCGGGCACGCCCCGGTGCGAAGTCCGGGTTCCCCCCGAGGGGCAACATGGGAGAGGGCGATGAGGAGAGCCGGCCCCGGGGACCCACGCACCTCCAGACTGCCAGGGTAGCGGAAATCAGAGGATGCTGCTCCACACCGCAACCGAGTCTAGGACCCCATAAAGCATGAAGGACACGACCCCTGAGCGCACCCAGCTCCAATTCGACCCAGGGCTTAGCAGTCGGGCCAGCAAGATTCCATTCTAGGATTCGCAGCAAGTGGACAGTCCGATAATATGATTGAAAATCGGGAAGAGCCAATCCCCCCTGGGACTTAGGGCGAGTGAGTTGCGAAAATTTCTGTCGAGGGCTCTTGTTGCCCCAGACAAACTTAGTGACAGACGAACGGAGTGACGTAAAGAAAATGCACGGCAGCCGGATCGGAAGGGTTTGAAATAAATACAGCGCTCTCGGGAGCAGATTCATTTTAACCACATTGACCCTACCAATCCAGGAGAGGAAGAGAGGTGTCCACCTGCGCAGGTCCTCGGCTAGCGCGGAGAGCAGCGGTGCAAAATTAGCCCGGTAAAGGTGCGCAAGGTCGGCAGTCAACCAAATCCCTAAATAGCGCATACGGTCCAAACACCACCGAAAGGAGAAGCTAGACACGAGCGACGGGACCAAAACAGGGGGGACGGAGATATCAAGAATCTCGGACTTGGTGTAGTTAATCTTGAAATTCGATAGGGACCCATAAAGGTGAAACTCACGCATTATATTCGGCAAGGTAACGCTGGGGTTGGACACAATAAAGAGGAGGTCATCTGCATACGCCACCACCTTGTGGTGAGCGTCCCCTGCGCAATATCCCTGTATGTCGGTGTTAGCTCTTATTGCCTCCAAAAGCGGTTCAAGGGACAGTAGGAAAAGCATTGGGGACAAGGGGCAACCCTGCCTGGTGCCGTTCCTAATCACCACCGGGGGTGACAAGGCGCCGTTAATTCAAATACGGGCGGTAGGCGTAGTGTACAGAGCTCCGATCCAGGCCAACATAGCAGGGCCCAGACCCTGATGCTCCAAGGTCGCCCGCAGGAATGTCCAGTCCACCCTGTCAAACGCCTTTTCAGCGTCGGTGGACAGGAGCAGGACCGCGATCCTCCTTCTTCGCCCTATGTATGACGTTAAGCACCCTGACAGTATTAACGCGTGCCTCACGGTGGGGAACAAAACCCGCCTGGTCAGGGTGAACCAGTAGGGGGAGAAACCGGCCCAACCTAAGGGACATCATCTTGGCGAACAATTTTAGGTCAGCGTTAAGCAACGATATGGGCCTGTAGCTCTGGCACAGGCTAGGGTCCTTCCCCTCCTTGGGAATAACAGCAATCGTGGCAGACAGAGCCTGGGGCGGAAAACAGAGGCCCTCCTGGACGGAGTTAAGAGCCCGCACAAGGTAAGGGAGCAGCTGGACCGAAAAGGTCTTGTAGTACCCCAATGGCAGACCGTCCGGCCCCGGGCATTTACCCCGTTGGCTGGATTTCATTGCCAGGGAAAGTTCCTCAACCGTAAAAGGGCCTTCCAGGGAGGAAGCCTGCTCAGGGGTAAGCCGGCGGCGAACGTTACGGCTAAGGTACTCAGCTACACGCGCCAGCACCTCCGGCCGCCCCCCCGTCCCGGGGGTCCCCCGCCCGTATGTTATAGAGTGAGGTGTAGTAGGCATGGAATGCCTCGGTGATCTTTGCCGGGAAGGGGGAGACCTGACCTCCCACCGACCGAATCTTGTGGATATAGGAGCGACGGTCGAGTGGACGCAGCATTTTAGCAAGCAGGGTACCACATTTGTTGCCGTGCTCGTGGAAAAAACGTTGGCTATAAAGGGAAGCCCTTCGGAAACGGGAGTGGAGCAGATCAGCGAGCTTACCCCTTAACGCCGTTAACTCTCGGTAGGACTCAGTAGAGAGAGAGCGTTTGTGCACAGTTTCCAGAAGGGAGATCTGCTTAGTGAGCTCAACAATTTCACGATTACGTGCCCTCTTCCGTTGCGCCTCTTGCTGTATAAGAAAACCTCTGATCACACTCTTATGGGCCTCCCACAAGACCAGCGGGGACATCCCCTGCGTATCATTGCTCTGGAAGTAATTTTGTAATTCAGTCTCAATCTGGGTCACCGTAGTCTCATCCGTCAAAAAAGAGTCATTTAGTCTCCACGACCATTCCCTGGCCCTACAAAGTGGCGACAACATGGTCATGAGCATGGGAGAGTGGTCCGACCACGTCAGCGGCAAAATAGTAGCAGACTGCAAAAGGTCGAGATGGGCGTGGGAGAGGAAGATATAGTCCAGCCTGGAGTAACGATTGTGGGGAGGCGAGAAGAAGGTATAGTCACGAGCCGTGGGGAACAGAGTACGCCAACAGTCAACCAGGAATAGTCGTGTCAGGGTGCCGCGGAGTGAGCGCAGGCGACTATCAGGAAGGCAGCTGGAGCCGGACGACATGTCCGACTGTGGAAAAAGGGGGGCGTTCAGGTCCCCTCCAGCAACCAGGACACCCTCCTGAAAGGCCGACAGGGAGGCCACGATGGATCACAGAGCAACGTCCTGCCCCTTATTGGGGAGGTAAATACTCGCAAAGGTATAAACGACCTCCGCGATCGTGCCCTTAACAAATGTGTAGCGGCCCGAGGGATCCAATAGGGTATCCTTAACAACAAAGGGGACCGTACGAGCTATCAGAATGGCCGTGCCCTTGGACTTGGCTTCTACATTATTGCTAAAGAATCCTGTAGGGAAATACGCATCCCTAAGGCTGGGGGCCTGTCCCGCTTTAAAATGGGTTTCCTGCAACATCACGACAGAGGCCATGTTAGGTCTACATTTTTTATGCTTCATAGTGGCTTAGCCTGTCCTGATGTGTGTGTGTTTGGGTGCCAGTGTGGCAGAGCCTGTCCTAGTGTGTGTGATTGGGGGTCGGTGTGGCAGAGCCTGTCCTGGTGTGTGTGATTGGGGGTCAGTGTGGCAGAGCCTGTCCTGGTGTGTATTTGGTTGTCTGTTTCCTGACACTTTACTCACTGTAGGATTAAATAGGACTATTTAATTTTAACTTACCGTATTTGCCCGATTATAAGACAAGGTTTTTTCCAGAGCAAATGCTCTGAAAAATACCCCTCGTCTTATAATCGGGGTCATATTATAATCAGACCTCAAATAGGTCTGACTATGAGACTAAGATCCAGATCCCCCGCAGTGATGCAGGGGACCTGGATCTTCCTCCTGTGTTATGCTCCCCCCCCCCCAATTTACAGGAGCTTCTGAGTCCCCGGTGCTTAGTCCGGGCAGCGTGTAGAGCTCTACGCGAATTTGGCCCATCTAGGCTGCCTAACCTAATGTGTAGAATTATAATATAGCAGCTATACACCAATAAGCCATAACATTATGACCACTTACAGGTGAAATGAATAACACTGAATCTTGTTATCGTGACACCTGTATATGGGTGGGATATACTAGGCAGTAAGTGAACATTTCGTCCTCAAAGTTGAGTTAGAAGCAGGAAAAACACACAAGCGTAAGGATCAAAGCGACTTTGAGAATGGCCAAATTGTGATGGCTACAGGACTGGGTCAGAGCATCTCTAAAACTGCAGCTCTTGTGGAGTGTTTCTTGTCTGCAGTCTTTAGTACTTATAAAAAGTGGTCCAAGGAAGGAAAAGTAGTGACCCAATGAGCAGCCAAGGCTCAAATTGCTGAAAAACAAATGCTGGTTCTGATAGAAAGGTGTCAGAACATTGGAGCTTGTTGCATATGAGGGGGTGTAACTGCAGACCAGTCAGGGTGCGCAGGCTGACTCCTGTCTACTGCCGAAAGCACCTACAGAGTGTCACGGGGTCAGGGAGAGAGGAAGGATCCTACTATGCAGATAAGCACGGTAGAGAAGTCCAGTATACAGTCCGTAATCAAAAGGGCAAAGGCAGGCAGCGGTGTCAAACGTATCCGAGGTCGAGGCAGGCAGGATAGGAGCAAAACGGTTAAACAGGTCCGAGGTCATGGGCAGGCAGCAGGAATCGTAGTCAAAAAACAGGCAATGGTCGGTACACAAGGAAATCGAGATAATATAGAGTAATCAGCACACCCAGAAAGCATAACACTTTGAACGGGTGACTACAGGAGAGAAAAGTGGTGTTTAAATAGGTGAGTGATTACAAACAGCTGTGCAGTGTATTCTACGCAAGTTGCGTACGCTGCACAGGCTGCATAGGCTGCGTACGCTGCGTATTTTGCGTACGCTGCGTAGATTGCGTTCACTGCGGTACGCCAGATGCGGACCTACGCCGCGTCATACCCGCGTCCCCTTCGGCCGGCGCGTCCACGGACAGCAGACGCGACCCTAGCCGAAGAGGAGGAGGTGGGACCGCGACACCGCCGTGTGCGCCTGGCGGGGACCGCCGCGGAGTAGTCGGGACCAGGCGTGGCAGCCCTGGCGTCAGAGGTAGGGACGGCGGCGCGCGTGAAACAGAGACCATGGAGCAATGGGATAAGGTGGCCTGGTCTGATGAACCATGTTTTCTTTTACATCATATGGCTGCCTAGGTGTGTGTGTGTCGCTTACCTGGAGAACACACGGCACTAGGATGCACTGTGGGAAGAAGGCAAGCAAGTGGAGGCAGTGGAATGCTTTGGGGGCTATGTCCTGGTGGGAAACCTTGGATCCCGCCTTTCATGTTGATGTTACTTTGAAATGTATTACCTACCTAAGCATTGTTGCAGACCACGTACATCCATTCATGGACACAGTATTCCGTGATGGCACTGGCCGCTTTCAGAACGATAATGCGCCCTGCCACAAAGTAAAAATGGTTTGAGGAACACAACGACGACGACTTCAAGGTGTTGACTTGGGCTTCAGATTCCCCAGATCTCAATCAATCGAGCATCTGTGGGATAAGTTGGACGAAGAAGTCTGATCCATGGAGGCCCCACCTCACAATTTACAGGACAGGAAGGATCTGCTGCTAACGTCTTGGTGCCAGATAACACCGCCCACCTTCAGAGGTCTAGCGAACTCCATGCCTTGATGGATCAGCCCTACACAATATTAGGCAAGTGATCATAATGTTATGGCTGACTGGTGTTTAAGCACAAGCCATTATGTCACATGCCCCCAGGGACTGCTTGGTGTGACTAGATCAGGAAAATCTTATATACCCATAAACAATCCCACAGCTGTTACACGTACCTAGACGCCCTCTCTTGCCATCCTTCTTACCTACCATGTGTAACACCTTGGAGATATGTGATAGGTGTAGGAAAAACATACTGAAGTTTCCTTTATTATCCTATGCTACATGCTTATCAACATTATCTTTTCCTGCACTATATTCAATGTTTGCTGCAAATTTCTACCGACTATATTTTTGGGATTAGCATATCACTCAAGTTTGTTTACACACCCCATACACTGTGAAGAGCATCTCAGCCTGTTACTTATTATTTATGTCCCCTTTGATTGCACAAAAGGGTTTTTGGAAGGATGGGACAATGGGTAGAATGGCAACGATCTTTTAAGAACCTTACATAGCTTGCATTGAATAACACTCTGAATAGGGAGAAGTCTCTTAATATGATGTGGAGGCACAGTTTTCTTTTGTGTTAAGTTTCTGTTCTCTTACTTTAATTTTTTTTTGTTTCTGTATTTTGCCTAGTGTTTTTATGACCAGTAACATTTGTAGAAGCATAATTCAGTTAGGGCATGTTAGGTTTACGTACATCTTTGGTGTTCGAAAATATTGTATCAGTTTGAAAGTTTACTATATGATTGTCTAATATGACATTATTATGTACTGAAGTACTTTTTTTGCTTATTTTTCATTTATGTTAACATATAATTATTGGTTGATTAGTCATGAATGTCTTTCTTTTTCTATGTTGGATTGCTGTGTAATTGCTCTCACCAACAGCATCAAAGAAAGGGTTAACGTAAAAAGTGAAAACAACCAATAGAGCAACACACAGGAGGTATATAAACACCTAAACCTTCCCCCTCTTCCTCTTTCTTTGCTGCTCACCGTAGCTACAGGTCAGATCACTTGCTCTTTTGATGCTTTGATATCTGAATTATTTCTAGACTTGGGCACCAGGGGGCTCTTCGTTTTCGTCTTCGGAGGAAAAAAAACAAAACTTCGTATTCCGCGAATACTCGCCCGTTCCTGTCTTCTTTTCGGGCGAATATTCGTGGACATTCTTCGTGCTCGTTTCATCTTCGTTTTCTCCCGGCTGCGTAGCAGGGGTTAATACGGGGTTAAGAACACATCGGAGCAGCAGCAGCAGATGCGTTCGCGCCGTGAAGGTACGTGTGTGCGACTCTATTGGTCGCCGGAAGGGGGCTGGTCTGGCATCAACAAATGAATTGCAGAACTGCAGAATGCACCTCATTCGTTGATGGCAGGCGAGCCCCCTGCCGAAACAACCAATAGAGTTGCACACATGTACAGAGGTGAACTGTACACAATACACATTGCCCGAAACTGAGGGCCAAGTTCCTCCGAGCAGTTGTCTTGTCTGAGACCTAGACAAATGCTCCAAGGAACTTGGCCTCCTTTTTATCATACACAGTCACACATCCATAGATGTTTAATAAAAGAATAGGGATTATTTTACATTTTTAAATTGATTTTGGACCACCTGTAATACATGCCTAACATTTGCTACCTATTTATAATGGCATACTTTGCAACAACCCAACTTTTACTGGACAGGACTGGAAAAAAGCAGGACTGTCCACAAAAATGTTGGGTGTGTTGGCAGGTATGTGAATGGAAAAATAGCTTAGGGTTAATGTACGGTTATTTTTTATTTTATTGGCAGTGCACTGTTTTGGTTAAAGATGTATTATGTCTAAATAATAATTTAATTTTAATGGGTTTATTTAATTTTATTTTAAAGTTATATTTATTATTATTTACTTTATTATATTTATTTAATGTTGTAGTGCTACCCTACCCAGCTATACCTATGTGCACTAGCATACCTAGTTTAGCTAAATTTGATGGGACAGGAAAAAAGCAGGACTGTCCCTGAAAAAGTTGGGTCTGTTGGCAGCTATGTAGATGGAAAAATGTTATAGGGTAAAGTGTGAGTTATAGCGTTTAATGCTAGTGAGTGTAGAAGTGAAGGCCAGGGCAAATAACAGGAGGAAAGGTCCTTGTGATTTGTGAATTGTACATGTGTGTGTTATGTGTTATGTCACTGTGTTATATGTGTTGTGTGTGTTATGTTTGGTAGGTTGTGTATCAGACGGAAAAAATGAAATGGAAATGGAAAAGGCGAATGAGTGGGCAATTGGCGACCCACTCACCTGTTTCACCCCAGGGCAAAGCATCCAAACAACTGTCAGTCCTAGACGTTTGGCAGCGGACTTCCAGAGCTCAGACACTAGGCCCTAGCGTAAGCTGGCTACTCCGGCGGAGGTAGCAGGCGTTGCCACACCGCAAACAGACAAAGCCAGGGGGGAGAAACTACCCTTACCATTAGGGACATTTTGGGCATGACTCTAGCCAGGAAGCGAACTGGCAGAGAAGAGAGGCTGGCACCACCACCACCACCAGCAGCATTGGGAAAGGCGAATGAGTGGGCAATTGACGACCCGCTCACCTGTTCCACCCCAGAGCAAAGCATCCAAAGACTGTCAGTCCTAGGCGTTTGGGAGCGGACTTACAGAACTCAGACACTAGGCCCTAGCGTAAGTTGGCTACACCGGCAGAGGTAGCAGGCGTTGCCACACCGCAAACAGACGCAGCCAGGGGGAGAAACTTCCTTGAACAAATTAACTTTCCAAGCTAAGAGCTGGGTAACCCAACTTGGGCAGATTGAATTTAAGATACAATGAGGGGACAACGTTCCTGCTGAAAGTGGAACGTGATGGAACTGTATATCGTGGAGCCACAGCCGCCATCAATTGTTTGAAAGGCTCCCCTTCAATCATAGAGAAGGATGCCCCTCCAACAACAATGAACTGACCAATAAGTCGCGTTACTTTATTGGCCTGCTGTTTGGACATTGACCTTTTGGACTGGAATGCCACAAATTGTTCCAGGGTGGGCTAAACATGCAGTGCTCCAACCTGCCTTGGTCTCTGGCTGCCAGCACTAGCTGCTGCTGCTGCTGCTATTAGCTCAGAAGCAGCTGTTGGGGTTTTTCCACGGCCACCAGCTATGCTGCCTGCACTGCAAGTTTTACTTCTGCATCTTCCCCCGATAGCACAGCGTTGTGTTGAGTGCTGAGGTGATGCTTCATGCTAGCACTGGTAAAATGGCCAGACACTTTCCCTCTGCTTATTAGCTTCCCACAGTGTTTGCACTTTCCATAGCGCCCTTCTTCAACACTTTCAAAGTGCTCCCAAATTGGGGCGCGCATAGCCTTGGAGTGTGCTTTAGATTTGCTAGGTTTTCCCTACTAAGGAATTAGATCACTTTGGTTTGGGAAAACCCCTCTGAGTCTTGCTGCTAATTTGGCTCTGCTTGGAACCTTGCATGCTGCTTGTGGATGGGGAAGATGCTGCTTGGGGCACTCACTGGGCTAGGCTAGTAGAAGTACTAGTTGTGCTACCCTTTAACTTTGAACGTGCTTCTGGTGCTTTAGGCTTTCCGTAAAAAACCATAGAGCTTGTGGGCCTAGCCGCACTACTACTGCCTGCTTTTGGTGCCTTTCCTTTACTTGATGATCCTTCAAGCAATGCTTCCCCAAATGATAAGCGAGAGCTTGGCCTACTTGGCTGACTAGACTGACGCAAAGGCTGCATCTTAGAACTGGTGGTGGTGCTGGTGGTGATAGATGGAGCTTGTCCCTCCTTAGTCCCAAAAGGAGGATCCATTTTATTAATAGATTAGAATTATTTATATTATGGATTATAGATAGCATATAGATTATGAATTAGAAAGAATTACTTATATATATTATAGATTATGAATTAGAATTTATTATATTATGTTATATAATATTAGAAGAATTACTTATATTATGGATTAGATACAAGAATATAGATTATGAATTAGAATTTAGAATTACTTATATTATAGATTATGAATTAGAATTTATATTATATTATATAATATATTATAGATTAAGATTAAAGATTAGAATTATTTTAGTACTACAGCTAGTAGTTTGAAGCATTGCTTAGTACAGTTGTTGTCATCACACAGTCAATTTTTCTTGAAAAGAAATTAGAAATAAAATAAAATGTCACAGCAAAACAGTTAGCTTCACTGCTTGCTGAAACACAGCACTTATGCGGCTGCACTCACTAGCCCAACAAGTTCACTTCACTGATGGACTGAGGTGAGCAAAACACTAAGGGTACTTTTAATAAAATTACCATATTTGCTCGATTATAAGACAAGGTTTTTTTCAGAGCAACTGCTCGTCTTATAATCGAGGTCATCTTCTAAACAGACCTCAAAAAAATGTCCGCTGGGGCCAGGCTGCTTACCAGTGCTTTGGTCGCGAGCAGCGTCTCTTCTAGCAGCAGGAGAACAGGAAAGTAGCAGAGTGTCACATAATTCTGCCTCCCCCCTCCTTCCTCTGGGGGCGGGGCCAGAGAAGTTGCTCGCACAGCCGGGCCCCTGCAGAAGTCTTCGAGCGAGAGAGTTTGTAAGAAATCATTTTTATACTTTTATTTTGTTCTGCACATTTTAGGCCTGAATGCAACTTGAGTGCTAGGAACATATGGTATCAATTAAGTGACGTAGTTTAGAGGGTCTTCTGTGGAATGCCGGTGTATCCTATTACTGTTCCAATAGGATTCCTTTACGTATACCCTAACCAAATGTAAAGGGGTATAAATTGGCATGACTACAAAGACAAAGTCTCTTTCCACGCTCTCATCTTCATCTCACCAAGATACTTAGCCTACAGTACCTTTTATCAACATTTGTTCCAGCATTGGTATTGTATGAATTGATAATTTGTTATCGAATAAACCTTATTAATAAGACATAGAAGCTGTGGTCATGATTGCTGTTTGATCACTGGAGAAGCTTAGATATTCAAGACAAAGAATATTCTAACAGAGCTGCAGTTCAGGTAAGGGGGTGGGGTAGGGTTTTTGTGATTAATGTGTGATTAATGTGTGAAGTATGTGTGATTAATGGAATGAATATTTAAATGTTTGTGAATGAGTGTGTGTGTGATAGCATGGATGTGTAGGGGGGGTGGTAGCATGGCATAGGGAGGCTGTACTCACACTCCTATCATCCCCAGGTTCCAGCATGTACTGGCTGCCTTGGCTTGATAGGAGTGGCATATAGAGGGTTAAAAGGCACATCATGGGGCAGAGTGGCAAATAGGGGGTATAAGGCATTTCTTGGGGCAGAGTGGCAACCCTGGGGGCAGATGTGAATAACTGGGGGGGCAGGTTGGCAAATAAAAAGGAAATAAAAATTATATATTTTTTTTTCTCAATCATAGCTTTTATTAAATATGAAAAAATTGTTTACATGAATTAATATTTACTAGTAAAACTTTTTTCCTATAGGGTAGTCTTATATTCAGGCTTTTTGTTTTTTTACTAAATTAATATTTAGATTTTGGGGGGTCGTCTTATAATCACTAGCACCCACCCAGCTGAAGAGCTGGCAACAGGGCAGAGCGCTGCTGGCTTATGCCCCACACCTTCAATACTACAGGGATCCAGGGAAATGTGGCAGCCGGGCCATCTCCCCAGCGGCAGCTCACATGTCCGGGAGCGGAGGAACCGGTCCTCCCTCCCCAGCTGAAGCGCTGGCAACCGTGCAGAGCATCGCTGGCCTCTGCCCAGCACATACCAAAGCTGCAGGAATTCAGGGAGATACAGCAGCCGACCCACCTCCCCAGCAGAAGTAGGGAGGTGGAACAGCCGGTCCATCTGCCCAGCGGCAGAACCTAATTGCAGGACCGGAGGAACCTGACCTCCCTCCCCAACGGCAGCAGGAGCACCAGGGAGGGGATGCAGGCGGTATCACTCCCCAGCGGTGCCCGGGAGATGGCGCAGCCGGCCCATCTCCCCAGCAGCAGGAGCACCAATTTTGGGAGGGCATTGATGGGCCAAATGAACCGACTGACCCCGACTGAGTTTGGGGTCTCCTCCTGGGTCAGTCCTATTCGGGAGGGGGAGAATTGTGACGAAACCCTCCATCACTGGGACCACTGGAGAGGCCTTACTGCCAGCCCCCTCCCTATTGACTATGGGCCCTGGGTTTGTAAAGACTTCCGTGGCTACCCCAGCAGTATATCATGTCATCACTGTCTGAGGGGATTATCTCCAGGAGACAGCCAGGATCTGCAACCAGGGAGTGACCTCGATTGTTTTAATATCAGACCCCTCCACCCTATGGTGCATTATTATGTTGTCCCGTTCACCCCAGTTCCACTACTAGAGACATTTACCCCGGCAATCCCTGGAACTGGTTTCGGCCAGCAATAGATAGTGGGACCCTATTGTATTGTTAACTGGGGCAGTAACTGGATTGTCTCTGGGAGGCAGATTAAGGGGAGGTTTGTATCCCAATATCTTGTTTTTTATGTTAATGTGTGTTTTGCTGGATATATCCAGCCCTGTGTGTCCAAAATAAATCAGGCTTCGTTTGGTTTTACCCTACACTGAGTCTAGTGACTGGGGAACCGGGGAAAGTGTGGTGTCCCAAGCTAAGGGAGCACAAGACAGCGGAGGTAGTCGGTCGGACTAGCCAGATTCGTGACAGCAGCCATTTTGGCTTTGGGCATCGTTCACGGTTTCCCTGTTTTTCCTTTACGGAGGCCATCTTTCTTTTGGGCGGCGAGGCCGCCATTTTTGTTTTTTCCTCATTTTGCCACGGTGGCCATATTGATGTCCCCAAGAACCTCATTTTTAACGTGGATTCCCGGCGGACATTTTGGTTTTCGGATCCTAACCGGACTTTGTCCTAGAATCAGACGCCAGCATGTTGGGCTGGGGTGCCACTTCGGGCTCAGAGGCGACCGGAGGCCTCGTACTTGCTCCACATAAGCTGTCTGGAGTTGATCGCGGGGTCATTCACGATCAAGAGCCTGGACAAAGACCACACGAATTGCTCTCTTCTTCTCAGAATGGACAACATGTCAGCGGTGCGCTACATCAACCGCCTGGGCAGTACTCGCTCCTAAACGTCTCACGGAGGTGACCAAGGACATCTTCGAGTTCTGCCTAGCCTGCAATATCACCCTACAGGCAGAGTATCTTCCGGGAGCAGAAAACCTCCTGGCAGACTGGTTTTCGAGGCATTGGCGGGATGCGAGCGACTGGAGACTCCATGCCATCTTCCAGGCTATCAATCGGTGGAGGGGTCCCCTGCACCTGGACCTCTTTGCGTCCAGGACGAATCGGCAGACGGAGGACTTCTTCAGCTGGCTTCCGGATCTGGAAGCTCGGGTGACGGACGCCTTCACCCAGGCCTGGCCCAGGTCAGGCTCTTATGCCTTTCCCCCTCATTTCCAGGGTCATTCATCACCTCCGTCGGGCCGGGGGGGTTTCTTGTTCTGGTGACCCCCCTCTGGCACTCACAGCCATGGTTTTCCAGCCCTGCTGGAGCTGTCCTTTCAGGACCCCTTAGCTCTCCCTCTTATGCCTTTTCTCCTGACAGGCCCAGAGGGTCAGGGCCATGCACTCATCATGGAGGGCCATTTGTAGTTGGTTGCCTGGACGATTTTGGGGGACCTGATCAGTCCCAGGCATATCGGAGGAGGCTCAGTCTCTGCTCCGAGAGTCTTGGGCTCCAGGCACCAGAAAGTCGTACTGGGCAGCTTGGCGACGCTGGGCTGCTTGGTGTGTGGGACGACAGGTGGATCCCTATTCAGCCCCTTTAGACTTCGTTCTCAATTTCTTGGCCGACTTGTTTACGGCTGGTAAGTCCTACCGGACGGTGAACGTATTTTGCGCGGCGATTTCTTTTGGTGAATCGGTGGGTAAGGCTTCCCTGATTTATCGGCTACTGCGGGGTATTCGCTTGTCCAGGCCTCCAGCCCCTCGCTATGAGTACCTTTGGGACATGGCGGTGGTTTTAAATTTCCTTTGGGCTTGGCCCGATAATGACTCCCTTTCCCTGCGGCAGTTATCAGCTAAACTTACCTTGCTTCTGTGCCTCCTGTCCTTTTGCAGGGTCTCGGATGTTCGGGCGTTTGATGCGACCTCCATATCTTTTTCTCCAGAGGGTGTTCTCTTTCGGATACATAGGAGGACCAAGTCCTTGTCCTCTTCGGTGTCTTATCCGTATTTCAACCTCAGCTTTGTGTCGCTCGCTGCGTCCGTTCCTACCTCTCTTGTTCTGCGGCTGTTCGCCCTCCCTCTGTCTCCCAGTTGCTCATTTTCTTATGTTTAACCGTTTAAGGCTGTTTCGCCTCCTACATTGGCCAGATGGGTCCAGTGGCTCCTGTCTTTGGCCAGTGTGGTGGCGTCTTTTGGGGCCCCCTCGGTTAGAGGGGCCGCGGCTTCCGGTGCCCTGAGGGCTGGCAGAGCTCTGGAAGACATTCTCCAGGCAGCGGATTGGACTCGTGCTTCAATTTTTCGCTCTTTTTATTTTCGTCCTGTTTCCTCTGCAGCTGTGGCACTCATATTGGGCGTTAAAACCGCAAAATAGGAAGCCTCCTGTCTTGCCTTAAAATTGGAAATTAGTCTAGTCTGGGTGCCCGAATAATTATAATTTTAATAAAGACAGGAGGAGAGTATTTTCCCTCCCTCCCTAGGGGTGCAGGGTTCCTGGGGTGAGTACGCCGGTCGGTCTCTTTTCGGCTTGTGGTTTTCTCCACTTTATGAGGTCTGCCGCGGCCCTCTTATGTGGTTCGCTTGTATTGCATATTTACTTTGGTTGTTTATCACTGCTTGTTCGGATGTGGTCCTGTTAAGTTATCTCTCTCTTCCCAGGCTTACAACATGACCCCAAATTATGACTGTGCAAAGCCGTTTCAACTACTGTATTTGCTCAATTATAAGATTATAAGACCCCCCCAAATCTGAATATTACTTAGGAAAAAAAAGAAAAAGCCTGAATATAAAAAAAAGAAAAAAGTTTTACCAGTAAATGTTAATTCATGTAAACTATGTAAACTATTTTTTTTTAATAAAAACTATGATTGAGAAAAATATTTTGTTTTTATTTCCTTTTATTTTCCAACCTGCCCCCCCAGTTATGCACATCTGCCTCCGGGCTTGCCTTATATCCCCTATATGCCACTGTGCCCCATGATATGCCTTTTGACCCCCCTATGTGCCACTCTGCCTCCAGAAATGCCTTATACCCCTATATGCCACTCTGGCATTTAGGGAGTTAAAAGGCATATTATGGGGCAGAGTGGCATATAGGGAGGTATAAGGCATTTCAGGAGGCAGAGTGCCATTAAGGGGGTTAAAAGGCATTTCATAGAGCACTCTGCCTACAGAAATGCCTTATGCCCCCCATTTAACACTCCCCCCCAAACTTACCTGTGCTTCTGACTCCCTGGTCATGTAGCCGGGGCAGCGCGCAGATGTCTACGCGATTTGCGTAGACAACTTCCGCTGCAGCCGGGAGGAGGTGCGGTTAGCAGCGGGGGTTGTCTGCGTCCATCGCGCAGACCTTCCCCGACTGTCAGAGAGAATTCCCCGCACTGGTGCGGGGAACTCTCCTCACTGACAGCCGGTGCTGGGAACTCTCCTCACTGACAGCCGGGGAAGGTCTGTGCGATGGACGCAGACAACCCCCGCTGCTAACTGCACCTCCTTCCGGCTGCAGCAGAAGTTTTCTACGCGAATCGCGCAGACGTCTACACGCTGCCCCGGCTACACACCGGGGACTCAGAAGCACCGGTAAGTGGGGGGTGGGCATAAGACAGGAGGATCCAGGTCCCCTGCAGCACTGCGGGGGATCTGGATTGTAGTCAGACCTATTTGAGGTCTGATTATAAGACAACCCCGATTATAAGACGAGGGGTATTTTTCAGAGCATTTGCTCTGGAAAAAACCTTGTCTTATAATCAAGCAAATATGGTATTCACTTCCTGATTTGACTTGATGATGACTGTCTTCACTGTGTTCCATGGTATATCTAATGCTTTGGAAATTATTTTGTACCATTTCCGTAGGCAACTTCCGCTGCAGCCGGAAGGAGGTGCGGTTAGCAGCCGGAGTTGTCTGCGTCCATCGGGCACACATCCTAAACACACATCCTTCCGGCTGCAGCGGAAGTTGTCCAAGCGAATCGACTAGACGTCTACACGCTGCCCCGGCTACACACCGGGGACTCAGAAGCACCGGTAAGTTGGGGGGGGAGACAGGAGGATTCAGGTCCATGGGCGTAGGAACCCGTAAAAATCTGGGGGGGGATAGCATTTTTACTGGTAGGGTATACATGACCATTTCACCAACAGGGACTTTTATGACATTGCATTATAAATACATAGACATTATTTTGTAGTTGGCCCCCCTTTGCAGCTATAACGGCTTCCACTCTTCTGGGAACGATTTCCACAAGATTTTGGAGTGTTTTTGTGGGGAATTTTTGCAACCATGCCTTTATGGACCTTGTTTTGTACACTGGGGCACAGTCATGATGGAATAGAAAAGGACCTTCCCCAAAACTGTTCCCACAAAGTTAGAAGCATAGTGTTGTCCAAAATGTCTTGGTATATCACCTTCAGCTCATAAAACGTTCTACTAGATGAATGGGAGAAAATTCCCACAGAAACAGAAAAATCTTACAACCACAGTTGGACCCCACTGGACACAGCCACAGAGACTACACTTGAATAACATACACACACATGCACACACTAACATACACACACAATATACCTCAAAACATTCCCACCCTAATATACCTAGACACATGCCCACCATAACACACCTGGAAACATACTAACATACCCATAAAAACAGATGTGCACAATAACATACACACAAACATACGCTATCATACCAAGACACGCATTCAAACACATCCTTCACTTACTCTGCCTACCCCTAGATTTAACACGTGGCGCTTTGTATTAGTGATGCCCTAGACCAAGTAGCACCCCGAAATATTCTCGTGTCCAAATGCTACATACAGCGACACACGCACTCATTTTAACCAGAAATAGGCCTGGATTTAACCTTAGGTGCCCCTGAGTTAAACATGTGTTACAGGGAATCATTCTCTTCCCTTTAAGTCTGACATACCTGCTCATACACACACATATGCACTGCTCTTACACATGCCTGCCCACAAAAACACATATCTACCCTGCAATTGCTTGCACATACACACTTGCCAGTACTCACACATATGCACTACCCTTATACACGCCTGCCCAAACATACATAAACTGCTCACACACACACATGCCTCCACTGCCCTTGCACATACTTACACAGACGTATACACTATAAGACAAATACACTCCTTATATACACACATATACACTGCCCATACAGACATACACATATACACTGCCCATACACACATATGCACATACACTGCCCTTATATGCGCGTGCCCATACACACATATACACACCTGCCCTATACACACACATATATGCCTGCCCAAGTGCCCATACACATTCATAAACATTGCCCATATACATGCCTCACTATATATATATATATGCACACACACATATCTACCATCAGACCCCTCCCTTCGTTTTGCACATCAGACCCCCCCCTTCGTTTTGCACATCAGACCCCTCCCTTTGTTTTGCACATCAGACCCCCTCCCTTCGTTCTTCACATCTCTTACCTTTCTCTTCTTCCTTTCTGCTTTCTCTTCCTCCTTTCCTTCTGGTTTGCCTCTCTAGTGCAGTGCAGCTGCGCACAGCTGTTTATGCTGGGCGCGCGAGGCTGGGATATAAATGTCATATCCCATCGCCCAGCGCTCAGTAACAGAAATCCAACCAGTCCTGCACGCTGCAGCTGCTGATTGGGCAGCTGTGCACCAAGGGCACTCGCCTCACTTACAGCCCTGGAGGGAATTTCTCTATTATCGGTCCTCCCAGCATGATTTCCTGGGGGGGATCCATCCCCCACGTCCCCCCCGGTTCCTACGCCCTTGTCCAGGTCCCCTGCAGCATTGCTGGGGATCTGGATCTTAGTCTCATAGTCAGACCTATTTGAGGTCTGATTATAAGACGACCCCGAGAGAGAGATTTGCTCTGAAAAAAACCTTGTCTTATAATCGAGCAAATACGGTAAGTTAAAAATGGCTAAATAAAATCAACACTGGAAATTAAAAAAACATGTAACCGCTATCAGATCATATTTAAGTGACAAATTTAGGCCACGAACATTGATCAGTAAGACCAATCAGTGATAATCACGGTAATAAAAATGTTCTTCTTTACCAAAGCAGTTTTCAGTCTGTCAATTCTAGTTTTGTCATACCCTTTGAATGTATGTACTGTCGGTATTTTAGACTCACTTCTGATGGGAGGCCGTTTCATTTATTTACCAACCTCTCAGTAAAGAAAAACTTCCTCACATCTTTTTTCTAACAGTTTGATATAATCTTCACTTTGGATGTTTGCCAATGGGTTCCATGGATTTGTTTGTTTTTACTTTGGAGAGTTCAACAGAACCTCTTCCTCTGTAAAAACTGAACAGGAGTATTTATTTAGCAGTTGACTAGATCTTTATCATCATTTATATACAGTGGCAACAAAAAGTAAGTGAACCCTTTGGTTCTGAATAAATTACAATAAAGAACAAAAGTAATCTGTTTTAATAACATATAAATTAAATCTTCTTGCCCAAATTAAACATAATATGTAACCATTGCTAATCGCTTCAACAAACCAGGAGTCCAATTAATGAAATGCGATTTTAGAGCTACGTTGACATAACAAAATACACTTTTTGAGTTTGTTATACTCAAGAAGCATCAAAAAACCATGCCGCACAAAAAATAAATTGCAGGGTTACAAAGTAATCTCAAAGAGTTTAATATTCATCAGTCCACAATTAGACATATTGTTTATAAATGAAGATGAATAAATACTGTGTCTACTCTCAAGGATATGGCTATTACTCAAATGTACATTTACATATACAGGGTTATATATGGCTAGTATTCTTGCCATGGTTGCACCATATTATGGGGAGATATCAAGAGAAAAGTAGGTGATGAACAGTTGTTGGGCTAATGGAAATAGGGATTACATTGGAGGAATATAAAATCAGTAGCTCCCCTTTACTGAAATTACCATATTTTGGCAATTTTGACATATCCCACCTTTTTCTTTAAATTTTAATCTGTAGCTAACTAACAGAGTTTTAACAGCTCTTACTTTTTCTTTGGTGTTTTGTTTTTGGGATTTAATTCTCTTTTAAGAACCTGCCCCCACTTGATGGGATATTCTATAAAGTAATATCCCAGCTGCATTTTAAGGATGCATCCTTAAAACGGAACAATGTGCCTAGCCATCCTAGACTCCATAGTGAACTTACACCGTGCACGGTGTAAGTTCACTATGGAGTCTAGGATGGCTAGGCACATTGTTCCATAATATATATGGGCTGGTTACAAGGGTAACCTGATGTCCTGAACTGGCCCATGGAGCAATTGATTCCTAATAGGGTGACATTGCCCCCAATTATACAGCAGAGGGTATGCCACTCCTAGGAACTTGAATATTTTTGTTGTGAGTGTTAAACTCACTGTAAAGCCGTTGAACTTGTAGAGGGCTATTTAGGAATGACAAACAAATCAAATCTTCAAGTTAGAAGATAAAAGTCTACTGGAAAGTGAAGGCATCTGCATGACCCTGGTGACATTTACATCTTTAACCCCTTCAATCCCAGGGGTTTCTGGTACCTCAAGTCCCAGAGCAATTTTGCCATTTTTGCGATATGTCGGTTCAGCCATTATTCTCTTTTCCTGTGAATAGTGTACCCATGTAAACTGTATATAGTTTTTTCAAGGAGAGAGAGCTTTCTTTTGATACAATAGTTGGATGATTAGCTGAACGTTTAGAATGATAAATTTGAAAAAAACACCTTTTTTTTTTTATGAATGTTCCCTCTGAATCCTCACAAAATTAAGTAAAGTGATAGAAAATCCCCTCCAAGTTTATAAATTCAGGTGTCCTGATTTCAGAAATACCTAATTTATATAGATTTTCCATACTTTCCCAGCACTTATAGGGAACATACTATAAGGTGTACATTATTCGTATCATTTTTATGCTTATGGCTTAATGGGTTTGGGGCAGGGGGGGTTATACTGGGTGGATGTTGTGTTAGGGCAATGGGATGTAAGGGTTTTTTATATTTTATTATCTTTTTTATATATTTTTTGTATTTTTTTTTAAATGGTTAGAGGTCCTCTTAGGGACCTCTTGAACATGTTATTAATGACAGTGATGACATCACTTAGCTCACTTTGGTTTTTTTTATTATTTATTGTATTATTTTACTGATTTTTATTTTTTTTAAATCACTAACTTTTTTTTATCCGTTTTGTTTTTCAGCATGGGAGGAGGGTGACAGCATATGTACCTCATCGGATCGATCAGATATCCCAGCAGGTGACGTCAACAGTGACCTGGAAGGGAATGCCCAATCGCGCAATCCGCATTTACGAATGTAACAGTTTTCCGGCTTTCGTGCCGGAAGCCGTTACATCAGATCGGGCAGCAGAAAGCCCGCGATGCTGGCATCTTCTGTTAGGGGGAAGTCCAGGCTGTCAAACAACAGCCTAATCTCCCTGCAGTGGCAGGGATGTGTCACTGCCGCTGCAAGAAGTGCAGGACATACTGGTAGGTCCATAGGGGATTCTTGGGATGCGTATTTTGGACGTACCGGTGTGTCCATAGGGGAATAAAGGGGTTAATGACAGCATCACAATGACAAAGCTTAAAAGGCATGCGCAAGCATTAACAATTAACTGTAAAATCGTGTAGACATAGTCAAATAAATGTTGGCTTACATGTAGGTTTGGCCACAATTAATTTGTTACAGATACATTTTTTGGCAATTGCTGGAGTTGAAGGACATTTAGGAATCCTTTAAATGCCATCCGTTGTAAATTGATATAAGGGATTTATTACTTTTATTCCATAGGTTCATAAATGGTTTCTACTCAAGAGTACGGCTTTCTTGCCACCATAAACTTTAGTTACATGTCACAATAAGAGGACCCTGAAAATGTTACATAGTTGGAGTCTACAGTAGCTACAATAATTTTTCTACTGCATAATGTCCATAGTTTCTTTCCAGGCTGAACATTTAGAATATTTACAAATAATATCTTTATTTTGGAAACACTTGTAAAACAAAATAAAACTATTAAGAACAAAATCAAGAAACCTTGCCACTTTCATCAGATAAACTAACAAACATGGGAATTGGCATTAACCGTTTTGGACTTACCAGATTGTTTGGTTGTTGTAGAATTTTTATAAGGGCTGGATGGTTATAACCTGAAACAAAACATATTGCTTAAGATGTAAATTATTGAAAAAATACATTAATAAGTCATGAGGTAACTCATTGAAGTTAATCCCATAAGAACATTTTTTTTTTCTTTCGAGAATAAGACTGTTATCAGCAATTTTACTTTTTACTATATGCCTTTATTTAAAAACAAATTTCCTCTTCTTAAAATACTTTTTATTGTGCATTATATATGGTAGAGTACTAACGTAACTAAAGTAAAAAAAATATATTTGTTTTCGGGAATTAGAGAGCC
Organism: Spea hammondii; assembly: GCA_029215755.1. NCBI lineage: Eukaryota > Metazoa > Chordata > Amphibia > Anura > Pelobatidae > Spea > Spea hammondii. The sequence goes on along the minus strand of JARDYJ010000006.1, from coordinate 40,079,203 downwards.
TGGGATGATGTCATGATCTTTTACAGTTTAAATTGGCAATAAGGCTTGTACAAACCTGTGATTGTAACACCGATCTAGGAAAATAACTTGCCTTACTGGTGACATAGGCTTGTAGGAGTGAGGTCAAGACGATGAAGGATGATGCTTTCTTGGTTATAGGTCAGTTGACAAGGTACTTGAATTAAGTTTGGGTGCTCTGGGTATAGGCCAAGAGGTTGTATTATATATATATATATATATATATATATATATATATATATATATATATATATATATATATATATATATATATATATATATATGTTATTGAGTTATTAAGTGGAAAAGTTTTCAGTTATTGTTTTGTTGTCATATGTTTTATTTGTTAAGTTACGGTTACGTCCCTTACAACCTCATGTCATTTTAGCATTACATATTTACTACCCTAGAAAATGAAATAAAATCTGTATCATAAGATAACCATTTTGTATCAAAGCCCACGGACAGCTGTCTAGTGCACCTAACATTGCCTTCAACACCTCAACCCTTCTTGATACAATTCTAGAGTGTGCAATTAGTGACTCCAGGACTACACCGGCAAGAAAAGATTTGCAGCTGACTTGCAATGGATACAAACTGAAGTCAACACAATAGGCTGTAATGCAATATGTTGGCTGCTTTATACCATTGTGCTAGGGCAGGGGCGTCAAACCTCCAGCTGCTGCAGGACTACATCTCCCATGATGCTCTTTCAGCTAAGGGGCTAGCTGAGGAGGATGGGAGATGTAGTCCTGCAGCAGCTGGAGGGCCGCAGTTTGGACGCCCCTGTGCTAGGGTTTTTGGTAGTCTATAACAATCATCAGAAAAGCCTACAGCAACTCATCCTTTAAGGCTACTTCTTGGGTGGGTGGGTGTGTTTGGGTGTCGTTGTGGCACAGCCTGTCCTGGTGTGTATGCTTGGGTGTCGTGGCAGAGCCTCTCCTGGTGTGTGTGTTTGGGTTTCGGTGTGGCAGAGCCCGTCCTGGTGTGTGTATTTGGTCACCTTACTTACCGTAAGAATAATTTGAACCATTTCATTTTTACTTATCCAGAGATAAAACCCTCTCTTGAATTTGTAGTCACTTCACAGGACAAAACTTTTTATTAAAAAGGATTTTTGTGCACTAAATTGTGGCTTCAGGTGTGGGATGTATGATTACCTTTTTTTAGTGTACCGATTGTTACAGGGTCACCGTACCCAAGGCTGGGTAGCCCTGTTTGAGGGCTGAGAAATCACCAGTCAGTGCCCTCATACAGAAGGCTCCTGCTATCCACGGATCAGTCAGACCACCATTCGTGGCGTAAAATAGAGAAATGCAAAGTTATGCATTATGGTAAAAATATAGGGCTGCAACTAACGATTATTTTAATAATCGATTAGATGGCCGTTTATTTTTTCGATTAATCAGATCAAAAAATTTAAAATTTTTTCAATGTAAAATAATGTAATAAAAAACGTACAATTTACACTTTCATCTCTTTATTGCAATGGCCTCTCTCTATTCACCTTCTTATTTTACTGACATAATAATAAAAGCTACAAGAACCCAAACACAGTGTTTCTCACACTAGGTTTTAATACAAAGTTATTAGTAAATATTAATTCGTATGTTAACTATTTTTCATATTTAATAAAAACTATGAGAAAAAAGCCTTGTTAAAAATTTTTTTATTTACCAAACTGCCCCCCGGTTATGCACATCTGACCCCCAGCTTGCGACTCTGCCCCCATATATGCCTTATACCTCTTATATGCCAGTGATATGCAACTGAGCCCCCTGATATCCCTTTTACCCCCAGATATGTTTTATGCCCCCCTGATATGCCTAATATCGATATGCCTTATACCCCCTATATGCCCTGAAATTCATAATACCCCCCATACACCACTATAACTCACCCATACACCACTCTGGCTCCTCCCCCTCCCATACGCCACTCTGGCTCCTCCCCTCTCCCATACACCACTCTGGCTCCTCCCCCTCCCATACACCACTCTGGCTCCTCCCCTCCCCCACACCACTCTGGCTCCTCCCCCTCCCATACACCACTCTAGCTCCTCCCCTCCCATACACCACTCTGGCTCCCCCCCCTCCCATACACCACTCTGGCTCCTCCCCCTCCCACACTCCAACCTGGCTCCTCCCCCTCCCATACTCCACTCTGCCTCCTCCCCCTCCCATATACCACTTTGCCCCCTCCCATACTCCACTCTGGCTCCTCCCCCTCCCATACACCACTCTGCCTCCTCCCCCTCCCATACATCACTTTGCCCCCTCCCATACTCCACTCTGCCTCCTCCCCCCTCTCATACTCCACTCTGCCTCCTGTCAGCCACGGAGGGAGCCTGGTAGAGAGGCAGAGTGCCATATGGGAGGGGGAGGAGCCAGAATGGTGTATGGGAGGGTGGCTCCCATACACCCCTCTGACTCCTCCCCCCTCCCATACACCGCTCTGCCTCTCTACCCGGCTCCGTTGCTGACAAGAACTTTAACTGCAGCTTCATAGAAGCCTCAGCGTAAGTGAAGGTGAGTAACGGAGGCTGTCTGTGCGATGCAGACCCCCACTGGCTGACAGAGAGGATGATCCTCTGTCAGCCGGTGGGGGGCTAAACGATGCGCACAGACAGCCTCCGTTACTGCCCTTCACTTACGCTGAGGCTTCTATGAAGTCAGTAACGGAGCCGAGTAGAGAGGCAGAGTGATGTATGGGAGGGGGGAGGAGTCAGAGGGGTGTATGGGAGGGGGAGAGAGACGGAAGTGAGAGACCGGCCGACAGTGAGGGGAATCCAGGTCCCCTGCAGCGTTGCGGGGGATCTGGATTTTAGTGTTATATATAATCCGATCTCTGTTTGAGGTCGGATTATAATTTTTATAAATCGATAAAAATCGATTCGATTAATCGATAATGAAAATCATTGACAACAATTTTCATTATCGATTATTATCGATTTTATCGATTAGTTGTTTCAGCCCTATAAAAATAATAAAAATGCAACCTATTCTTTAAATGGAATATTAAATGGAATATAATGGAATATTGGGGGAAACTACCAATGAGAAGGATTTAGGAATAACGGTTGACAACAGACTTGACAACAGTGCGCAATGCAGCTGCGAGGGCCAATAAGGTTTTGGCATGCATAAAAAGAGGTATCGATTCAAGGGAGGAGGATATTATCTTGCCTCTTTACAGGTCATTGGTAAGACCTCACCTTGAATATGCGGTACAATTCTGGGCACCGGTCCTTAAAAAGGACATTATGGAATTAGAAAAAGTGCAAAGGAGGGCTACGAAATGAATAAGGGGATTGGGAGATACTAGTTATGAAGAGAGACTAAAAAAGTTAAAATTATATACGCTAGAAAAACGGCGTCTCAGAGGGGATATGATAACATTATATAAATATATGGAAGGCCAATATAAAGAGCTCTTCAGTGACCTGTTCATTAACAGAAATATACAAAGAACAACAGGTCACCCTCTGAGACTGGAAGAGCGCAGGTTTCATAGACGACAAAGGAAGGGATTCTTTACAGTGAGGACAATAAAAGGTATGGAATTCACTTCCAAGGGAGGTGGTGTTATCCAATACATTAGATACCTTCAAAAGTTGCCTCGATATTTTCTTAGAAAGGCATGACATACAGGTATATAAATAGAACATTAATATTTTAGAGCTTCTTGATCCAAGGAGAAATCCTATTGCCTCTTGGAGTCAAGAAGGAATTTTTTCCCCTGATGGCAGAATTCGAAGTAGCTTAATTAGGGTTTTTTGCCTTCTTTTGGATCAAGAATAGGAAGGTTAGTTAGAAGGGTTGAACTTGATGGACTTAGGTCTTTTTTCAACATTATGAACTATGTAACTATGTAACAAGAACTACTTTTATTACCAACACATAGAACTTATGTAGATCCTTAATTCTATCAACAGACGTTCTCAATACACACAGAACCCAACCCCAAATCCCATCAGCTCGGGGAGTACACAGGCAATGGAAAAAGTGAGGGGATTAAGGGATACAATGGGTTCCCCCGCCTGTGTTATTCCCCCTGTTGTGAGGCTGCCGTCTGGGCAAACAGGGCTGTGCTGGCCGATTAAAAGCGCCAGCCAGGTTACATGATTGCCCCTTTTAAGGGCTGGAGCTGCAGCTACATTCAGTCCGGCTTTAACTTAAAAACATTCTATAAAAAATTACCGGGCCATGGGATCAGAAACAGGACATAGATGCGCTCTATGACCCGGCTAAACCGCACACGAATCCAGTGCAACTCCAGTTAGCCTGGTCCTGTCACACCGATGTACTCCCAATCCCATCACATAAGATTCTATCTGCCTCGCACTGATTTTAAGATTGTCTATTTTATTTATTTCCATAAAAAGGCCCACCAAATCCTCAGCACCAGGCACATGATCCTCTTAACCCAGCCCTGTAATCAGGTAGTACATCCTGAATACTTTTTGACATGGCTGCCTCATTTCTTCAAAAAGCAAAAGTCAAACCAGACTTTTACCGTCCAAAGTGGTTTTCAGGGCCTTCCCTAAACACAGGATGTGTCCAGCTTGGTGGGCACAAAATGAAAGGCTCCGTTCCAACAGTTCAAACTCATTTTTTTTAATTTTTTTTTATAAAGATTAGCCAAGCCATTATTTCATAGTAGTCTTGGACTGGACTATAGATCCCACAGCTACCACAAATATGTGGTGTGGAGCAAAAGGCACCCCTATATCTAGTATACTTTGACATCCCCCTGAGGCTTTAATTCTCAAGGATAAAAAAAACAAACCATGCAATATGCTTGGTGTCGCATATCTACCCTAAGCATTCTTGGGATTCTGTCAGAGGCTGGCAGATATTAAATCAACATTCATCCAATTTTTGGGCAGTGTCCCAGTATCCTGGTTTTCCTGGACTGGTTGAGGAGGATCCTCTGACTGGCCCAGACAACTGTAAAATAAAGATGGTCTGTGCTTTTCTTGGCATAGTTGAGAACAGAGTCACCAGTCCAACATACCTATTAACGTATTTTTGCCAACTAGGTCTTTACATGCATGTTATTTTGGCTCCTAAATACATATTATATTGTCTCCATCCAAAATGAAAAAAATATTACACACTCTTTCAGCATCCGGTCTGGAAAATGCGAACCCATGACCTACAACTTATCATGATTAATCCTGTGATACAATATTTTGCCATACTCATTTAACAATTTCAATACATTTGGAAGGTATAGTGTTGTACCACATAATCCATAGAAAGATCACACCTTTATTGACTAAATTAAGTATAATAGATTGCAAACTATTTAGGTGTCGCGTCCGCTACATCTGAGGCACTCACCGCAGAAGTTCTTCTGCCCGGATACTCACTGAGAGAAGGATCCCCAACAGTGAAAATCCAGGACTTGGATGATCCCAACAGTGAGGAGGCCTCTGTGACAGCAGATGGTAGGTATGCACTGAGTAATGTAGCAAGGTGACACAGCCGAATGCGGAGAACCAACGGATCAGCACAGAAGGAGTAATTCCAGAAGAATGGTCAGGGTAGCCAGGTCGGTAACGTAGCAGGTAGTCAGACACGCCAAGGTAAATAACAGGAGAGGGTAGGCAGACAATCCGGGTCGGTACACGGGAATCACAGGCAGAGGTACAGAATCGTTTGACAAAGAGTAACCAGGCAAAGTAAGGGTCAAAAAAACAGTAAACAGCAGCAAACTCTCAGGAACACTTTAGAAGACCACAACAGGGTGCCTCCAGCCGTCCATTAATTCCCCGGCAGCGCCCCTAGAGGAGCAACAGACGACCGGAGGAGAGGTAAGTACCTTTTTCTGGGAACTCCTCTGCCGGCGAGCAATCATAAGACTGCTCGTTGAGGAGTTCCCTATAGTGCTCCTCCTTCTCCCGTACCGGTGGTCACGGGATTGAGGACTCAGTCATCCGTGCACCGCGAGCAGGGCAACATCCGCCGCCACCCGGAACCCGGGTGACCGTATCGGGTTTCCGTGTACCGCAGACGGACCCCCGTCCGCCGGCAACGGAACCCGAGGGCGTGACATTAGGTCTCTTCTTCAAGCATATTTGTAAAGGACCACATTGGGTGGGTAAGAGTGAGAAGGATGTCACTCATAATGAAAATCCCTGGAATCCAAAAGCCTCTAATGTTGGAGTAGCTCCTGAGTTAAAGATAATGGTTCTAGAGCTAGAGAGGCTATCCTTGCCTAGCCCCATTTCTAATCTCAAAACGTAGAGGAAAAACTTTTTAACAACCTGTTCATAATGCAACAAACCTGAAAGGTACTTAATGGGAAGCAGGCAGTCTTGAAACTGTAGATACGGAATTCCTGATGACCATGGTATGCATCATGAAGATTCAGTGTTGCTATGAGGTCTCCAGGGACAAGAAGGAGATGTAGGAATTGTAAATCCACAATATGTCTGAAAGCCATTTAATCCTATGGAGTACAAAGACTGAGGCCAGAATCATAACTTCCCTTTGCACATAAGGTTAATTTTAGAATCTGGCAAAGAGTTTCGATGACTTGACTTTTAGGAGTTCTCATTAGATATTCGTTACCTATGGCTCCTTTCCAAATCTTTACATGCAAAAGGAATACCACTGATAAAGCTTAAGCTCTTACTGACTCGATAGGTAATATCAGCAACACTGTAAACATCCATGGCTCTTGCTCCTTCAGCCACATCACCCTCCAGTTGCTATTGCCAAATTCTGACTTGTCCAGCCACAGAAGCTACAGCCATGCCTGGTCTGAATATGGCTGATGCAGCTCAATGCCTTTCCCTTCTGAAAATTGACTCTGAAAACAGTCCTCCATTGCTAAACTTCTTGTTACTCTAGCCACAGGGCCATCAACCATAGAGGCAGAACATAACTCCAGTTGTCCAGCAAAGGGGAACAGCCAGGACACATTCTAGAGACACTAGAGTTCTTTCTCAGTATTATGCTACTGTTCTATAGTCATGATCACCATGCACTGGTAAAATCTTGGAAGAACTGATCTAAGTTACATCTCATATTGTCTTCTAATTTCAACTTCGACCTAATGGCTGACAACTTATTTACTTTGTCCATAGAAACAATATCAAGCACAGCTGCAAAGTAACTAGGCTCCTCATAAGGTGTCATAGGTGCACAAAGCCCCCGTTCTGTTTCATGCTCCTGATTTCCGAAAGCCTGACCAGGTCTGTCTAACAGTTCCAATCCTACCCTACAATCTGATAATTTCCGTTGTGGTTCCTGATCCGGACCGGCTTCTGGGTCTTTCTGCCTAGCAGTATGGTCACAGTATCCACGGACCATCCCTGCCCATTGTGTGAGGGGCAAACGAATAGGATTAGTGGAACGGAGAACCAAAGACCCAGAGAGGGTCCATTCGGTCTGAGGTGTGCCATGACCGACGTACCAGGTAGGCCTATAGAGGGCCACCCCGTAAATAGAAATGAAAGAAAGGATAGAGGAGAAAAGAGGAAATAAAAGGAAGGAAATTAATAGGGGGGGGCAAGGGAGGGCAACGTTAGGAGCTGTAACGTAGCTGTGGAAGGGAGAGGCGTTGGTTAAATAACCATAGCCCCTCCCACAACTACAGGCTAATATACATCAGCCTTCACATATATCTGCAAATGGAATCCTGTCTTTACTTAACTGTGACAGTACCATAGGCTATCCATGGATCCCTCAGATGTTGGGCAGAAAGATGTCTGCATGTGAGACACAACCCAGGTTTAACCAAACTCTACACCTACCACTGGCAGCTGTTCACCCATCCATAGGGTTTGTGGTCCTTGTTTTGATTATGTAATTGAATTCTGGACTTATGCACAATGAGGTTGCAGAATTTACTTATAGACTTTCTGATTGTCTGAATGATGAAATTGTGACCAGTGACCTTCCTACTTATCTAGAGACCCTTATTACCATTGTGGGTTGGATAGATCTTTGTCTCATAGAACTCCAGGCTCAACAAGATCCTCAAAAGACAGTTTGACACCAAATTTTATATACCCTGCGGTTGCGCCTCCATCTCAAGAAGCACTTAAGCAAATAATACGACACGTCCGAGTGAGGAGAAGGTGTTCAGGCACAAAGAGGGTCTATACTGTGGAAAGAAACACCAGCACCTGGGTAGCATACTAGGCATCCTACTCTGGATGTAATGTTGGCATTCCCAGTATTGGAATTTTTTTGCCAGTTTACTTTTATTTTTCTGTAATGATTATCTATACCACTGCCCTTATTAATTCTGGAGTAGCCACAGACTTAATTGATATTGCCTTTTGTCACCTACACAATGCACTATTGTCCACCAAGACCAATCCCCTGTGCGTGGAGTCCATTGATGGACAATCACTGCATGCGGCCACAGATGCTAAAAAAACTGTGCCCTTACATACTGTAAAAAGGAAGGCATGGTTGACAACCAACTGTATGCCAATGAAGCGAAATGGTTAAGTGTTCTGATGCAGAGATCCAAAGGGCCAGAATTAATAAGGGCAGTGGTATAGATAATTACAGAAAAATATTTTAAGGCCTCTCTACAGAAGACCTTAAAATAGTCTCAAAGATTAAATGGAGTTTCTTCTCTGCGGAGCACATGGCAAATCAGTTAAGGCCTTTGGTCACCGTCCACTCCCTCCACCAGTACAATGTCCTTTCCCTTTTCTATCACCTTGGTCTCTAAGGGTCACTAGAGAAGATAGGTTACCGGGGGAGTGTCCAGTAGCAGGAGGGGGACTTATTGTGTTTAACCCCTTAATGACAAGACTGTTGCTTACTCGTAGTACATTTCGGGACAATGGCTCTTAACATTTTTCAGTGTTGCTGGTTAGCTGTGATTTTCTTCTCTCTCATTATATATTGTTTTAATGACAAGACTGTTGCTTACTCGTAGTACATTTCGGGACAATGGCTCTTAACATTTTTCAGTGTTGCTGGTTAGCTGTGATTTTCTTCTCTCTCATTATATATAGTTTTTTTCAGGACAAACAGGACTTTCCTTAGATACCATTATTTTTATCATATCTAATTTACTATAAAAAATGATATAATATGGTGATTTTTTGTAAAAAAATGACCTTTTCTCACTTACATTTTTTTTATTTTTTTTAAAACAAACTTTTACTCATCTGCAAAAACTAATTATGGGGCAATAAGTACCAATAGCATTTTGCTATTTCAAAACCAATTTTTCCCCAAAGCTGATCATTCTGCCCCATGTGCTATTTCGGGTATCTTTGAAGCCGGCCAATGAAATTTACCCCATCAAATCAAATATTTTTGAAAACTAGACACCCCAAGGTATTTGAAATGCTGGTATTTTAACCCTTTCCATGCACTTATTTTACCACCAGCCTTTGTCAAACTTCATGGTAGTAAATGTTTTTAATATTTTTTTCACACATGTTGTACTTCACGTATAAATTTACCACTCCTGGTATATGTCCGTGTCAAACACCCCCCAATATGTGTTATTTGGGAGGTAAAAGGCCACCTTTGTGAGGTTTGTATTTTTTTTTTTGTCATTTAGACATCTGGTCAGTCGGAGCCCATGTCCCATATTTGGAACATCTTTGAAGCCGGCCAATTCATTTTACCACATCAAATCATACATTTTTTAAAACTAGACACCCTATGGGCATTTATAATGCCAATATTTTAACTCTTTCCATACAGGAATTTTTGTGAAGATAAAGAATTGTAGGACTTGCTCATAAAAAAATATTTTTTATTTTTTTTTGGTGACAGTGGGGAATTTTTACATGTTACCATATTTTTTTTTATAAAAACGTAAACATTTTTGAACATTTATTTTTTTTTTTTTTTTTTTTTTTTTTAATGTTTTACTAATCTGGATAGACCCTCTGTGAACTCATTTAGTTTTCTATTGTTGATGCCATCTTGTGAATGACGGCAATGTAATTTACATGATGACACTTGTGGTTGCTCTTCGGAGTAATCACAAGGCTATCGGGCAGTGGCGACTCTAGAAACAATATATAGGGGGGGCACACAAGATACCACAGTCAAACTGGGGGGGCATTAATAATTTCCACCATTAAATCATACCACTGAAAAAACACACACACACACACACACATACACATATATATATATATATATATATATATATATATATATATATTGCCAAAAGTAATGTGCTATGGAATGATACTTTTGTTATTGGACTAACATAATACTCGGTCATTCAACATGGGAAGCCTGAAGCCACAATTTAGTACGACTAATCCTTGAAACACAATACCTTATAACTTTTCCACTAAATGATTTCAGGGCCTAATATTAGTCCCTGCTGCCGATATATATATAAATATTAGACCCTGCTGCCGATAGCAGGCATAGATCAACACTAACACACAAACCCATCTTTGCATGTATAGATCAATTGAAATTCACTTGTGATCTCAGCACTGAAGGTATATATCAAATAAACAGAATCAGACATACAAATCCTGTATTTGCAGGTATACAATAATAATATATGAAACGTAGCATCGCAGGTATACATAAATAATGTATGGAAACATAGCATAGCAGATATGGATCTACAGAAGAACACACAAACCAAGCTTTGCAGGTACAGATCAATTGGAATTCACATAAAAATACGGCATTAAAGGTATATTTAAAACCCCCTAAATTACAGGGATAGATCACAGGTGGCACACCCCAACCACGCTGCCCACATAGAACCTGGCCAGCACCCAGATAACACACATAAGATTTGCCATCTTTGTCCCATATACACCCTGCCTGTGCCATCCCGTTCCCCAAGGCTCAAACATCCTGCTAGTGCCATCTTTGCCCTTCCACAATTATACATCTATGATACACACAAACACATTAACTCATGCTCTCCCTCATTCAGACAATTCATCCATTTTAAGAAACTACACCCCTTGGAGCTTCAAATGAGGGGCTACATGTATTTCTAGGACAAAAGTTGAGTGCACAAATAATGATGAAATATGTCGCTTTGGCTTGAAAATATGTTTTTTCTAACCATAACGACATGTTCATTTGTGTCTTGCGCACTCCAGGTCTGTACTAGAAACACATGCAGCCCCTCATTTGATGCGCCAAGGGATGTCGTTTTTGCAAATGTGTACTTTTTGTGCCATAATTTAACTTCCTATGTGAGCAGTAATGCCACGTCAAGGCTTCAACCCTAATTACTGATCATTCACACGCCTTTCATATCTCCATTCACTCACAGAAGCACACGCCATTCTTTCCATACATTTACTTACAGTAGCACACACCATTCTTTCCCCTTACAATCCCAAAGAAATGATGGTAAAGGGAGAAGAAAAAAATCACTTTTACAGCAAAAATAAGTTTTGCCGTAAAAATGCAAGGCGCTCCAGGGATGATATGGTTACTCACGTACCGCACAGGCTAAATGGCTGATTTTAATAATATTTGCAGTTCATCAGGATTTCAAAAATTGCCTCCCTCTACCGTTGGCTAAATTTAACCCCATGATCAAAGGGATCATAGGATTAAAAATTAGTATCGGCCATTTTTAAAAAGGGAATGTGACTTTTTATAGCTATATGATCACTGTGGTAACATTGGCTACCACAGTGATCATTTAGCTAGAATACTTAAACTTTTTTTTTTTTTTTTTTAAAGTTAAACTACTTTATGTTTAAATAATTTAATTTGGGGGTCTCTAGGCAATTTTGATCTTGTTTTATCTGCCTTAAGAGACCCCCAAATAATTTTTTTTACATTTTTTTTTAACTTAATATTTTTTATTCTTTTTTTACAATCTATATACAGTTGGAAAGGTGAGGCGATTACCTTTCCAATGGTATATGTTGGGGGTATGTAGCTGCTTAGACGCCTGAGATACAGGCATCTAAGCAGCATGCCCCCATACCTCTTTAACTGACAATTGTCAGTTGTTAATAAAGTTGCGCGGTGACGTCATCGCGTAATTGCGCGAGACGTCATCGCGTAATTGCGCGAGACGTCACCGGGCAGATCGGGTGGCCTCGGTGATGCCCTTCAGTGTGAGGGGCAGAACGCCGGGGTAGGTGGTGATGGAGGTCCACAGTCCTCCATCAAGGTAAGATAGTGCTAGTGACGGCATGGTGCCGTTCTTAGCACCTGACTGGGACTGCTAGCGACGGCACCATGCCGTCGTTAGCAGTCAAGGACTGTCCTGGGTGGTTTCAAATTCGGCGGGGGGGCAAAAGGGGGAGCAAGGAATAACCTAGGGGGGGCAATTGCCCCCCCCCTTGCCCCCCTGTAGCGACGCCACTGCTATAGGGGTAGGGGGGTTGTGTTGCTACATGCCTTGATATCGAGGCATGTCAGTAACACCGTTTATGATTAGGAAGCGCTGCGGGGATCTGGATCTTAGGGTTATTATACATCCCAAATAACCCAACAACCCCATGCATGTGGGGTATCACTGCACTCAGGAGATGTTACTGAACACATATGGGGGGGGGGGGGTTGACACTGATATATACCAGGAATGGTAAATTTATACCTGAAGTACAACATGTGTGAAAAAAATATTAAAAAAATTTACTACCATGAAGTTTGACAAAAGAAAGTAATGAAAACCGGTGTGAAGTGGGATTTTCAGGGAGAAAAAAATTGTAAATATACTTCCCTTTCTCTTGCTGACCGGATATCCAGCTACAACCCGTAAAAAACATTCTCCAGGTGTTTGAAGTACGCAAAAAGACCAATAGGGGGTCTTTTTAATTTATTACTGTCATTAACAATATTTACTTCTTTACTTACCTCGGAGCCCCGCTGTACAAAGGCGAATTGCGGAACATCAACACACAGGATGACAACACCGGACGCACTGACGTCAGACGTATGGACGTCGGCCAACAAAGACGGCGCCCCGCATGGATAAAAAGATCTCACACCGGCACCGAAGATACTCCTGAAGAAGCCACACACCTGGCGAAACGCGTTGAGGACTTTGCTAAGAGCTCTTTTTACTAAATTTTACCGAACTTTTTATTTGATTTTAGTATCCCTTGGTGGATTTACGTTACTAGTTTTAATTTGGGCTTCAGTCCGGAATAAATATCATTTATTTTACACCATCCCGCTTTGGATTCTGTTCCATTCACCCACTGGGTGGACATCCACACCAGCTGAAGGCTGGGAAGTATCCTGGGAGTCTGGAGGCGAGCAGAGGAAAAGCAACACAGGCATTATATCTCTACACAAATTGTAAGTGTACATCCACTCTGGCGTGTTCCAGCAGTTGTTGATACCACACCATTGTGTTCCTATGTGTTTTTGCTTCTTCCTATATATACTCCACACACCTACCCGGAGGATTTGATGCACATGAGGCTTGAATATACGTATACACATTGTGAGTGCATACAATAGATATACTATTAGACTGTCTGTGCATACTACTACACTATTAGTTTTTCCTTTTTTATTTCATTTTATTTTCCAAACCGGTATACACGAGCGCCCCCTATTGGTCTTTTTTTTATGAAGTTTGACAAAGGCTTGTGGTAAAATAAATGCGTGGAAAGGGTTAAAATATCAGCATTTAAAATACCTTGGGGTGTCTAGTTTTCAAAAATATTTGGTTTGATGGGGTAAATTGTATTTGCCGGCTTCAAAGATAATTATAACACACAGGGTATTTTTCAGAGCATTTGCTCAGAAAAAACCCTCATCTTATATTCGATAAAATCGATTCAACTAATCGATAATAAAATGTGTTGGCAACCATTTTCATAATCGATTCATTGTTGCAGCCCTACTGATGTTATTGAGGAATCAGTTGAACCGTATACTTGTGGAGAACACTCCTGTGGCCTCCATAAAAAAACAACACAAGTAAATACAGTGATTGTCCAACCTGCGGATTAAATTCAGATTATGTAAGAACATCAGAGGACAATTACGAAGCGAGAGGAGACTGATATCATCTCTTAGGACATGTTTGGCCACGCAAACCCCAGTTGCTGTAAGCAGCCATGGGAAAACATGTGCAGAAGAAGAAGAGGCACAAAGTATTGTAGAGAATGAGGACCAAGGAACAAACTTAGTAAACCGTATACTGGATGGGCTAGATAATGGTGGTATCCCCATATTAACCCCTCATGTAACAAAGCCAGCAATACCACATTTTATGAACCCTTCATCTGTTTCACCTAGTTTTAAAAACAGGACATCAATGGAGGGGGGAGGAGCCATGACGTGAGACGCTCTGTAAGTGAGAGGATGAGGTCTGCCGGGCCCGGGACCGTTGCTGCAGCCGCTCAACAGCCGACTTAGTGCAACTTTTGTGGCTATTACGGCAGCATAGAACGCTGAGATATAGCCCTTATCTCTCCCCCTACCCCGCAATAACTCAACTGTTGACCTGCTGTTCCGTGACTGGCCAGTAACCACCCTGCAGTCGTTTAACAACCGCTTCCTCTCCTTTTTCCTTCACCTCAGCTACACAGGACAGCGTGATACAGCTCTGCGAGGGGTGGAATCCCCCCCAACACCCTGTCAGCTGATCTGGGATGTGCTCGGAACTGGCAGTAGCTTACTGCACTTTGTGGAGACGCTGGGGGGGGGGGGGATCTGAATGATTAACGGCTTGCTGGTAGCAGGCAAACCTCCTAGAACTCTCTCGGTAAGGTTTCCCATTGGATTCTTTTCGATGGCAGATGGCCTCTATGTGTGCATCCCAGAGTCTTTCTAACATATATATAAATGAAGACATCTCCAGTATCCATGTTCTCAAGATACGCGAGTAAAGGGCACTAGGTGTCCTAAATTCAGTTTGATCTATAATAATTAATTCAGCATGCTCGTTTGAATGTCCCTCATAAATTCTACACGCATTTGATTGACTATACACCTTTAATAACTTGCTATGTTTGGAAACGATTACGAAGAACTATTGAGATTTAACAAACAAAGCGGATAAATATATTTAATTAACTGATCTAGTATTGAACTGCCTAGATCCATCTGCTTCTTATGATGCTGGATATCGGAAATTACCGACCTGTCTTAGAACAGTTGAAATAAAAGAATTGTGACAATCTACATTCTTGAATTATTTTGTGAGAAACTCGCACAGATACTATTAATCTGTCTTAAACAGAGATATTGGAACTAGGGCGAATCAAAAGCCACAAGAAATGAAAAAAGAATGGCTAAAGACAGGGAACAAGAAAAAAAAAAAAAAAGAAAGATCATAATGTGTCAGCCTTTTGTTCCCCCAATTGCTCCAGGAGAATCAGCTAGCCTGCCTGGAAGCCCTTCTGATTGGTACAATGAAACAAACAAAATAGTACAGCTAAACGTGGAAGACTCACAACTGGAATCATCAGCGAATGAAACTCAATCAGCCATCACAGCAGGTCAAATGAAGGACAGTCTGGCTCTGATAACTCAAAAGATAAGAAAATATATCAATAGTTCATAAGGTTGAAAAAAGACCTAAATCCACCAAGTTCAACCCTTCTACCTAGCCTTCCTATTCTTGATCCAAAAGAAGGCAAAAAACCCTAATTAAGCTACTTCGAATCAGGGAAAAAAAAATCCTTCAATCGGATTTCTCCTTGGATCAAGAAGCTATAAAATATTAATGTTATTCTATTTATATCCCTGTATGTCATGCCTTTCTAAGAAAATATTGAGGCCCCTTTTGAAGGTATCTAATGTATTGGATAACACCACCTCCCTTGGAAGTAAATTCCAATTCCATACCTTTATTGTCCTCACTGTAAAGAATCCCTTCCTTTGTTGTCTATGAAACCTGCGCTCTTCCAGTCTCAGACCTCTTGTTCTTTGTATATTTCTGTATGAACAGGTCACTGAAGAGCTCTTTATATTGGCCTTCCATATATTTATATAATGTTATCATATCCCCTCTGAGACGCCGTTTTTCTAGCGTATATAATTTTAACTTTTTTAGTCTCTCTTCATAACTAGTATCTCCCAATCCCCTTATTAATTTCGTAGCCCTCCTTTGCACTTTTTCTAATTCCATAATGTTTTTTAAGGACCGGTGCCCAGAATTGTGCTGCATATTCAAGGTGAGGTCTTACCAATGACCCGTAAAGAGGCAAGATAATATCCTCCCCTCCCTTGAATCAATACCCTTTTTTTGCCAAAACCTTATTGGCCCTCTAAGCTGCTTCCTGGCATTGCGCTCTGTGGTCAAGTCTGTGGTCAAGTCTGTGGTCAAGTCTGTGGTCAACAGTTATTCCTAAATCCTTCTCATTGGTAGTTTCCCCCAAGGATATTCCATTTAAAGAATAGGTTGCATTTTTATTATTTTTACCATAATGCATAACTTTGCATTTCTCTATATTGAACCTCATCTGCCACTTGCACGCCCAATCCCCAACTCTGTCTAAATCTTCCTGCAAAGAAGAAACATCAAGATTAGTCTGAATTACCCATCAAAAACTGTGACATGGCTCTCAATGCAGCTTGGGATATCATTTAGAAATAAATTAAAAAGAAGAAGACAGACCCTTCAGGCACTCCACATAATACCTGCGTACAGGCTGAGAAACATCCATTAGCAACAACCCTCTGCATTCTATCTTTTAGTCAGTTTCTGATCCACATACAGACATTTGCCCCTAAGCCTATTTCTGTTAATTTATAGAGTAGCCTTTCATGCGGAACCGTATCAAATGCCTTAGCAAAGTCCAGAAAAATCACATCTACAGCCACCCCCAGGTCTATATTTTTACTAACTTCTTCATAGAATGCTAATAGGTCGGTTTGACAAGACCGGTCTTTCACAAATCCATGTTGACTTCTACTAATTGGATTATGGATCAAGATATGATCTTGAATATATACCTTTAGCAACCCTTCAAATAATTTCCCCACTACCGATGTTAAGCTTACTGGCCTGTAATTGCCCGGTTGAGATTTTGATCCCTTTTTAAATATGGGCACAACATCTGCCTTGCGCCAATCTAATGGAACTATGCCTGAGCTGAAAGAATCCCTAACGATTAGTAATAATGGTTGGGCCAGAATTAGGCTTAGCTCCTTCAGTACCCTGGGTATATACCATCCGGTCCAGGGGCCTTGTCCACCTTAACAGTATTTAATTGCTTGAGCACTTTTTCTTGTGTCAGCCAATCCCATGTTTGCTGCAACGGTTCCTTAAAATTAGCCAGCAGGGGCTCAGTCATTGGTTCTTCCTTGGTATAAACAGAAGAAAAAAAAAAAAGCATTTAAGATGTCGGCTTTCTCTCTGTCCTCACTAACCAAATTTTCAGTTACAGATAATAACGTACCAACATTCTCTACCTTTAACATATTGTCTGTGCTAACCCCACCAGTGCTCTCACCCCCTTTTCCCATAGCTATTCATTTCGATCTTTATCCTCCCCCACAGAACCTAGTTTAAAAGATCCTCAATTCCCCTAGCCATCCTCTCCCCTAGCACTGCAGCCCCCTCCTCATTGAGGTGCAGTCCATCCCTGCTGTAGAGTCTGTAGCTGACTGCAAAGTCTGGCCAGTTCTCCAAAAACCCAAATCCCTCTTTCTTACACCACGCTCATAGCCACGCATTGATCTCCCTAAGCTCCCGCTGTCTCCCTGAAGTAGCGCGTGGTACTGGTAATATTCCAGAGAACATTACCTTGGAGGTCCTTTGCGTAAGTTTCTGACCTAGTGCCCTAAAATCATTTTTTCAGGACCCCCCACCTGCCCTTAACTATGTCGTTTGTACCAACATGTACTACGACCGCTGGATCATCTCTGGCCCCTCCCAACAATCTGTCTACCCGGTCCACAATATGTCGAACCTGAGCACCCGGGAGACAATATCAAATTAGAAGAAAAGATGGACATGACTTTTGACTACTTAATCTGGAAGAAAAAAATGGCCTATCTTGAGGACAATGCCAGACGCAAAAATCAGGAACATACCAGAAGAGGTCTCCCAAGAAAAACATTTAAGAATATTTAATAGAGTTCTTTGAAAGTATGGATCTGATATACAAAAGAAAAGACTTCGTCTTTGACCAAATCTACCGCCTTCCTAAGCCAAGAACCACGATGACCTCGGTTTCAAGAGACACAATAGTTATATTTCAGACACTTAAATATAAGGAGATGGCCCTTAAAGGGGTATTTCAAAACCAACGGAGGCTAGAGAAATTTAGCAGGTTATTGATCTTTCCAGATTTATCGGTCAACTTTTTTCAGCTATTACAAAAGAACTCAGAGATAATAAAATATGTCTTCCAAAAAAAAAAGGAAAATCAAGAGTACATAGCTAAAATAACTGATTTTTTCTTTAAAGAGAACAAATCTTCAGAAATCTCTTCTATAAACACTTGGTGTGCATATAAATGTGTGATTGGGGGTCATTTAATAATGGTGAGATCCAAAGATAAAAAAACAATCCCTCTCCTCTCTTCCTGAATTGTATATAGATCTTTATCAACTCATAAGGGTCTCCAACCCTAGACATTTCAGAAAAACTACTAAATGTTAAAAACTTAATATATATCAAATGGCCCAAGTAAAGAAAAATCTAAAGAAACTAAGCCAAACTTAGGTGTTATAAGAATAATAAGACAGACAGGCTCCTCACAGCTAAATAAATAAAAAAAAAGCAGCCATTCACCGAATTTAGAAAATAAGGGAAAGGGACAAATCTTATTATAAACCACAAGAAATAGGAGCTGCCTTTGGGAGATTTTATCAATAACAGTTCGAACCAGATCGATGAAACATCCATCCAAAATTACCTAGTGAAAATTAAGCTACCTAGTCTCTTAAAAGAACATTTAGATCAACTCAACTCTCCATTTACTCTCCATTTAGAGTAAGATCAGTAATTGACAATTTGAAAAACAACGTAGCCCCTGGTCCGGACAGGTTCACAAACTTGTTTTTTTAAATGTTGAAAGAAAGATTGGCCCAGAAGCTATGTATAGTATTTAATTCAATAGGAAATCAGTTTCATTTTCCAACAGAAATGATGTGAGCAAATATAGTTCCGATATTAAAACAAGATAAGGATCCAGCTCATATAGCTAATTATATACCCATTTCCTTGATTAATACAGATACTAAAATTTACGCAGCACTTTTCTCCACCAGACTAAAAAATATAATCCCATTTTTAGTTAATAATGATCAGGTAGGGTTGTTGCAGGAAGATCCTCCAACAGTAATATCAGACGCCTAATACATATCCATGATATAAATAAAAGAAAGGAGAATACCATGATATATAAGGCCATTATTCTATCTAATATTTCCCCTTTAAAACCAAATTTCTCTAGGGAGGCCCTCATGAATTGCCAGTTGACCCTGTCGAATGCCTTCTCAGCATCTAAAAACAGGGTCAACTGGCAATTCATGAAGGCCTCCCTAGAGAAATTTGGTTTTAAAGGGGAAATATTAGATAGAATAATGGCCTTATATATCTCACCTTCAGCCACGATTGTTGGACCTGGGTTTTTTTCCCCATGGTTTTCCGTTAGTAATGGTACTAGACAGGGCTGTCCCTTATCCCCCCTTTTGTATATTCTCTCTTTGGAACCTCTTGCACAAAATATAAGAGATCAACTACTAATCAAGGGCTGTCTGAATGAGGGGTCAGAAGGTAAAATTATACTCTATGCTGATGACATTGTTATCACTCTTTCAGACCCAATTAGTTCAACAGAACATTTATTAAAGAAATTAATCTATACAGTGAAAACTCAAATTATAAATTGAATGTATTAAAAACTTATGCAATGTTGACCAATTCATCTAGAGAGATGACTCAGGAACTAAGAGACAAATATGCATTCACATGGGTGACCAAAGAAGTAACATATCTAGGGATAAAAATAACAACAAATCCTGATAAAATATTAGATTTAAACTTTAAGTCTTTATTAGCCTACACATCAGATACTCAAAAAATTTGGTCTAACCTAGAAGTCTCATGGAGAGGAAGGATAAACAGTGTAAACTCATATAATTATTTATTTAGGCTAGTCCCACTTAAATTTTCTAATAGTTGGATATAGGAGATTCAAGGGCCATTTATGAGCTTTATATGGGGTGGAAAGATTCCAAGAATATCGTCTAAGATTCTAAAGAAAAATGTAAACCAAGGGGGGATAGGCCTGCTGGATATTAAAAAATATCATGATGCAGCCATGGTCCAGCATCTCTCAAGATGGCTTATAGATTCTGCCTGGTTTAGAGATAACTAATTGGCTTGGGAAAGGACTGAGGAAGTATAACCAGTTGATTAAAGACAACACTATCATACCTTTTGTTCAGTTAGCCGAGGAGTTTGACTTCTCTGAATTATTTGTTTACCTACCTATGAGTCAAGAGCTTAATAGAAGCGGAAAATAGATCCCATAAAGAAAGGAAACTCAAGGTGATTTCATTACTAGAAAAATAGATAAATATTAGAAAAGTGATAAAAAGTGGAAATATGACCCTTACTCAAAGGGATAAAAAGGGAAAGGTGACCCTTTGAGTAAAGCCCCTCATGAAATGGCAGGAGGAGATAGATTATGAAATTGACCAGGAAGAATGGTTTAAAGTCCTAAATAACCTAAAAAAGAATTCATTGTTTAAATCTTAAAGAATTACAATACAAAATAATGTATAGGTGGGACTTGGTTCCCGAAAAATTGAATAAGATGTTCCCCTTGGTCTCGGATTTATGCTGGAGATGTAATAAAGAAAAGGGAACGTATGACCATATTTGGTGGAAATGTAAAGTATTAGATGAATTCTGGAAGATGGTAGCTTCAGTACTAGATAATCTAGAAATAAAGGGGATCCAAACTCCCCTGAGAGTTTTGTCTTCCATTTATCTTGGTCAAATAAAAAACACATACAAAATTATTTAGCCTCCCACATATTAATGACAGCAAAAAATGTAATAGCCCGCAACTGGAAGAAACAAGAGGCACCCTCATGGATAGCACTTAAAGTACAAATCCAGTATCAACTACAAATGGAGAAGGGCCTACTGCCAGGTAAACACAAATCAACTGAGGAGGAGGCTTTAACCCCTTCAGCACCGGGACGTACCTGGTACTTCCTGGTTACTGGTCCCCGGTAGACCGGGACGTACCAGGTACGTCGGAGCCGAAAAGCGGTCCCGCGTCGCTCTTGACGCCGGGATCGCGAAGGGCTGGCTGCTACTGACCGCTGGGCGACCCCAGCGATCGTGCAGCAGCCAATCGGCGTCACTTTCATGCACGTGATCGCTTTAAAAGCGAATCACGTGCATGCTTTTGAATATTGACAGATACAATGTTTGTAAACATTGTATCTGCCTATATTACCCTGTCTCCCTCCTCCTCGCTCGTGGTTGTGAGTTGGAGAGAGACAGAGCACGTTGTTCCAGAGAGTCCCGAGCGATTAGTATTAAAAAAAAATTAAAAAAAAAAATTTTATTTCATTTTTTCACTGCTGATCAGTGTTCTGATCAGCAGCATTTGACCCTAAGGGGTTAATTCTTTTTTTTTTCCTAAAAATTGTGGGTGGGTGGCTGTGGGTGGGATAGTTAGTAGGGAATTGATTAGTTAGTGGGGAATTGATTAGGTAGGGATTAGGGTTAGGGTCTAAAAAAAATAAATAAATAAATAAAAAAAATATGGATAGGTTTTATACGGTGGAAGAGGCATATAAAATATTGGCCTCAGACACTGACACTGCGTCAGACTCTGCAACTGACACTGCGTCAGATTTTGATGTGGGCCAGTTTAGCAGCAGCTCTGATGATGCTGCACCCCCAGTTAAAAGGAGCCGTGTTGCTTCTACTAATATTACTAGTACTCCTCCTGATCCCTCTGATGAGTGGATCCCTGCAGCTGGCACTTTTCCAGATGTTCCCCCCTTCACTGCCAATTCCAGCATTCATCTGGATGTCGCAGAATATACCCCATGCCAGTTTATGGAGCTGTTCATGGGCAATGAGTTTTGGGAAGCGTTAGTTTACCAGACTAACTTGTACGCTGCCCAGGAATGTAGAAATAAAGCAAACAAGCAAAAGGCATGGACTCCCACTGATGTGTGCGAGTTAAAAACATTCTGGGCACTCACCATGATAATGGGGATAATAAAAAAGCCCACTTTCAAGTCGTACTGGAGCACAGACCCCATTATTTCAACCCCAATTTTCTCCAACACCATGAAAAGGGGAAGGTATGCACTCCTCCTCCGCTTTTTACATTTCAATGACAATACCCAGTGCATTCCCAAAGATGACCCCACATATGACAGGCTTTTTAAAATTCGCCCCCTTATTTCTCACTTCCAAACTAAATTTGCTGCCGTTTATACCCCCAAGCGAGAAATTAGTATTGATGAGTCCCTAATGAAATTTAAAGGCCGGTTAGGGTTCAAGCAATACATTCCCTCTAAACACTCCCGGTATGGGGTAAAATTTTATAAGTTATGTGAGAGCAGTAGTGGCTACACATATTCCTTCTGGGTTTATGAGGGGAAAGATGCCAAGCTTGACCCACCAGGCTGCCCAGACCATCTGTGCATAAGTGAAAAAATTGTCTGGGACCTTGTTTGCCCCTTACTGAACAAAGGGTACCACTTGTACATGGACAACTATTATACAAGTGTCCCTTTGTTCAAGTTGTTGTTTTGTATGGACACCTTGGCCTGTGGCACAATAAGGCAGAGCAGAATAGGGGTCCCAAAACAGATTAGAGAAACCAAACTAAAATATGGGGCATCCTTAGCTTTACGCCAACAAGAACTTTTGGCTGTAAAATATAGGGACAAGAAGGATGTGTGCATGTTAACCACGATTCATGATGATGCCACTGTTCCTTTTCCTGTCCGGGGCAAAACTCAGTTCCAAAGAAAGCCTACCTGCATCAAGGCCTACAATAGGCATATGGGGGGAGTGGATTTGGCCGATCAATTATTGCAGCCATACCTCATAATGAGAAAAACCAATACGTGGTATAAAAAGGTAGCCATTTATATAATGCAGATTGCAACTCACAATGCATTCTTACTTTTTAAAAAAATACACCCTGCCAAAACAAACACATTTTTATCTTTTCAGTTTTTGTTACTCAAGGAAATCTTGGCTCCAGCAGAACAAGGCCCTTCAGCGTCTCTTGTAATTCAAGAAGAACATTTCCCCTTCAAATTCCCTCCTACCTCCAAAAAAACCAAAACACAAAAACGGTGCAGGGTGTGTTATGCCAAAGGGCACAGGAAGGACACAGTATTTTACTGTTCTGGTTGCCCTGATAAGCCCGGTCTGTGCATTGGCAACTGTTTTAAAGAATTTCATACAGTTGCCAGGTACAAAAAATAATTTAATTGTTTCTTAATCTTAATCTTTCTTACAGTTGCCAGTTACAAAAAATTATTTCATTTTTTCTTAATCTACTGTTCTTAATCTACTGTTCATAAATATATACTATTTTGGGGTACTTTACAGTGGGGGGCTTCCAAAATGTCCCAAATGGGATATGGGCCCAGTAAACCAATTCCTGAAAACTTGCGCATGTTCCAGTTATGGCCTCATGGCTTCCTCAAAAAATGCATGAACCATGCATGTGAGGCCTTGTTGGAATCGGGGGATGTTGGTGAACAAAATGTGGTGTTTTCTTCCACTGTTGCACTTATGGTGTGCAAGAAATTCAGTGCAACATTGAAATGTATGCGTTAAAAACGCAATAAAATAATTTCCCTGTGAAGTTTGGCAGACATCAGTGAAGAAATGGCTAGCTGAAAACTGTCAAAACTGCCCTAGTTGAACACCTTGACTTGTCTACTGTTCATAAATATATACTTTTATGGGGTAATTTACAGTGGGGGGCTTCCAAAATGTCCCAAATGGGATATGGGCCCAGGAAACCAATTTCTGAAAATTCCAAATGTGAAAACGAAAATGCGCATGTTCCAGTTATGGCCTCATGGCTTCCTCAAAAAATGCATGAACCATGCATGTGAGGCCTTGTTGGAACCGTGGGATGTTGGTGAACACAATTTGGTGTTTTTTCTGCAGTTGCACATATTCTATACAAAATATAATATAAAATCTAAAGCAACATTGCAACATATGCAAAAAAACCAAAAAAATATAAAAATACCTCAAAATTTGGCAGCAATTGGCGATAAAATCCCTGTTTGAAAAGTGTCAAAATTACCCTAGTTGTACACCTTGACTTATCTACTGTTCATAAACATATCATTTTGGGGGGATAATCAGTATCTGTGACGACTATTGCAGTTATTAGACTACCATGCCAAATTTGGAAAAAATTACATTTCAAAAAACGTGATGCATGCCTTGCAATATTTGCCCTATACTGGTCAAAATAGATAAAAATCCTGGCCATGTTGGGTGGTTTCCAAATCAGGACAAGTTAATGAATATATTTGGGATAATTTTTTCCCATTGGTTCAATGTGTGTACAATTTGTATGTATACAAATCTGTAAAAAAATGCGTTTTTTTCATTTTTTCCCCACTTTTTCCAGTTTTTTTCAAATAAAACAATGTACTACCCAGCTTAATATGGTTTCAAATGAAAGCCCTACTTGTGCTAAAAAAAACAATATATGATTTGTGTGGGTGCACCAATTGATAAGAGAGAAATTACAGTTGAAGACAGACATGGCAAAAACACAAAAACGGCTCCGGTCCTTTAGCGACACCCTAGCTTAAAAATCCCGGTCCTGAAGGGGTTAACCCCTTCAGGACCGGGATTTTGATACTAACGTGTCGCTAAAGGACCGGAGCCGTTTTTGTGTTTTTGCCATGTCTTTCTTCAACTGTAATTTCTCTCTTATCAATTGGTGCACCCACACAAATCATATATTGTTTTTTTCAGCACAAGTAGGGCTTTCATTTGAAACCAGTACATTGTTTTGTTTGAAAAAAACTGGAAAAAATGAAAAAAAAAAACGAATTTTTTTTACAGTTTTGTATACATACAAATTGTACACACATTAACCCCTTAAGGACCGGGCTCATTTTTCGTTTTGTACCCTGTGGGACCGAGGCTGTTTTAATACTTTTGTGGTGCTTGTGTTCAGCTGTAATTTTCTCCTCACCCATTTAGTGTACCCACATAAGTTATATATTGTTTTTTTCAGGACAAGATGGGCTTTCTTCAGATACCATTATTTTGATCGTATCATCTTATTTACTATAAAAAAAAAAAAAAAACATGGTGAAAAATTGAAAAAAAACACATTTTATGACTTTTATTTGAAAAATCTTTTACTCACCTAAAAAAGCAAGTAAAAAAACTAGCTAAATAGATTATACTACTTGTCCTGAGTTTAGAAATACCCAATGTTTTTATGTTTTTTTGCTGTTTTTTTGTAAGTTATAGGGCAATAAGTACAAGCAGCGTTTTATGATTTCCAAATCTTTTTTAACAAATCTAGTCATTCTGCCTCCATCTCCTCTTTGGAACATCTTTGAAGCCGGTTAACTCAATTTAACCCATTCAAACCATATATTTTTCAAAACTAGACACCCCAGGGTATTCCAAATGCGGTTATTTTAACCCTTTCCATGCACCAATTATACAACTACACTTTGTCAAACTTTGTAATAGTAATTTTTTTTCACACAAATTGTACTTTAGTTATAGATATACAGGTCCTGGTATATGCCACTGTCAAACAACACCCCAATGTGTGTTCAGGAACATCTCCTGAGTGCAGTGATACCCGACATGCATGCATTTGTCGTGTTGTTTGAGATTTAAAATGCCACATTTGGGAAGTGCGCTTTTTTTGTCCATTTTGGAAAGTCTGTACCTATGCCCTATCTTTGAGCTCAGCCACTCCAATTTACCGGATCAGCCATTTTTTTTTATATTAGACACCCCTTGGGTATTTGAAGTGCTTTTATTTTAACTCTTTGTTGAGATTTTTGAGAAATTTTAGCACTTGCTCAAAATAATAAACTTTATTTTTTTATTTTATTTTTTTTTTAATACTTTTTTTTTTTTTTTATATTTTTTTTTTTTTACACATTTTAATGGATGGTTCATCTAGTGACATCACTGCATAATTATTTTTAAATGTTAGCACTTTTAATTTTTTCCATATTTTTTTTTTTCCATTTTTTTTTTTTTTTTTTATATTTTACTAATCACATTGTGATTAGAAAGCTGGGCTCCATTGACTTGCATGGTTGAATTCAGTACCTGTATTCAACCTGCAAGTGGAGCCAGAGTTCTCTAGACCATCTAGCGAACTTTAAAAACTTGTTGTTGCTTTTACAGGGCGGCCGCCATCTTGTTGATGGCGAAGAACACCGGCAGCTGCGGCTGTGACCGCTCTCCGGAGCGGTCACAGCCCACCCAGAGGTAAGTGTTTGGTGTCGCTGGATGCCTCCTGATCGAGGCATTCCAGCGACACCATTTAAGTTTAGGAGGCGATCAACGCTTTTAAAACGGGCGTCCACCGCCATACAATGTATGGCGGTACAATACAATGTATGGCGGTTGTTGACGCCTCGGGGAGGGGCCAGACATGGCCCCCGATGCCGATCTTGGCGTTACTGAATGCCTCGACATCGAGGCATTACAGTAACGCCGTTTAAGCGAAGAAAGTGATCGTTGATCACTTTCTAAGCTTATTTTACTTTTTGACGGTTCAGGACCGTCAAAGGTCATTTAGTGACCTTCATGTCATGACGGTCCTGAACCGGCAAAGGTCGCGAAGGGGTTAAACCAATGGGAAAAAATTATCCCAAATATATTCATTAACTTGTCCTGATTTGGAAACCACCCAACATGGCCAGAATTTTTATCTATTTTGACCAGTATAGGGCAAATATTGCAAGGCATGCATCACGTTTTTGAAATGTAATTTTTTTCAAATTTGGCATGGTAGTCTAATAACTGCAATAGTTGTCACAGATACTGATTACCCCCCCAAAATTATATGTTTATGAACAGTAGATAAGTCAAGGTGTACAACTAGGGTCATTTTGACACTTTTCAAACAGGGATTTTATCGCCAATTGCTGGCAAATTTTGAGGTATTTTTATATTTTTGGGGTTTTTTTTGCATATGTTGCAATGTTGCTTTAGATTTTATATTATATTTTGTATAGAATATGTGCAACTGCAGAACAAAACACCAAATTGTGTTCACCAACATCCCCCGGTTCCAACAAGGCCTCACATGCATGGTTCATGCATTTTTTGAGGAAGCTATGAGGGCAAAACTGGAACATGCGCATTTTCGTTTTCACATTTGGAATTTTCAGAAATTGGTTTCCTGGGCCCATATCCCATTTGGGACATTTTGGAAGCCCCCTGCTGTAAATTACCCCATAAAAGTATATATTTATGAACAGTAGACAAGTCAAGGTGTTCAACTAGGGTAGTTTTGACAGTTTTCAGCTAGCCTTTTCTTCACTGATGTCTGCCAAAGTTCACGGAAAATTTATTTTATTGCGTTTTTAACAAATACATTTCAATGTTGCAATTTATTTCTTGCACAGCATATGTGTAACACTGGAAAAAAAACCACCACATTTTGTTCACCAACACCCCCCGGTTCCAACAAGGCCTCACATGCATGGTTCATGTATTTTTTGAGGAAGCTATGAGGGCAAAACTGGAACATGTGCATTTACATTTTTTTAAATATTTTTTTTCATCAGATTACTTGTAACTGACAGGTTTAGGCCGCTGACATCAATCAGGGAGACCGATCAATAATCAGCGACTTAAAATGTCACCGACAAGTGATCAGGTAATAATTATGATTTTTTCATTTATTAATAATTTGTGTTTTTTCATAATTACCCTAGATGACCCCTCTCTCTTTGTAGAGCAGGGTCATCCGTGGGCTGCCATAATGATCCGATCACTCCTATTGGCCAGGAGCGATCTGATCAGCCCAGCATTTGACCTGGAAGCACCCTGGACTTTCAGGTCAGTGCTGTTTTTTTTTTAAAATTATTATTATTATTGTATTAATTTTTTTTAATTTATTTATTTTTTAATTTTTTTTAAATTATTATTTTTTACATTATTTTTTTTTTAACTCTTTCAATGCTGATGCTCCATTGAAGCACAGCATTGATTGATATTTAGTCCCCACAAGCTTGTGGGGACTAATATTAACCCCTGCAATGCTGCGATGGGGGTCATACACAATCGCAGCATTGAAGGGGTTAATTGAGGAAGAGGGGGGTAGGGGTTAACTGAGGAAGGGTGGGGGGGGTCTGGTCTCCACACTCATGTGGAGACCAAAGAACCCTGTTTCCCTGTCCCTGAAGCTGCCTCTGGCAGCTGGGACACAATCTCCAATAGACTGGAGATTGTAGGGGAGGAGTCTCTGGGGGCCCGTTTTTTGCTGTTGCTGGTCTGCCTGGACCACCAGCAGCAGAACCCCCTAAAAAACGGGAATTAACCCCTTCAATGCCGCGATCGCGGCATTGAAGGGGTTACCGCTGCACTGACGCTCTCATGGAGCGATCAGGCAGCAGGGGGGTGTTGGATCAGGTCCCCACACAAGTGTGGGGACCCATTCAATACCCCCCCTTCCCTGAAGCTGCCTGTGGCAGCTGAAACCGCGATTGCAGATTTTTCTGCAATCGCTGTTTCTGCCTACAAAATCACTCCGTGGGAGTGATCGTGGGCTTGGGGGGGGCTTAGACAGGCTGTGCTGTCTGCCCAGGACTCCTGGGCAGACAGCAGCAGCAGCAGCGCCCCCACGATCACCGCGATTGTGGTGATGTGGGGGCGTTTTTTGGAGGAGACGTACCTGGTACGTCCCGGTCTACCGGTGACTGTTAACCAGGAAGTACCAGGTACGTCCCGGTACTGAAGGGGTTAAAACAATGGCAATTACTAATAGGCTAGAAAGTAATGGAGAAATCAGGTTAGACAACTCTACCACAGTCTCCTTAACCATACTCCTGATCTTTCTTGAGGTAGTACAGTTTAATTCTCTTGGATGGATGATACTAGTATGGAGACTCCTGAAATATGGTCTTAATGTATCTGTTTTTTATTTATATGTTTTAGACGCCTGAATATTTCTTTAATTAACATAATTTTTGTATATGTGCATATATTTTCTATGTATAATCAAGTATGTTTCTCTTTCGCCTTTGTTTATATGTCTTTAATAAAAGAAATAATAATGATTAAAAAAAAAAAAAAAAAAAAAATGTATGATGCTTAAAATGTGGGCCCCAAGCAGCATTGCATGTAGATTTAATCCACCCATAAATGGCACTATTAATCAAGACAGAGGTTGGTTTAAAGATGATAAACGGGGCACAGAGGGAGACAGACTTAGAGCTGTCTCCAAACTTAGATCTCTGTCATTCACTTGCTGAGATGAAGGTGCATTTACAAAATGATCTGTGGGTTTTTGCTTCCAAATTTGAGCTAATGGCTCAAATTCTCTATTGGCTAACCCACCACATACCACCAGATCAAACCCCTCCTGATCTACTGCAATACCTGGTAAAAAAACGATGGCAGAGGAAAAAGATACTTTGGAAGGGGTATTGACCATCATAGGGAAGGCCAGGCCGAATTTAATGAGGAAAGAAGCCATAGGACAGCGCAATGTTGCGATTGTAATTACCAATTAAGGGAAGCTACCAGAGATTCCCTTAAGAGGTATTTGTTATTATTGCAATAAAAATGATCATAGACAGAAAGAATGTAGAAATGCCAAGAGAGACCAAAGGGCGACTGAGGGATGGCATGTTAGTCCATAGTCCTCTGGGTCTTTCAAAGAAAAAAATTATCAAAGAGGATCTGTAAAGATGAACAGCAATAAAATTCCTGAAAAGACAGGTCAGGAACCTCATTCTAACCCCCTGCCTAGGACCAATCTGTGTGGTCCGGCGCAGTAGGCTCTGAAAATGACGACAGTACAGGAAGCGGTTACCAATGATCACAAACTGAAACCGGGGGAGGATATGGTTCCGATTTGTAAAACATTTAGGGACCATTCCGGACGTCCCTACGTGCATGGTATTATGGCAGGACATCACATTAAGATCCTGCCTTCTGGGGCGAAACAGACATCTCTTGTAGGACTTGGTGGATCCCAGTCTCAGGCAATTCTTATTCCATAAGTGACCTTGACTTTAAGTGCTCAGTGGAGTAAGGAAATCCCGATCTGGCAAAGAACACTGAAGGTACTATACTGGGTGCAGCTGTAATGAGAACAGAAGGGATGCTGTAGACCTTTGCAATAATGTTTTGTGAGATACAAGAGGGAGAAAGCCTGTTATCAGAAGCCATTGAATCTGTAGCACAAATGATTGATCAATTGGAAAAGCAGGGTATCATTGGAAAAAGCTCTTCCTCCAACAACTCCCACTTGTGGCTGGTGCGTAAAGCTAATGGCACATGGAGATTAACCACAGATTTCTGTATGATAAACAAATTTATCCCACCAGTAACAAATTTGGTTGCTTCCATACCAGAAGTTACATCCGAGTTAAGTGCTACCTGTGAGTGGTATTCAGTACTAGCTATCAGCAATGGTTTCTGGAGTATTATGCTAGTCCCAGAATTTGCCAACACAAATTTGCTTTCACCTTTAGGTATACTCAGTATACATTTACAACATTTCCTCAAGGTTTTCATAGCTCTCCAACATATTTCCACCAAGCCCTAGCTAAGGTATTAAAAGCATGTTCTTCTCCATCCAGTATAATACAATATGTAGATGATAGCTTACTACAGATTAGTTGAGGGAACCTTTTTGGCTTGATTGCAAATGCTGGCCTCAAATTAAACACTTCAAATTTACAGTTGCTCAGACATTTTTGGGAGTGACAGTTACAGGAGGCACAAGGTGTCCAACTAAAAAAAAAATAATAAAAAAAAAAGTTATAGCAATGTTACAAGTCACCAGACCTTGTAATAAGCAATCTTTGAGGACGATTTTGCGACTTGCAAAATTTTCAAGGGAATTCATTGAAGGATTTGCTGAAAAAGCAAAGCCTCTCTATGATCTCCTGAAAGGGGAAGATCCAGTACAAATCCCCTGGGGTACAGAACAGGAAGAAGCATTTAGGGTTCTGAAGCAAGATCTAGCATTAGCTCCAACCCTAAGTACAGTGGATGGGGAGGGTCCCGTTGCCCTGCAGACATGTACATCAGACACCTCTATATCATGTTTTACTGTAGAAGAAAGCTGGAAAGTGGAGGCCTGTTGGTTATTTTTCCAGACTTCTGTCTCCAGTAGAAAGGGGGTATGATTCATGTGTAAAGGCTCTGTTGGGTGTACATTGGTCAGCTGATCCTGCTTAAAGTTGCTGTTTGAGAAATCTCTTAGTGGGGTATCAACACAGCGGCTTACAAGGCGGTTGACAGACCTGCAGCATTGTAATATCACTGTACAGCATAATGCAAAATACATTTTGCGACAACTCATGCACATTCAAAGAGAGCCCCATGATTGCACAGATATGCATACTCAGAAAGACACACCACTTAAATTGTTTAGAGACAAATCATCTTCCCAAGATCTACAAATGTATGTAGATGGTTCATGTTTTTGGCATGAGGGAAAATTTCATACTGAGTTTGTAATTTGGGTTCCTTCAGAACAAATATCCCTCAAATTCATTGAATGGGGACTAAAACACACTCTACAGACAGCTGCCATAAAAGCAAAAGATCATACAAATGCCACAGATGAGCACTCCCAGGGTAATGCATATGTGGATTTGTTAGCAAAATAGGCTGCCTTAGATGGAGAACCATGGCATTTACATGAAAATGACACAGACACAGGAAGCATGGGATGAACACTTCACATGCAAATAATTAGTGACTCAGGTAGCCAAGGTTAGTGCTCAAGATTCGGAAGTGCCCGATTTAAAAGCAGAACAGAATAATATTCTGACCTCTCTCTTTTGTTACAGAACCAGCAAACACTTTCTAGGGGTTACTCTATAAAGGAAGGGTTGTTATGTTACAGTGATCCTAATGACCCACAAGTGAGACTTCTTTTTGTTGTCCCACACCATTACACAACAAACGCATGCTGTCGCGGTCCCGGGTCCGGTCGCGGTCCCGGGATCTCGTGTGCGGCGATCCGCTCGCGGGTCACGGAGACCCGAGCAAGAGAGCTCGGGCTCCGTCTCCGGCGGGCGGGCGTCCGCACATAACGTCCGTGGGGCTCGGAGTCCCCAATCTTCCTGCACTGGCAATCGGAAACCCGATCGCCGGTGCAGGAAGCAGGATGACCGGTCTGGGGATTCGGCAGTGATCAGAATAAAATCTGTTAGCAGTTAGCAGACAAGCCGGGTCGGTACACAGGAGCAGGTTAGCAGACAAGCCGGGTCGGTACACAGGAGCAGGTTAGCAGACAAGCCGGGTCGGTACACAGGAGCAGGTAAGCAGAGGTATAAAATCACAAAGGCAAAAGGGAGGTCAAGCAGGCAAGGGTCCAAAAACAACGATCAGCAGCAAACTCAGAGTCACAGGCAAAGACCACAACAGGGTGCCTGTGAAAGGACAGCAAGGTTTTTAAATCTGGCGCCAAACAGAAGATCCCGCCCCTAGCAGAGTCAAGGCCACGCCTCCAGACGTCCATCACGTCCACGGCACCAGCCAGAAGGAGTAGCTGCGCCCCTAGTGGACGGACCGGCGGCTGGGCAGCAGGTAAGGGAACTCCTCTGGGAACTCCTGCATAGACGGGCAGCCTTAGATCTGCTCGTCGAGGAGTTCCCGGATCCGACCCTCCTTCTCCCGTGTCGGCGGTCGGTCTGTTCGCCGCCGGCACGGAGAGAACGTGTACGTCCCTCGGGTGCCCGTGCGCCGCGAGCGGTAGTCCGCTCGCCGACCACGGGTCCGGAGGGAGAAGTATCGGGTCCCCGTGATCTGCGAGCAGACCCCCGCCCGCGGCTAACAGGACCCGAGGACGTGACAGTGACACACATAATTAGTAAAACAGAAGAGTGTGTGTGTGGGTGTGTATGACGGTAAGTAGGTAATAGGCAAGTAAATTGAAATAAAGAGAGAAAAGGGAGAAAGGGCAGACCGACAGAGTGGGCATCCCACTAGACGCGAAGTGAGGAAGGAGTAGCGCCATGTGTCACGTACACAATCGCAGAGCAAGGAGTATAAAGAATGTAGTGGGTGCGAGTGAGCAGTGTGGGGACAGAGGGTCCAATGTATGCAGTGTGTAGTGTGGAAGGCGAACCGGGTACCGAGTAATGCCAAATCAGAGTCCCCACAAGGACAGCAGTACAGATGGAAACAAGGGGATAATATGTAAGTGCGAGAGCATCTTCATATATTATCGCACACGTTACATAAAAAAAAACAAAAAAAGAAAGGAAGAAACCAAAAGTATAACAAAAAATTTTCTAGACTCCTCAGAACAGTCCCGCGACCAGGGTCCAGCAGAGTAGAGAGGATTAATAGGCATAGTGTGTACCTGAGTGGTGGGTCGTCTGCAGGACGCATGGTACAGGCACATATAGTCCAAAAATGGAGAAGCCGGAACAAAGCCTGCGACGACAGTCAAAGTCCGATGAGACAGGCGCCGGGAAGCGGCCATGGAGCCGGGCAGTCTCTTCAGGCATGCGGTAACTTCTGGCGCTTGTTCATCCTGGGCCGGGGAGACCATTCCTTGCTCGGGTCCCGAAGCGGGGCGGGGGACGCAAAAGCAAGCTCCCAATCTGGCATATGAAGACCCAAGCTGTCCATGAACTGCGGGACGTCCGATGCTTGTCTGAGGACAAAGGAGGATCCCTCGCGCCTTGCGATCAGGGCGAAGGGGAATCCCCATTGATAGGGGACAGATGCCTCCCGGAGTGCCGAAGTAAGGGGTTTCAGGGTTCGTCGAGCCTGGAGCGTGGTGGGTGAGAGGTCCGGGAAGATCAATATCGGTAGTCCTCCCAGATGACACCTCCAGATGTGCGGCAAGCCTTGAGGATGCTCTCCTTAAGAGGGTAGTCCTGGAAGCGACACACAACATCTCTCGGGGGAGCGTTGGCATCACCCCTGGGTTTCAGAGCGCGATGCGCCCTGTCAAACTTAATCAGCCGGCCTCTGGAGCGCGGTATTAAATATAGCTTGGAGTGCTGACTCTAGCATCGCCGGCAGGACCGTCTCAGGTATACCCTCGCACTCTCAGATTATTCCGTCTGCCCCGGTTATCGAGGTCTTCCAGTTTGCGGGCAAGGAGGTGGATTGTCGAGGTTTGGTCGGAGATGTGTCGGTTTAAAGCGTCCACGGTGGTAGTGATTTCTGCGTTGTCGTATTCTACAGCAGCCACACGGTCTCCCAACTGTTGCACATCAGCTTTAATTTCGGACAGGGTGTCCCGGATGCCTTGGGTCGCTTTCTCTATTAAAGGTATCATGTCCTCCTTCGTAGGGAGAAGCCGCAAGGCGTCTTGGATGTGAGCGAGTCCCTGGAGTCCTGGTCCTGGGCCCCATGGAAAAAAGAGTGGACGGAGGTTAGTGTCTGCCTGTCCTTACTCCCGGACGGTTTAGGAGTCCCAGGAGCCTTATGAGTCTTGCCCATGGCGAGGAAAAATACACGTTTTGCAAAGAAGCACGGAGAGGGTCTTCAGGGCCAAAACTTATGCGGCCATCTTGCTCGATGGCTAAACCACGACCCCGGCAAATCATGGGTCAGCTACACCCTCTAGTGCCACTAGGTGTTCTCCATATGAATTAATGACAGGGAGAAAAATTGCACTAGGCCACCCAGGTGAACCACAACTTTCAACTCCACTGAGAGAATCTGTGTCTAGAGACCAGTATCTCTCCCTAATGCTGGAGCAATTGAACGCATTGCTTCACTTTGCTGCCTCCAATATGGCCCCAACAGATTGCAAAATTTTATCCACACCTCAAACTCTGTTTGAGAAGAGGGGGATTGGTAATGATTAAATATTTTCAGAAAAAATCTCCCTGGGATGCAAATTGGGAAGGGCCCTATGTACTCCGGGACACATTGGGCACAATAGTTAGTTCTACAAGTACAGTGGTCTTACCCCCAAATTGGCCAGAAGGCAAGCTGAATATAAGTGGGTGCATGTAGATCAGTGTAAATTATATAAAGGGGTTTGTGCCCCAGATACAGTATTAAATGCTGATGCTTCTGCTTGATCTTTTTAGGTGCCAGAAGTGTGACAGCCTGAAATAATATTCTAAGAATTAAGCGCAACATCTTTCTGGTCATGTTGTATTTGCTTAAACAATTCAGTACATGGGAATCTGGTAATAATCCCCTATTGGAATCCCCTATTGGACCTGAATGCAACTCCATCCACTCAGCATCATAATGGGAGTTATACAGAGACACCAACAATGAATCCTCCAATATTTGAACTTAACACAAATTCATTTGACCAACATCCCCAGGGCAATTATACTGGAAACAGCTCTTAGACTGATCTAGGCATCACCCCACCCTCTCGGGAATAGAAGGAGGGACTAAAATATGAAGTGGTGACAATGTACATGATCCATGTTTATATCTAATACTCAGTGGGGGTGTTGAAATCTTTGGGGAATAATTATATTTCGGGATTTGGGGTAGATAACCAGGGCAACCAAGATGATTGGGAATGTAAATGGTCGGGAATGTAAATGGTCAGATTGGGGAAAATTTACTGTTGTTCTAAGTGGTAGGGATGTTGAAATGCAAACAAATTTTAATAACCCAATTTTTTTTAATAACCCAAAAGGTGGGATGTATGTATGTGAGCATGGATGTGTACTTCTGTGTGTGTGTGTGTAAGCATGTGAAGGTGTTTGTGAGCACGTGTAAGTGAGATATAGTGTGTGTTAGTGAGTATGAGTAAGTGTGTGTTTTTTTATGTGTTGTATGGTGGAAGAGGGGCAAGGGGCACAGACCAGTTGTTTGGGGGCAGAGATGGCACAGACAGCTGTTAGAGTCAGAGGGCCCCCGGGGCAATTTTCTAGTAATGCCCCTATCTGCCCCCTACTTATGGTTCACTTCACTTATTCATAGCTTTCATATCCATCAGTGGCCCAGTGACTCTGTTACCTTATCTGCCATTGTGGATTATGGAGCCAGCTGCTGTATCTTTGACATTAGTCTTGCTAAGAAACGTCTTCAAATGCTAGTCAAAGACAATCCAATACATACACAGGTGATGGATGGTAACCCTCTCAAGTTGAGATCTGTTACAGATGAGACAGAACCATTACAAGTCCATATAGGAACTCGTCACCTAGAGACTTTGTATTTTGATGTAGTTACATCACCCCTCTAATTCCTGTAATTCTTGGATTGTCATGATTAAGAACACACAAGCCATACATTGATTGGTCCATCCCAACCATCCACAATGGGCAGATAAGGGACTCACCGGCATAAGACATCTTTTGAATCAAACCACAATGAGCGTTCTATTCATTGAACAACTTAGAGATAAATACCCAGATTTAAATATCACACAATTCTCACACGCAACCAAAACATTTTGCCGACTCACAAATACAACGTTTAAACACGGATGACTGGGAAAACCCCTTAGACCGCCTTCTACTACCTACGTCCCGCGTTCACCAATCAACATCTAATCTTTTCTCCATGATCAGACTCAGCATAGATTTTGAATCACTCCGTACATTGGCTAGCCCTAGACCCCGCTCTCACCACACAAGACATACTGAAGGCCCATCTAAAAATGCTTAAAACAATCCCGTCCTCTTTATACGGTAAAGTGTTCTACAGAATCTTCCATGCCACGAACATCTCCCCGACACAAAGCTACAAAATGGGCAGATACAATACAGAGCAATGTTCCAAATGCAAACATCCCGCAGCCGACCTGACCCATTGTCTATGGCACTGTCCACACTCCCAAACACTATGGCAACAGGTTCAAAGAAATGCCAACTGTGACCTTCACATAAAAATAGGGCTTTCACCTAGCTACGCCATACTCTGCATTACACGCTCACATCCCAGAAACACAAAAATACAAAGAATCATAGCAGCAGTCACCCAAAAAAGCTCTTCCACTTTTCCATTCCAAATTGTCCCACCTTTTCCGCATGTTGTGGTTAACAGCACAACGCACAAAAGAAACTGCCACTGCATCTTTCTTCCACACCTGGCTACCATACATTAACTCATTCCCCAGCCAAACACGCACGCAAGTTAAACACACATTCCAACACAGAAACTGGTACATGACGGAATTACTCAGACAAGACTCGATCCCACTGATCATCAGTGTCTCCACCTTCTACTCTCATCAGACTCTTCTTGAAAATCAAGAACTGAAGCATCCAGACTCGGATAGCCCCCGACCTGATATACGATGGACTATTTGTTTACATGTTTACATATTGTGGAAGTTGAAGAATTTTGCTGATTCTGGATGTCAGTACAATGATCTCTTTACCTCATTGCTTATTCTGCTGATAGCAGGTAAGATAACACTACAATCACCTATCTACCTAATTTCTTAGTTTACTTATGTCTTGTTTGTGTCTTGGAAGAATGTGTACGTATGGTATGTTTTCGTGTGTTTTCTTTGCTAGTGCCTAGTTGCAAAAGAATCAGAGTCCCCCACGACAAAGGACAAGTTGTCCCTTTCTTGACCTTCTGTAAGTAAAGATTTCATGTCTGGGGGGGGGCTATTTTTTCTTCACCTCTTTAAACCGTGTGTGTCAGCAAATCAAAGTAAATATACCAACAGATAGCTAGGCAATATGCTAATAATCACGGGCTATTGTAAAGTGCCTAGTGGTGAGAACTAGTGTAAATATTTTGAGGTACATAGTCACAGATTATTGTAGCGGAGGAGATGAGGAGTTTGTTGTAAAAAAATTTGCCTAAGGGGACGCCCTTAGAATATAGAAAATATATGTCTCATTGGAAGCGAATATCTGAAGAGGATAATGAAAGCCGTTATGTTTGGCCAGCTGGCGGTAGTTTGAATGTAGAAATATTAGATAATTTGAAAAAATATTTGAATATGTGTGATGTGAAAAGGAATGAGAGAATGATTTTCTTGAAATGGTATCAAGGGTGGGACAAGGTTAAAAGACAGAAACAGCAAAAGTTACTAGACCCCACCTGTTCTGCCAATTTCCAATATCCTTGCCGTACGGCAGGTAACTTTGAGAATCAAAAGGGTGCTCAAACACCTCAACCTGTTGAGACTTCTAAGAAAGCACAGGAGGTGTCTGTAGCCCCAGGACCACCTAAGGTCCATAATTCGCTATATCCATCCTTAGATCCATCTGATCTGTGGACTCAAGAATTATTTGACCCACCCCCATATAATGTACCTCAACCAGCAGACCCTAATATGCCTGGTTCTAATCAACACCCTGCAGAAGCAGAGTTGCCACTTTCTTTGGAGCTTGTCCCATTTGTACCACCAGCTCCCATTTCACCCCTAGACCAAGAAAGGCAACCTGATCCTCCTAGAATATTAAGGTCTGACATTCAGCCCACAGGACCATCAAGTAGAACCAGATCCAGAAAGCCCAATTTAGATCCTCATTCAGATTCTGATGCTGAGGAAAAGACATTTGTACATTCTATGCCCATGAGAGAGACTGGGGGGCTAGAGATGAGAGAGGTGTACCTCTATCTGTCCATCATCCATGGACACCAGGGGAATTATTGCTGTTGAAAGATCAATTCCCCAGACCTGAAATTGTTGGTCAGTTTTGTAAAGAATTACGTAGTGTGTCTATTCCTTAAGATCCAGTGAAAAAGGATTTTATGCAATTGTTTGATTTGGTTATGACTGATGCAGAGAGAAAACAGTTAATTGAAGCTTATAATAGAATTCCTGGTGTAACACCTTGAGCAAATGAACTGTTTACTAAGAGATTGAGTACTGAGAGACAGCAGACAATAGATTGTATAATACAAGCTTGTGAGACTGCATGGCTACAACGACCTGACTGGGGAAAGATTAACTCTACAATGCAAGGAAAGAATGAATTAGTAAGTGAATTCGCTGACAGAGTAGCGAAAGTTGTAATAGGACACAGTAGTGTGACAGATCCAGAGGAGAATTCAAGACAGTTGATTGTATCTTGTTTGTTTGTTACCAGACTTCCATAAGGGTGTCACTAATAATGTTTTATTATGGGAAGAGAAGCCACTTTCTGAAGTGATAGCAGCTGCTAAACATTTTGAAAAACAAAAGGAAGTGAATAAGGAACGTCAAGAGAAAGTTAGAGAGAAAGAACAGAGAATGTTGATGCAAAGTCAGAGACAGTTCTATTCGTAGACTCTCCGTCTGATGTAGTGGGAGATAACAGACAATCTTCCTCTAGAAAGGAAATTAGAAAGAATGTTATTTGTTTTAATTGTAACAAGCCAGGGCATTTGGCTAGAAATTGTAGATCTGCTAGACGAACGGGTAACAATTTGCCGATGCTGGCTCTATTGAACCTAATACCGACGATGCTGAATTG
This sequence comes from Spea hammondii, assembly GCA_029215755.1. Taxonomy (NCBI): domain Eukaryota; kingdom Metazoa; phylum Chordata; class Amphibia; order Anura; family Pelobatidae; genus Spea; species Spea hammondii. The sequence goes on along the minus strand of JARDYJ010000006.1, from coordinate 40,039,763 downwards.
ATTTACCATTTCAGTTAAAAGAGGCTTTGTGGTGTGCCCCTGCTCTTGGGCTCCTGTCAGGTCACTCGGTGCCGGATCAGGTAGGAGTCTCAATGCAGGGGCAGGGTCAGAACATGGCTGTAAGCCAGCTGATGTGTCCAGTTCAGGGCTGTGCGCTACTTCAGCTTTAGATTTTCTCTTAGGCTCCATCTTTAGGTATTCGGAGAGAGCAGGAGAAAAACAGGCAGGAAACTTGAAGCCCACTGGCAGGGCAGACGGCTAGGAAGCCCACTGGCAGGGCAGACGGCTAGGAAGCCCACTAGAAGGGCACGCGGCTAGGAAGCCCTACGGCAGGGCACGCGGCTAGGGAGCCCTACGGCAGGGCACGCGGCTAGGAAGCCCTACGGCAGGGCACGCGGCTAGGGAGCCCTCAGGCAGGGCACGCGGCTAGGGAGCCCTCAGGCAGGGCACGCGGCTAGGGAGCCCTCAGGCAGGGCACGCGGCTAGGGAGCAGCTGGACAGGTAGGTACGTCTGGAACACGCCGGGGTCTGGTACACAAAACTGGATTATTTAAGCCTTATATTAAGCCTAACTTGATGAAACGAGGGGCAGGTGTTTCAAGAGCATTAGGGAACAGCATGGTCCAAGGAGAGGCAGAAGGACACTGCAGTACAAGATCCACCCGGTGGAGTAGTGGATAGGTGATTTACCTAGAATCCACAGGGTTGCAGGTTTGAATCCTGGTGGTGCCTGACAGCTCCCTAACTATGCTATGCCATTTACGTTTTGTCATGAAATACAGGGTAATGCCTCTGGAGTACTAAACCAGAGCCACGGAGAGAGACAGAGACCCCTTGCCTACTACAGCACTCCACTTGATTCTGTGGCAGCCGGATTAACCCCTTGTTTGCAGGCTGTGGCGGCGGCTGCTGCCTTGGTGGAATCAGCACAGGCCATAGTTCAGGGACAGGAACTGAAAGTGATGGTTCCTCATGCAGTGAGTGCATTGTTAACCCGTCGATCGACACAGTTTACTAATAGTAGGATGACTAAATACGAGATTGTTTTGCAGGGTACACCCAATGCCACCGTCCACCGGTGCACAGTGTTAAATCCTGCCACTCTTTTGCCAGAACCAGAGGAGGGACCTCCTCATGATTGTGTGATTTTGACAGAACAATTACAAACTACTAGCGACCGATTGCATGAGCGACCTTTGACGGACCCTGATATCGAATACTTTGTAGATGGTTCCTCATTTATGGATATTGACGGCAGGTGTTGTACTGGGTATGATGTAGTTACATCAGAAGGAGAAGTGGAAGCTAATGCTCTCCCACCTCACTGTTCAGCCCAAGTGGAAAGACTCCCTGTCCTTGAGAACACTTCCAAAAGTTGCAAATTAATTTTATTGAAATGCCTAAATCTCTACTGTGAAGAACCTATGTCTGATCTTCACTGTTATTATTATTATATTTATTTGTACCTTGTTTGAATGTGGCTGCAGCTCCAGCCTTCAAAGAGACGATCCTATAATCTGGCTGGAGCTCTTAATCAGCCAGCACAGCCCTGTCTGCCCAGACGGCACCCGCACTACAGGGGGGATAACACAGGTGGGGGAAACCCATTGTATCCCTTAATCCCCTCACCTGATACATCCCCTGTATACCGATGGGATTTGTGAGGGGATGTGGCTGATGGGATTTGTGATGGGATGTGGCTGATAGGATTGGGGGTTTGGTTTGGTGCACAGTGAATGGAGATTGTATATAAGTTCTGTGTGTTTGTAATAAAGAGAGTTCTGTTTTTAACCTCAAAGCATGAAGTCCTATCTCATGATTGAGGGAAGTGCTGGTCTGTGACTGCTTTCTTCGGACAGCGTGTCCGCTAACTGGGAGAGGGAAGGAGCTGACGGGCGGATGTGTCCAGTCTGGGGCACAGGACGATCCGTCACATCTACATTATCAATATGTACTAGTGGTGGTGTGTACATATTCCCGCTGGATAGACGCATATCCTTGCCAACATGCGGACACTCTAACATTTGCTAAAAAGTTGCTAACAAGAGTTCATTCCTAGGTATGGAATTCCTCAGCATATATACTCTGATCAAGGAACTCATTTTACTGCTGAAATAGTGCAGGAGATAGCACATAGGCTAGGAATTGTATACCATTTACATTGTCCCTACCATCCACAAAGCGCAGGAAAAGTAGAACGCGCTAACGGCACTTAGAATAAGATTAGCAAGATATGTGCCGAGACAGATGGCCAGATGCACTACCTATAGCCTTAATGTCAATAAGAAATGCCCGACACTATTAAATGTTCTCCTGATGAACTCATAATGGGTCGACCCATGATAGCTGCTAATACTCTAGAGTTACTAAGACATGATCATGCTCTAACTGATGACACAATAGAAATGTATTGTAAAAAACTAATAAAATCTCTCTCTCTTGAGCAATTTAAATCCCAGGTTGCTGCTGTGCGTACGAACACCGAGGACGAAAAACCAATTCATCACATCCAACCAGGTGATTACGTCCTGGTAAAGCATTTCCAACGGAAAAAGACTCTTCAGCCCAGATGGAAAGGTCCATACCAAGTACTACTGATCACAAGGAAATAATTCTACCACTGTACAAGTCACTAGTCAGACCACACATGGAATACTGTGTACAGTACTGGGCACCAGTGTACAAGAAAGATATAGTGGAGCTGGAGAGGGTTCAAAGACGGGCAACCAGAGTAATAAGGGGAATGGGAGGACTACAGTACCCATAAAGATTATCAGAATTAGGGTTATTTAGTTTGGAAAAAAGACGGTTTAGGGGGGATTTAATAACTATGTATAAATATATAAGGGGACAGTACAGAGATCACTCCCAGGACCTATTTATACCCAGGACTGTATCTATAACAAGGGGACATCCTCTACGGTTGGAGGAAAGAAGGTTTCTACACCAGCACAGACGGGGGTTCTTTACAGTAAGAGCGGTGAGATTATGGAACTCTCTGCCAGAGGAAGTGGTTATGGTAAACTCAATAAAAGAGTTCAAAAGGAGCCTGGACGTGTTTCTTGAAAGCAATAATATTACAAGTTATGGATATTAGATTAATAGGGACAGAACGTTGATCCAGGGATTTATTCTGATTGCCATATTTGGAGTCGGGAAGGAATTTTCCCCCTGGTATGGGGCAATTGGCATCTGCTTCATAAGGGTTTTTTTTGCCTTCCTCTGGATCAACACAGTAGGGACACAATATGTATATAGGTTGAACATGATGGACTTTGGTCTTTTTTCAACCTTATGAACTATGTTACTATGTTACTAAAACAGCTGTAAAAGGTAGCTGAAAGAACTGTGGATTCATTGCATTCATCTTAAATTGGTGCCAAAACCCAACCCACGCTCCTAAATTAACCATTCCATTGGGCACAATAATCCCAGCTGGTTAACCAACATAAAACGAGATTGGCAAGAGCCCCTCGTGAAGATACGAAGAATGAGGTCATCAGGAGATGCAAAAATGTTTGAGTATATTATCGTTACTTGTTTTATACTAAGTGTATTTGCTATGTTTTTCTTTTTTCCTTTCAGTCCTTTCCAGGTGTTCAGATCAGAACCTACTAAAAATATAGCAGAGAATAAGATATATTCACAAATTAAACATGATCTGCACGCTTCTCCTTGGGAAAAAGATAATACCTTTGTAGAAATGTTAAGAATAATGCTTCTAATGTTTCGGAGCCTTGTTGGGTTTGTGGATATATTCAGGGCTCTGCTGAGTATGCGGGATAGGAATACCTTTTACAGGGGAAGATTTACATTGTAGACAATAGTGTATCCATAGAACATGATATGGAAAAGTTGAGGGAACTTCAGGAAATACTTAGATCTAGGGAGACTACTTGGGATGCTTTTGGTCTGGGCAGACTATTTGGTTTACTTGGAGCAAAGCTGATGTCTGGTATGTTTTTGTTGCTTGTGGCTTTTGTATGTATGTATCTATGTAATTGTTGTTTGTTGCAAAACACTAATTCAAAAATGTCTCGGACCAACAAGAGCAATGCCACAGATACAGGAGGAGAAATATGATGATGACTTCCCACTTGATGAGTTTCCCCTAGAGACTTTGCACAGTGACATGTTTGAAGATCAATATGAGAAGGAGCAAGGCTCATGGAATTGGCCAATTTATAGCTCCACTGGACTCTGAAGAAATTGATTCTTACAGTGAGTCCGTAAGAATAAAAACGGGGGACTGTGGAAGTTGAAGAATTTTGCTGATTCTGGATGTCAGTACAATGATCTCTTTACCTCATTGCTTATTCTGCTGATAGCAGGTAAGATAACACTACAATCACCTGTCTACCTCATTTCTTAGTTTACTTATGTCTTGTTTGTGTCTTGGAAGAATGTGTACGTATGGTATGTTTTCGTGTGTTTTCTTTGCTAGTTTGCTAGTGCCTAGTTGCAAAAGAATCAGAGTCCCCCACGACAAAGGACAAGTTGTCCCTTTCTTGACCTTCTGTAAGTAAAGATTTCACGTGTCTGGGGGGGGCTATTTTTTCTTCACGTCTTTAAACCGTGTGTGTCAGCAAATCAAAGTAAATATACCAACAGATAGCTAGGCAATATGCTAATAACTTTTTGCGCTTATATTAAGGAGGGGGAGAGAAGTCTGCGAACTGGACTCTACCCTGTGCGCACTTGAATAAAGAAGCTCGTGCTTACTCAACTCATTGAACTAGTGTCGTCAGATTTCTTGCCGACATTCACAATATACTTCAGCTCTCCTCATGGTTTGTAGGATTACCAGATATTTGTAAAAGATTCTAACATATTTAACATCTCTTTTAACCCCAGTAATATAAAAGGACCATATGTAATTATTGGTATAGGCAATAGTCAAAGATATGTAACCACTGGTCATAAATAAATGATAATTAAGAAATATTAATAGGTTTCAATGATAGGGAAAGTGTTTCCTTGACCTTAAGTACGGAATGAAGGATTTGCTGAACAGGCATTCTATAGATAGGATCATAACTTGTTAATGCATGGTATAATTGTTACTGGAAAAGGGCATTACAATATGCTTACAGTGGCCACCTAAAATAGGGTTTAGACATGTAAAGACCTTAGTAAGCATGTTTGAACACCCAATCAGGTGAAGACCAATAGACTGAAATCATTATCCTAACCGTATATAAGCAAGGCATTTGTATGGTAGAGAGAGGCATGGGAGGAGAGGTTGAGGGAAGGTGTACTTGCCATCCACGGACTCTTTACATCCCGAACACTCCCTCCCTCCATCCTCAGGAATGCATAGGACAGATGCCATCAACTAAATTCTTCTCCAAGGTTTTGTAAGACTTATTTTGTATTATTTTTGTTATCTACTTTTTATATTCTTCTTCTATTTTTGTTTGTATTAAATGTTTTACCTTTGTTTGCATATAAGCGACTCTGCCTATTTTTGACGCATATATATAAATATATATTATATATTGTTCCTGATATGAAGTTTGTGTTGGCCCTATATTTTTATTACAAAATCACAGCACATTTTCAGTAAATTGCATTATATTTTCAATAAAAACAAAACAAAAACAACAAAAACCATCCCAACCATCACACAAGAAGGTTAGGTTTCTCATGCTAAATACTGTGATGTATTTGATAAACAGAAAGCTGATCAATTATCACCCAGCAGACTTTTTCATCAATCTCCTACCATTCGGCAGGATCTACCCCTTATCCGAACCTGAACTTAAGCATCTAAAGGAATTTATTCAGTAAATACCTGATAAAGGATTTATCTGTCCATCCACATCACCTGACGGGGCAGGGATCTTCTTTGTGCGTAAAAAAGAAGGGAGTCTCTGGCCTTGCGTGGATTACTGGGACCTCAATGTCACGCACCCATATCCCAGAACCTTCACCCCAAGAGTGAGTTTAGTCGTACTAGCCAAAGGTCAAACACACGACGGCCAAAGTCGGTACACGAGTAATCCAAAATAGAAGAGCACTGCAGATTGGCATTCCCGACTTTTAAATCTGGCACCACTACAAACCAAGCCCCCATAGCAGTACTCAGACTTGCACCACTGTCTCCCAGTCAAGCACACTGCCTGTCAGTCTCCTAGTCGGGCGCGCACCCTCTCTCCCAGAAGTCGGGAGGCATGCCCATGGATCCCGCAAGTTGCTCGCTTGTCGCAAGCAGGAGTGGTGGAGGCGAGGAGCGGATTTCCTGGAGGACAGGTAAGTCGTGACACTCAACAAAATAATTTAAGAATTGCTATTTGCTACCCCTGATTGCAGAACTATTGGACCGAATAAAGACTGTCTTTACAGAAAAAGACCTTTGTGGTACATACAATCTGGTTTGTAGAAGGAAAATGTCATTATGGACATTACGAGTACCTCGTTATTCCCCCCGGATTGTCTAACACATCTGCCACATTTCTTAACTGATGTTTTTCGTGACCTTCTTAGGTGGTCTTTCTGGACAATATACTCATTTTTTTCACCTCTCTTTCAGTGAAGACTGAGAGCACGTGAAAAAGGTGTTGGTCCACCTTCGAACACATCACCTGTATGCCAAATTTGAAAAACGTTTACACAGTAGAATTTCATGGATTCTCTTGTCACCAGGAAGCATACAATGGACCCTACAAACATCTCGACTGTACCCCATGATAAAAAGACTATACAAAGCATTATTGGATTTGCTCATTTTTACAGGAGATTCATACAAGGGTTCTCGTATGTGTCAGGTCTGATCCAACCCAACACTACAAAACCATTCCACGTGAAAGTAAATGCCTCAGATATAGCCATAGGTGCTATACTTTCCCAGAGGCAAAGGGAGAAGAAACAATTACACCCAATAGCATATTACTCCTGGAAACTCACTCCATCTGAGGTCAATTATGACACAGGAGATAAAGAAGTGTTAGCTATCAAGCAAGCACTGGAAGAATGGCAACACTTACTAGAGCTGTAAATTCATACATAAAGTAGGTGTGTGGGGGAAAAATACACACAAAAAAAATACTACTGCAAACTTCGAAAAAATTCTGGTGGTAAAATGTGTGCATGCAAAGAGTTAAAGAGTTTCCAAAATATATGGTTTTGTTGGGCACACTGAAATGGCCCGGCTCAAAGATGTACCAAATAGGGCATGGGCAGTGGATCCCCAAATGCAAAAGTTCAACATTGAAAAATGCGCATGCCCCAAATGTGGCCCTTTTGCCCCCAGCCAGGCAAAATCATTCATGTGAGGTATCGCTGTACTCAGGAGATGTTGCTGAACACATATTGGGGTGTTTTGTGATAGTGACATATACGAGAACCTTTTAATTCATACCTGAAGTAAAATGTGTGTGAAAAAACAAATGCAAAAAAATGACTACCACAAAGTTTGACAAAGACTGGTGGTAGATAAGGTGCATGGAAAGAGTTAAAATACTAGCATTTGAAATACCGTGGGGCGTCTAGTTTTCAAAAATATATGGCTTTATTGGGCACACTGAAATGGCCCGGCTCAAAGATGTACCAAATAAGGCATGGGCAGTGGATCCCCAAATGCCAAAGTTCAACATTGAAAATGCGCATGCCCCAAATGTGGCCCTTTTGCCCCCAAACAGCCAGGCAAAAATCATTCATGTGAGGTATCGCTGTACTCAGGAGATGTTGCTGAACACATATTGGTGTGTTTTGTGATAGTGACATATACGAGAACCTTTTAATTCATACCTGAAGTAAAATGTGTGTGGAAAAACAAATGCAAAAAAAATTACTACCATAAAGTTTGACAAAGGCTGATGGTAGAATTAGTGCTTTGAAAGGGTTAAAATACTAGCATTTGGAATACCCTGGGCTGTCTAGTTTTCAAAAATATATGACTTGATGGGGTAAATTGCATTGGCTGGCTTCAAATATACCCAAAATGGCACATGGGGGGGAGAATTACCAGATTCGGAAAAAATGGCTTTGAAATAGCAAAACGCTACCTGTACTTATTGCCCCATAATGTGTAGAAAAAAGCAAAAAAACATAAAAACATTGGGTATTTCTAAACTCAGGACAAATAGTCCTGAGGTTTTTTCATTACCTTTTATAGATGAGTAAAAGATTTTTCAACTAAAAGTTAGAAACATATTTTCTACTTTTTTTAATAGTAAATAATATGATACAATCAAAACAATGTCGTCTAAAGAAAGCCCTTCTTGTCCTGAAAAAAACAATATCTAATGTGTGTGGGTTCAGTAAATGGGAAAGAAGAAAATTACAGCTAAACACGAGCAGCGCAGAAATGTTAAAAAGGCCATTGTCACGCAGGGTACAAAAAGTAAAATCAGCCTTTGTCACGAAGGGGTTAAGCAATAAAGTCAGTCTACAAACCATTTAAAACAAGATTAGCCAGATAAAACTGCACAAGGCTAGAGCACACTGTGGGTACAAACTGGATTTAAGATGGCTGAAGCACACCAAGTTGATCAGGGCCAGATTAAGAGCAACATGGGCCTGGTGCTGAGGATTTTGGTGGCCATTTTATGGAAATAAATTAAATAGACAAAATCTTAACTCCTCGGCATCCATGTATACTGGATAAAGATTACATCAGTGCTCGGCAGATAATACAAAATAGAATCTTATGTGATGGGAGTAATCCGTACACTAAAAAAGTCATCATACACGGGATACCTGAAGCCACAATTTAGTACCACTAATCCTTTTCAATAAAATATGCAGATTGAAATAGAGTAAATAACACAAAACCTTTTTGTCCTCTGAAGTGACAAATTCAGGAGGGCGTTTTATCTCTAGATAAATACAAATTAAATAATCCTATTTATTCCTACAGTAAATTACTTGCACTAAATTCCTGCAAGTAAAGGGCCAGGAAACAGACAACCGAATACACACCAGGACAGGCTGTGCAACAGTGACACCCAGACACACACACCAGGACAGGCTCTGCCACACCGACCCCCAGACACACACACACACCAGGACAGGCTCTGCCACACCAACCCCCAGACATACACATACCAGGACAGGCTCTTCCACACCAACCCACAGAACACACACACCAGGACAGGCTCTGCCACACAGACATACACACCAGGACAGGCTCTGCCACACCGACACCCAGACACACACACACACACACACACACACACACACCAGGACAGGCTCTACCACCTCACCTCGCGGCCGCACCACGTGAACGCTGGTCTGCCGGCCCATGGACCGGCCCACCCGATGCTCATGCGTGTGCACGCTGGCCGCTTTAATTTTATTAGGCAGCCGGCTTGCACACACCGTGCTGCATCGTGAGCAGGGCCAACACGGGCCGCACCTTAAAGTCCGGCGGGCTGCATTTGGCCCACGGGCTGCACGTTGGACGCCCCTGCGTTAGACATTCCTGGTGGAACAACTTTACTTTAGTATATTAGAAGTACGGTCGAGAGTGTGGCAGCTGATAAACGTAAAATAATGCGCTTGGGAAGTAAAAAATCTGAAGGCAGAATATAGCATTGGTGGCACTGTTTTGTCAGTGACAACAGAAAAGAGAGACTGAGTAATTATTTCTGACTTAAAAGTAAGCAAACCATGCAATAAAGCATCTCAAAAAGCAAGCAAGAAGCTGGCTTGTATAGGTAAAGGCACTGGTAGCAGAAGGAAGGAGGTGATTATGCCACAGATCTCTGGTAAGGCCTCACCCAGAGTTTTGAATGTGTACACAGGGGCGTAACTAGACGCCTCAGGGCCCGGGTGCGAGAATCTGTAAAGGGCCCCCCCACCCACCCCCTCACCCCCCCCAAAAAACATGATTTTTACCCAACAATTTTTTTTCAACTAATTCAACAAATTCAATTTACATATTGAATCATAATCAAAGAAAAAGGGGCGCATGTACAAAGGGCATAATCCAGGGGTGTCCAAGTTTTTTTCTGCAGTGGGCCACTTCATCAGAATTGTATACGTGCGCGGGCCGCACTCATTTTTCACTGTGACAAAAAATATGGCCTTTAATAAAATATGCAGATTAAAATAAAGTAAAATGACACAAAACCTTTACTCTTCCTCTCACTGATTTCTGGGCCTTGAAAGTTTTGCGACTACAAATTCAGGATTCCCTAGATTTATTCTAGGGATGAACTAAAATGAAAATTCTGGACCAAAACATTCAGGGTTCACTTAGCCAAAACCGAAAATGACCCCCACCTTTAAAAATAATAATAAAAACTCACATGTTTGATAAAAGTAGGTAACACGCAATTGGACAAAATTAGCAATATGACTTGGCATGATAGGAGTGTCATTGCTGTTAGCCTAGGCAACCAGTAAATGCTGGTACCTAGGCATGATGGGACTGTGCTCGCTTTGATTGCTGTTAGCAATCACACTCCTATCATGCCAAGTCAGCCAATACACGCTGGTACAGGATGGCTGTTAGTGATGTGCAGACCCCATACTGCTGGCAGCATCAATACACAAGGGGGGCAGCTAGCCAGGTTTCAGCATGTAGTGGCTGACTTGGCATGATAGGAGTGTGATTGCTAACAGCAATCACAGTCCCATCATGCCTAGGTTCCAGCACTTACACATCCATGCTATCACACACACACACACACACTCATTTATTCATATAATCATTAATTCACAGATTAATTCCCTCAATCACACATACTCATTCAAACACCCTCCCCACCCCCTTACCTGTACTGCAGCTCCCTCGATGCCGCTCACAGACTTCAGCAGGGGGCGCGGCCTCCCTCTGCCTTCTCTGCTAAAGCACAGAGGAAGTAGGAAGTCACGTGAACTCCGCTTCCTCCGTGCTGTCCAGAAGACCCTCCCACAAGTAAGTAGCAGGGCTTGAGGTGCGGCTCGTGTAAGATCGGTCGCCCTGGCTGCCGATCTTACACGGGCCGCACCTCGAGGTCTCGCGGGCCGCATTTGGCCCGCGGGCCGCATGTTGGATGCCCCTGCCTTATTAAAAAAAAAAAAAAAAAACGTAAAAAAAAAAAAGATTTCGGGCGGCCCCTTGGCTTGGGCCCCCCTGCCGCCGGGGCCCGGTCGCAGTCGCGACCCCTGTGACCCCGGTAGATCCGCCACTGTGTGTACAGCTCTGGAGAGCACATCTCCAGAAGGCTTTTGACACATTGGAGAGAATTCAGAAGACAGCTACAAAATGGTAAGTGGTTTACAAGACAGAAATGATCTGGAAAGATTAAGGTTCTTAATAGCTTGGAGGAAAGAAGAGAGAGGGAGGTTGCAATAGAAACATTTAAATACTTACATGGATTTAAATACAGGAGGCAATAGTGATGGGAAGTTCGGATCATTAAAGTGAATCGGATCGTTTCGACTCGTTCACTGAAATGATCCGATTCATGATCCGAATCCTCGGATCACTCAGTGTGACAGGCACACGAAAGATTGGCCCCGCTCCCTTCACTATTGTCAATGAACCCTTCTGCCTGCCTACTCTAGTGATGTCACTGAAGGCAGAGAATCGTTCAAAGATCTGGATCTTACAGGGATCCGAATCATTCAGAGAATATCACCATACTTTTATAAATATATACATTAATCATCGCTTCCCCCAGGATTTAGATTCCACTTAGTTTGCCCCCCTTTACCTCTAACTGCACCTTAAGTTAACTTTATTAAATTAATCTCAGCATTAAATTAACCCATAACACCCCATCAACCATAACTGCCCCTAAAATTAACCCTAAACACCCCATCAACCATGACTGCCCCTGAAATTAACCCTAAACACCCCATCAACCATAACTTCCCCTAAATTAACGCTAACACTCCATTAACCATAACTGCCCCTAAATTAACCCTGAATACCCCATTAACCATAACTGCCCTTAAATTAACCCTAAATACCCCATTAACCATAACTGCCCCTCTGTAAAGGTCCATAAAGACATGGTTGGATGAGTTTGGTGTGGAAGACCTTTGGGATGAACCGAAACGGACATTGTGACCCTTCTTGTACAACATCAGTGTCTGGTGTCACAAATGCTCTTAGATGAATGGGCAAATATTCCAAAACACTCCAAAACTGTGTGGAAAGCCTTCCCAGAAGAATGGAAGCTTTTATACATGTCTATGTATCTAGAATTCAATGTCATCAAGGTCCCTCTTGGTATTAGCCCCAATACTTTTCTACATATAGTGTATATTTGGTATTTAACCAAGTTATTGAACCACAACCAATAAAAAATAAAATGCTCCTAACCTATATTGACAAAAAAGTGTATACACTTCTAGGACTGTTATAGCACTTACCAATGGGAATGGATGATATTTGGGAATATAGGTCCAGCATTCGATTCCCATCAACATCAACAAGATAGTTTCCTCTGCTTTTTTCATAGTTGCAAAAAAAGTTCACAGCATCAGCGTTCTAAAAATAAAAAAAGTACAACATAAAATTCTTCAATACAATTACATTCATAACATTTCCACTTGGGCAAGTGAACCTTTCATCAGATAGTAACCAAATTTATAAATTCTAAGCACTGACAGATGTGCATTCCACGCATGTATGTATTAACCCCTTAACTATAATGGCTTATTTTATTTTTTGTACCCTTCGTTGTTTTAACATTTCTGCGGTACTCAGTGATTTTCTTCTCACATTTAGTGACAAGTTATATATCGGTTTTTGTTTTCAGGACTAGAAGGGCTTTAGATGTCATTTTAACAGTATAATTTACTATAAAAGAGTATATTATACACTCACTGGCCACTTTATTAAGCACATTTTACTAATATCGGGTTGGACCCCCTTTTGCCTTCAGAACTGCGTTCATTCTTCGTGGCGTGCTTTCTACAAGGTGATGGAAACATTCCTCAGAGGCTTTGGTCCATACGGACATGGTGGCATCACGCAGTTGCTGCAGATTTGTCGGCTGCATATCCATGATGCAAATCTCCCGTTCCGCCACATCCTACAGGTGATCTATTGGATTGAGATATAGTGACTGTGGAGGCCATTTGAGTACAGTGTCCTCACTGTCATGCTCAAGAAACCAGTTTGGGATGATGTGAGTTTTGTGACATGGTGCATTATCCTGCAGGAAGTAGCCATTAGAAGATGGGTACACTGTGGTCACAAAGGGATGGACATGGTCGGCAACAATACTCAGGTAGGCTGTCGCGTTTAAACAATGCTCAATTGTTGAGCCTGTACAAGTTGTGGCCTCAGTTTCCTGTTCTCAGCTGACAGGAGTGGCACCCTGTGTGGTCTTCTGCTGCAGTAGCCCATCTGCTTCAAGGTTCGACGTGTTGTGCGTTCATAGTATTCTGCATACCTAGGTTGTAACAAGTCATCTTTAATCAGTCTGCCCATTCTCCTCTGACATCAACAAGGCATTTTCGTCCACACAACTGCAGCTCATTGGATATTCTCTCTTTTTCGGACCATTCTCAGTAAACCCTAGAGATAGCTGTGCATGAAAATCCCAGTAGATCAGCAGTTTCTGAAATACTCAGACCAGCCTCATTCTGACGCTCGGTTTGAACTTAAGCAAGTCGTCTTGACCACGTCTACATGCCTAAATGCATTGAGTTGATGCCATGTGATTGACTGATTAGCTATTTGTGTTATCAATCAATTTAACATGTGTACCTAATAAAGTGACCAGTGAGTATTTCTTTGGATATGGTTTGGTGTTTGTTTTTAAAAGTCTGGAATCAGTAAAGTCACGGAAGGAACAAAAGATGATTTAACCCCTTTAGTCCCCTATAGATTTTCCGGTACGTCCATAAAATGCATCTCAAGAATCACCTATGGACCTATATGGACACCTATGGAGTGTATATATAACCATATATTTTTGAAAAATAGACACTGCAGGGTATTTCAAATGCTAGTATTTTAACCCTTTCCATGCATTTATTCTACAACCAGTCTATGTCAAACTTTGTGGTAGTATTTTTTTCCCACACATTGTACTTTTGATATGAATTTACAGCTCCTGATAGATGCTAAAGCACAACACCTTACTTTAGTGTTCAGCACCATCTCCTAAGTACAGTGATGCCCCCATGCATGGGTTCGTCAGGTTGTTTGGGAGGTAAAATGCCACATTTGGAAAGTGCGCATTTTTCAACTTGGAACTTTAACATCTGGTCCTACTGCCCCCATGTCCTAAGGTATTTTAACGTTTTTCATGCACTAATTTTACCACCAGCCTTTATGAAAATTTGTGGTAATTTTTTTAATATTTAGCACACAAATTGTACTTCAGGTGTGAATTTACAGCTCCTGGTATATGTCCCTGTGAGAACAATGCATGGGTTTGTCTGGTTGTTTGGGGGTTAAAATGCCACATTCGGGAAGGTGAGATTTTTTTTTCTTATTTTGGTCAGTATGTGTCTGTGCCCTATCTTTGAACCCGGCCACTCCAATTTATCCTATCAAAGCATTAGTTTCTTTTTTAAGTAGACACTCCCACTCCTTCGGTATTTTAAATGCTTTTAATTTTAACTATGTAAGGATTTTTGGGAAGATACAGCGCTAACTTTAGAACTTGCTCATAATAAACTATTTTTTGGGGACCCATCACTCCTAGCCTGTTCATGGTAAACTGGGACATTTATGTTATAAATGCTGATGCCTTGGAGCCTTACCTGAATGGTATTCAGCTGCTTAATTAACTCCTACAAGAAAAAAAAAAAAAAAAAAAGAAGAAGAGAAAAATTATAGCTTATAAGGCGCCTTCAGTAATATTGTCATGCATGGCATGTCTGCACAATTATACATTCCCTTATTGCTGGCATAGAAGTCGTGTGACCATCAGAAGTAATTACTTTGCTTTGTTGTTGAAGGAACCGAGTCCACTTTCAAAGAAGCATCATACAATCTCACGTATACTGTATTCAATTACCGTGTTTGCTCGATTATAAGACAAGGTTTTTTTCAGAGCAAATGCTCTGAAAAATACCCCTCGTCTTATAATCGAGGTCGTCATCTAATCAGACCTCAAAATGTCCGTTGGGGCAATGCTGCTTGCCGGGCTTTGGTCGTGAGCAGCAGGAGAACAGGAAGCTAGAAGAGTGTCACATAACTCTGCCTCCCCCCTCCTTCCTCTGGGGGCGGGGCCAGAGAAGTTGCTCGCACAGCCGGGCCCCTGCAGAAGTCTTCGAGTGAGAGATCTGCAGTTCAGGTAAGGGGGTGTGGGGGTCGGGTTTGAGCAAGTATGTGTGATTAATGGAATGAATGAGTATTTAAATGTTTGTGAATGAGTGTGTGATAGTATGGATGTGTAAGGGGGGTGGTGGTGGTGGTAGCATGGCATAGGGAGGCTGTACTCACACTCCTATCATCCCCAGGTTCCAGCATGTACTGGCTGCCTTGGCTTGATAGGAGTGTGATTGCTGTTAGCAGATATATATATATATATATATATATATATACACACACACACACACACACCTCCAGAAATGCCTTTTAACCCCCTATATGCCACTCTGCCCCATGATATGCCTTTTAACCCCCTATATGCCACTCTGGCATATAGGGGATTAAAAAACACATCATGGGGCAGAGTGGCAAATAGGGGGTATAAGGCATTTCTGGGGGCAGAGTGGCAACCCTGGGGCCTGATGTGCATAACTGGGGGGGCAGGTTGGCAAATAAAAGGAAATAAAAAAAATATATATTTTTCTCAATCATAGCTTTTATTAAATATGAAAATATTGTTTACATGAATTAATATTTACTAGTAAAACTTTTTTTCCTATAGGGTAGTCTTATATTCAGGCTTTTAGTTTTTTTCCTAAATTAATATTTAGATTTTGGGGGGGGTCGTCTTATAATCAGGGTCGTCTTATAATCGAGCAAATATGGTAGTTACCGATTGTTATTAGCTGATTTAGCTTTTATATATAAATTTATATATATAAATTTACTTTGTTCCTTTGTTACCGTACAGCTAAATAAAACCTGCGCCTGGGCATCTTTGAGAAAAATAAATAAATTATAGCTTATATCAAACTATACATAAGAGAGACACCTTGAGTAACTACAGGGGCCCATGCCTCTAGGCGGCCTGGTGCGACTCCTTCCTGTCACCTCGTACTGGCTCAAAGTTGTATAGAAATGATGCTTCTTACCAAAAGCCCTTTCCAAACAATTTTGAACCGGCAAAGGGAGACAGAAGCGTATCTTGTGATGTCACGTGACCCTCTGTGAAACTGAGGCTACTCGCACAGTGTAAGTGTACATATATATGCAAGCATGGATGTGTACTTGTGTGTGTGTGTGTGTGTGTCAGAATGGATTTGTACTGTGTGTGTGTGTGTGTGCATGTATCAGCATGGATGTGTACTGTGTGTGTGTCTGCATGAATGTGTACTATGTACGGCAGCATGGATGTGTACTGTGTGTGTGTCAGAATGGATGTGTACTTGTGTGTGTGTGTGTGTCAGAATGGATGTGTACTTGTGTGTGTGTGTGTGTGTGTCAGAATGGATGTGTACTTGTGTGTGTGTGTGTGTGTCAGAATGGATGTGTACTTGTGTGTGTCTGTCTGTGTGTCAGAATGGATGTGTACTTTGTGTGTGTGTGTGTGTGTCAGAATGGATGTGCACTTGTGTGTGTGTGTGTGTCAGAATGGATGTGTACTTGTGTGTGTGTATGTCAGAATGGATGTGTACTTGTGTGTGTGTGTGTGTGTCAGAATGGATGTGCACTTGTGTGTGTGTGTGTGTGTGTGTGTCAGAATGGATGTGTACTGTGTGTGTGTCAGAATGGATGTGTACTTGTGTGTGTGTGTGTCAGAATGGATGTGTACTTGTGTGTGTGTGTGTGTGTGTGTCAGAATGGATGTGCACTTGTGTGTGTGTGTGTGTGTCAGAATGGATGTGCACTTGTGTGTGTGTGTGTGTCAGAATGGATGTGTACTTGTTTGTGTGTGTGTCAGAATGGATGTGTACTTTGTGTGTGTGTGTGTGTGTGTCAGAATGGATGTGTACTTGTGTGTGTGTGTGTGTGTCAGAATGGATGTGTACTTTGTGTGTGTGTGTCAGAATGGATGTGTACTTGTGTGTGTGTGTGTGTGTCAGAATGGATGTGTACTTTGTGTGTGTGTGTGTGTGTCAGAATGGATGTGTACTTGTGTGTGTGTGTGTGTGTCAGAATGGATGTGTACTTTGTGTGTGTGTGTCAGAATGGATGTGTACTTGTGTGTGTGTGTGTGTGTCAGAATGGATGTGTACTTGTGTGTGTGTGTCAGAATGGATGTGTACTTGTGTGTGTGTGTCAGAATGGATGTGTACTTGTGTGTGTGTGTGTGTGTCAGAATGGATGTGTACTTGTGTGTGTGTGTCAGAATGGATGTGTACTTTGTGTGTGTGTGTCAGAATGGATGTGTACTTGTGTGTGTGTGTGTCAGAATGGATGTGTACTTGTGTGTGTGTGTGTGTGTGTCAGAATGGATGTGTACTTGTGTGTGTGTGTCAGAATGGATGTGTACTTGTGTGTGTGTGTGTGTGTCAGAATGGATGTGTACTTGTGTGTGTGTGTCAGAATGGATGTGTACTTGTGTGTGTGTGTGTGTGTCAGAATGGATGTGTACTTGTGTGTGTGTGTCAGAATGGATGTGTACTTGTGTGTGTGTGTCAGAATGGATGTGTACTTGTGTGTGTGTGTCAGAATGGATGTGTACTTGTGTGTGTGTGTCAGAATGGATGTGTACTTGTGTGTGTGTGTGTGTGTGTGTGTGTCAGAATGGATGTGTACTTGTGTGTGTGTGTCAGAATGGATGTGTACTTTGTGTGTGTGTGTGTCAGAATGGATGTGTACTTTGTGTGTGTGTGTGTGTGTCAGAATGGATGTGTACTTGTGTGTGTGTGTGTGTGTCAGAATGGATGTGTACTTTGTGTGTGTGTGTCAGAATGGATGTGTACTTGTGTGTGTGTGTGTGTGTCAGAATGGATGTGTACTTGTGTGTGTGTGTCAGAATGGATGTGTACTTGTGTGTGTGTGTCAGAATGGATGTGTACTTGTGTGTGTGTGTGTGTGTCAGAATGGATGTGTACTTGTGTGTGTGTGTGTGTCAGAATGGATGTGTACTTTGTGTGTGTGTGTCAGAATGGATGTGTACTTGTGTGTGTGTGTGTCAGAATGGATGTGTACTTGTGTGTGTGTGTGTGTGTGTCAGAATGGATGTGTACTTGTGTGTGTGTGTCAGAATGGATGTGTACTTGTGTGTGTGTGTGTGTGTCAGAATGGATGTGTACTTGTGTGTGTGTGTCAGAATGGATGTGTACTTGTGTGTGTGTGTGTGTGTCAGAATGGATGTGTACTTGTGTGTGTGTGTCAGAATGGATGTGTACTTGTGTGTGTGTGTGTGTGTCAGAATGGATGTGTACTTGTGTGTGTGTGTCAGAATGGATGTGTACTTGTGTGTGTGTGTCAGAATGGATGTGTACTTGTGTGTGTGTGTGTGTGTGTGTGTGTGTCAGAATGGATGTGTACTTGTGTGTGTGTGTCAGAATGGATGTGTACTTTGTGTGTGTGTGTCAGAATGGATGTGTACTTGTGTGTGTGTCAGAATGGATGTGTACTTGTGTGTGTGTGTCAGAATGGATGTGTACTTGTGTGTGTGTGTGTCAGAATGGATGTGTACTTGTGTGTGTGTGTGTGTGTCAGAATGGATGTGTACTTGTGTGTGTGTCAGAATGGATGTGTACTTGTGTGTGTGTCAGAATGGATGTGTACTTGTGTGTGTGTCAGAATGGATGTGTACTTGTGTGTGTGTGTGTGTCAGAATGGATGTGTACTTGTGTGTGTGTGTGTGTGTCAGAATGGATGTGTACTTGTGTGTGTGTGTGTGTGTCAGAATGGATGTGTACTTGTGTGTGTGTGTGTGTGTCAGAATGGATGTGTACTTGTGTGTGTGTGTGTGTGTCAGAATGGATGTGTACTTGTGTGTGTGTGTGTCAGAATGGATGTGTACTTGTGTGTGTGTGTGTGTCAGAATGGATGTGTACTTTGTGTGTGTGTGTGTCAGAATGGATGTGTACTTTGTGTGTGTGTGTCAGAATGGATGTGTACTTGTGTGTGTGTGTGTGTGTGTGTCAGAATGGATGTGTACTTGTGTGTGTGTGTCAGAATGGATGTGTACTTGTGTGTGTGTGTCAGAATGGATGTGTACTTGTGTGTGTGTGTGTCAGAATGGATGTGTACTTGTGTGTGTGTGTGTGTCAGAATGGATGTGTACTTTGTGTGTGTCAGAATGGATGTGTACTTTGTGTGTGTGTGTCAGAATGGATGTGTACTTGTGTGTGTGTGTGTGTCAGAATGGATGTGTACTTGTGTGTGTGTGTGTGTCAGAATGGATGTGTACTTGTGTGTGTGTGTGTGTCAGAATGGATGTGTACTTGTGTGTGTGTGTGTCAGAATGGATGTGTACTTGTGTGTGTGTGTGTGTGTCTCAGAATGGATGTGTACTTGTGTGTGTGTGTGTGTGTCAGAATGGATGTGTACTTGTGTGTGTGTGTGTGTGTCAGAATGGATGTGTACTTGTGTGTGTGTGTGTGTCAGAATGGATGTGTACTTGTGTGTGTGTGTGTCAGAATGGATGTGTACTTGTGTGTGTGTGTGTGTGTCAGAATGGATGTGTACTTGTGTGTGTGTGTGTCAGAATGGATGTGTACGTGTGTGTGTGTGTGTGTCAGAATGGATGTGTACTTGTGTGTGTGTGTCAGAATGGATGTGTACTTGTGTGTGTCAGAATGGATGTGTACTTGTGTGTGTGTGTCAGAATGGATGTGTACTTGTGTGTGAGAGTGTGTGTGTCTCAGAATGGATGTGTACTTGTGTGTGTGTGTGTGTGTGTCAGAATGGATGTGTACTTTGTGTGTGTGTGTGTCAGAATGGATGTGTACTTGTGTGTGTGTGTGTGTGTGTGTGTCAGAATGGATGTGTACTTGTGTGTGTGTGTGTGTCAGAATGGATGTGTACTTGTGTGTGTGTGTGTCAGAATGGATGTGTACTTGTGTGTGTGTGTGTCAGAATGGATGTGTACTTTGTGTGTGTGTGTCAGAATGGATGTGTACTTGTGTGTGTGTGTGTGTCAGAATGGATGTGTACTTGTGTGTGTGTGTCAGAATGGATGTGTACTTGTGTGTGTGTGTGTCAGAATGGATGTGTACTTGTGTGTGTGTGTCAGAATGGATGTGTACTTGTGTGTGTGTGTGTGTCAGAATGGATGTGTACTTGTGTGTGTGTGTCAGAATGGATGTGTACTTGTGTGTGTGTGTGTGTCAGAATGGATGTGTACTTGTGTGTGTGTGTGTCAGAATGGATGTGTACTTTGTGTGTGTCAGAATGGATGTGTACTTTGTGTGTGTGTGTCAGAATGGATGTGTACTTGTGTGTGTGTGTGTGTGTCAGAATGGATGTGTACTTGTGTGTGTGTGTCAGAATGGATGTGTACTTGTGTGTGTGTGTCAGAATGGATGTGTACTTGTGTGGGTGTGTGTGTGTCAGAATGGATGTGTACTTGTGTGTGTGTGTGTGTCAGAATGGATGTGTACTTTGTGTGTGTGTGTCAGAATGGATGTGTACTTGTGTGTGTGTGTGTCAGAATGGATGTGTACTTGTGTGTGTGTGTGTGTGTGTCAGAATGGATGTGTACTTGTGTGTGTGTGTGTCAGAATGGATGTGTACTTGTGTGTGTGTGTGTGTGTCAGAATGGATGTGTACTTGTGTGTGTGTGTCAGAATGGATGTGTACTTGTGTGTGTGTGTGTGTGTCAGAATGGATGTGTACTTGTGTGTGTGTGTCAGAATGGATGTGTACTTGTGTGTGTGTGTGTGTGTCAGAATGGATGTGTACTTGTGTGTGTGTGTCAGAATGGATGTGTACTTGTGTGTGTGTGTCAGAATGGATGTGTACTTGTGTGTGTGTGTGTGTGTGTGTGTGTGTCAGAATGGATGTGTACTTGTGTGTGTGTGTCAGAATGGATGTGTACTTTGTGTGTGTGTGTCAGAATGGATGTGTACTTGTGTGTGTGTCAGAATGGATGTGTACTTGTGTGTGTGTGTCAGAATGGATGTGTACTTGTGTGTGTGTGTGTCAGAATGGATGTGTACTTGTGTGTGTGTGTGTGTGTCAGAATGGATGTGTACTTGTGTGTGTGTCAGAATGGATGTGTACTTGTGTGTGTGTCAGAATGGATGTGTACTTGTGTGTGTGTCAGAATGGATGTGTACTTGTGTGTGTGTGTCAGAATGGATGTGTACTTGTGTGTGTGTGTGTGTGTCAGAATGGATGTGTACTTGTGTGTGTGTGTGTGTGTCAGAATGGATGTGTACTTGTGTGTGTGTGTGTGTGTCAGAATGGATGTGTACTTGTGTGTGTGTGTGTGTGTCAGAATGGATGTGTACTTGTGTGTGTGTGTGTCAGAATGGATGTGTACTTGTGTGTGTGTGTGTGTCAGAATGGATGTGTACTTTGTGTGTGTGTGTGTCAGAATGGATGTGTACTTTGTGTGTGTGTGTCAGAATGGATGTGTACTTGTGTGTGTGTGTGTGTGTCAGAATGGATGTGTACTTGTGTGTGTGTGTCAGAATGGATGTGTACTTGTGTGTGTCAGAATGGATGTGTACTTGTGTGTGTGTGTGTCAGAATGGATGTGTACTTGTGTGTGTGTGTGTGTCAGAATGGATGTGTACTTTGTGTGTGTCAGAATGGATGTGTACTTTGTGTGTGTGTGTCAGAATGGATGTGTACTTGTGTGTGTGTGTGTGTGTGTCAGAATGGATGTGTACTTGTGTGTGTGTGTGTGTCAGAATGGATGTGTACTTGTGTGTGTGTGTGTGTGTGTCAGAATGGATGTGTACTTGTGTGTGTGTGTGTCAGAATGGATGTGTACTTGTGTGTGTGTGTGTGTGTCAGAATGGATGTGTACTTGTGTGTGTGTGTGTGTCTCAGAATGGATGTGTACTTGTGTGTGTGTGTGTGTGTGTCAGAATGGATGTGTACTTGTGTGTGTGTGTGTGTGTCAGAATGGATGTGTACTTGTGTGTGTGTGTGTGTGTCAGAATGGATGTGTACTTGTGTGTGTGTGTGTCAGAATGGATGTGTACTTGTGTGTGTGTGTGTGTGTCAGAATGGATGTGTACTTGTGTGTGTGTGTGTCAGAATGGATGTGTACGTGTGTGTGTGTGTGTCAGAATGGATGTGTACTTGTGTGTGTGTGTCAGAATGGATGTGTACTTGTGTGTGTCAGAATGGATGTGTACTTGTGTGTGTGTGTCAGAATGGATGTGTACTTGTGTGTGAGAGTGTGTGTGTCTCAGAATGGATGTGTACTTGTGTGTGTGTGTGTGTGTGTCAGAATGGATGTGTACTTGTGTGTGTGTGTGTGTGTCAGAATGGATGTGTACTTGTGTGTGTGTGTGTGTGTGTGTGTCAGAATGGATGTGTACTTGTGTGTGTGTGTGTGTCAGAATGGATGTGTACTTGTGTGTGTGTGTGTCAGAATGGATGTGTACTTGTGTGTGTGTGTGTGTCAGAATGGATGTGTACTTTGTGTGTGTGTGTCAGAATGGATGTGTACTTGTGTGTGTGTGTGTGTCAGAATGGATGTGTACTTGTGTGTGTGTGTCAGAATGGATGTGTACTTGTGTGTGTGTGTGTCAGAATGGATGTGTACTTGTGTGTGTGTGTCAGAATGGATGTGTACTTGTGTGTGTGTGTGTGTCAGAATGGATGTGTACTTGTGTGTGTGTGTCAGAATGGATGTGTACTTGTGTGTGTGTGTGTGTCAGAATGGATGTGTACTTGTGTGTGTGTGTGTCAGAATGGATGTGTACTTTGTGTGTGTCAGAATGGATGTGTACTTTGTGTGTGTGTGTCAGAATGGATGTGTACTTGTGTGTGTGTGTGTGTGTCAGAATGGATGTGTACTTGTGTGTGTGTGTGTCAGAATGGATGTGTACTTGTGTGTGTGTGTCAGAATGGATGTGTACTTGTGTGTGAGAGTGTGTGTGTCTCAGAATGGATGTGTACTTGTGTGTGTGTGTGTGTGTGTCAGAATGGATGTGTACTTGTGTGTGTGTGTGTGTGTCAGAATGGATGTGTACTTGTGTGTGTGTGTCAGAATGGATGTGTACTTGTGTGTGTGTGTGTCAGAATGGATGTGTACTTGTGTGTGTGTGTGTGTGTCAGAATGGATGTGTACTTGTGTGTGTGTGTGTCAGAATGGATGTGTACTTGTGTGTGTGTGTGTGTGTGTGTCAGAATGGATGTGTACTTGTGTGTGTGTGTGTCAGAATGGATGTGTACTTGTGTGTGTGTGTGTGTCAGAATGGATGTGTACTTGTGTGTGTGTGTCAGAATGGATGTGTACTTGTGTGTGTGTGTGTGTGTGTGTCAGAATGGATGTGTACTTGTGTGTGTCAGAATGGATGTGTACTTGTGTGTGTGTGTAAGAATGGATGTGTACTTGTGTGTGTGTGTGTCAGAATGGATGTGTACTTGTGTGTGTGTGTGTGTGTCAGAATGGATGTGTACTTGTGTGTGTGTGTGTGTGTGTGTGTCAGAATGGATGTGTACTTGTGTGTGTGTGTCAGAATGGATGTGTACTTGTGTGTGTGTCAAAAAGTCCACTAGGGGGCGCTCGTATGTTCCATTCAATAAAAAATAAAACAGAGAAAAAAATATATAGTGTAGGAGTAAAACAGTGTGTTATGCCCTGCGTATCGCAGATTTCCCACTCACAGTGTGTTGATGGGGTTCAGTACGTCATAGAGATGGCACATCCATTCTGACACACACACACACAGTACAGCCTTGGGGTCCATATACAGGAATATATACCGAGGAAACAAACCAGAAAAGAATCCAATAGTGTATTGTGTATATAGCGCTAGGTACGCAACAAGTGGAGATATACTTACACTTATTTAAGTGTCAAGATGCCCGTAATTTCTGACGATAATCTGGTCACATCCTTCAAACCAGAAGAATATACGGATGTGACCAGATTATCGTCAGAAATTACGGGCATCTTGACACTTATTTAAGTGTAAGTATATCTCCACTTGTTGCGTGCCTAGCGCTATATACACACAATACACTATTGGATTCTTTACTGGTTTGTTTCCTCGGTATATATTCCTGTATATGGACCCCAAGGCCATCTCTATGACGTACTGAACCCCATCAACACTCTCTGTGAGTTCTGCTTGGCTTTTGCAGTTGCATTTAGCTTGGACACACAAGCGAATCCTGAGCTGGGGCGAATCTCCTAAGTGACATCTCTAAGTGAGGAGTTACAAGCAAAGAAGGAGTTAAAAAGCAAAAAGGAGTTAAAAAGCAAGAAGGAGGGTAAAGTATAAATCCTTGTGATTGCATATAATATATTTATATATATTTTGCGCCTTACTGTCTGTTTTTGCCAGTTATTTGAGCTATCCCCATTGCCAAGATGTCCTCCATGTTTGACAATGCGGTCAGGTGTACATCTTGCTCAATGTATGCAATCCTTGAGCAGCGCTTCGAGGGTGCATATTGCTGTGCGAGATGTGTGCGGGTTGCTCATTTGGAAGCACAAATCCTGAGTCTAGAGGAGCAACTGGCAACACTGAGATCTATTGACAACTTGGAGAGGAGTCTGCTGCTCACTGAGCAAGCTCTCTCGCAGGTAGAGGTGGGGGAGGATAGTGGGATGGAGGTACAGGACAGTCAGGCAGCTAGCTGGGTTACAGTTAGAAGGCGGGGTAGGGGGAAAAGCGCCAGGGAGGCTAGTCCTGATCTAGCACACCCCAACAAGTTTGCCCGGTTTGCAGATGAGGGGGATGTTAGTTCAGAGTTAGCAGTACTGCAGCAAGTCACTGCCTCTGACCACCAGAGGGGTGTCTGCTCCAGTAAGGAGGGAAGGAGGAGCGCAGGGCAGGCCAGACAGGTGCTGGTAGTGGGGGACTCAATTATTAGGGGGACAGACAGGGCGATCTGTCACAAAGACCGGGATCGCCGAACAGTGTGTTGTCTGCCTGGCGCTTGAGTTCGGCACATCGCGGATCGGGTTGACAGATTACTGGGAGGGGCTGGAGAAGACCCAGCAGTCATGGTGCACATTGGCACCAATGACAAAGTGAGAGGGAGGCGGAGTGTCCTTAAAAATGATTTCAGGGACTTAGGTAGCAAGCTTAAGGCAAGGACCTCCAAGGAAGTATTTTCTGAAATATTACCTGTACCACGTGCCACACCAGAGAGGCAGCGGGAGATTAGGGAGCTAAACAAGTGGCTCAGAAGCTGGTGTAGGAAGGAGGGGTTTGGGTTCATGGAGAACTGGGCCGACTTCTCTGTCGGATACAGGCTCTACGGTAGGGACGGGCTGCACCTCAATGGGGAGGGTGCAGCTGTGCTTGGGGAGAAGATGGTCAGAAGGGTGGAGGAGTGTTTAAACTAGGGAAAGGGGGGGAGGGAAACTACAATATAGAAGGGGAAGATAGTGTAGATAGAGAACTGGGGCTTACAAATGTACCTGGGGGTGGAGCGGAGGGAGGGGTTAGAATAGTTAATAGGGATAGGCTTCATAGGGAAAAAAACCATACACCTCTAAATTGTATGCTTACTAATGCCAGAAGTCTGACCAATAAAACTGACGAACTGGAGTTAATAATGTCTGAAGAAAATTATGACATAGTGGGTATAACAGAGACATGGTTGGATGATAGCTATGACTGGGCGGTTAACATACAGGGGTATAGTCTATTCAGGAAGGATCGGAAAAAACGAAAAGGGGGAGGAGTTTGCCTTTATGTAAAGTCCAGCCTAAAGGCCACACTGCGGGAGAATATATGTGAGGGAAATGATAATGTGGAGTCATTATGGGTAGAAATATATGGAAAGAAAAATAATAAAATACTGATCGGGGTTTGCTATAAGCCACCAAATATAATGGAAGCAGCAGAAGATCAATTATTAAAGCAAATAAACAAGGCAGCTAATCACAATGAGGTGGTTATTATGGGGGACTTTAACTATCCCGACATAAACTGGGAAAGCGAGACCTGTGAATCTCATAAAGGAAACCGGTTTCTGACTATAAGTAAGGATAATTATCTGTCCCAAATGGTACAGGACCCGACCAGAGGGGGCGCCCTACTGGACTTAATATTAACCAACAGACCTGACAGAGTAACTAATGTGCAGGTCAGGGGGCATCTAGGAAATAGTGATCACAATATGATACATTATAACTTGTCCTTCAATAAGGGAACTCTTAGAGGAGCCACAAGAACTATGAACTTTAGGAGGGCAAAGTTTGATCAACTAAGAGAAGCCCTTAACACTGTAAATTGGGAAAATGTCCTCAAAAACAAGAGTACAGACACTCAATGGGAGATTTTTAAGAATATCTTAAATTCTCACTGTGAAAGGTACATACCGTATGGGAATAAAAGAGTCAGGAACAAGAGAAAACCAATGTGGATAAATAAAAATGTAAAGGGGGCAATAAATGGCAAAAAAAAGGCATTTAAGCTACTAAAACAGGAAGGCAGTGAGGAAGCACTAAAAAGCTATCAGGAAAAAAATAAAATATGTAAAAATCAGATAAAAGCAGCAAAAGTGGAGACAAAGACTCATTGCCAAAGAGAGTAAAACAAACCCCAAAATGTTCTTTAACTATATAAATAGTAAAAAGGTTAAAAATGAAAGCGTTGGCCCCTTAAAAAGTAATGAGGGAGAAGTTATAGATGGGGATCAGGAAAAAGCTAATCTATTAAATATATTCTTCTCTGCTGTATTCACAGATGAAAATGAAATGCCAGGTAATATACAGCAGGATGAGATAAATGCCTCAGTACATGTCGCCTGTCTAACGCAGGAAGAAGTGCAGTGCCGCCTAAAAAAAATCAAAATAGACAAATCACCAGGTCCAGATGGCATTCACCCCCGCGTTCTAAGGGAGTTAAGTAATGTAATAGACAGACCCCTATTTCTAATATTCAAGGACTCTATAGTGACAGGGTCTGTTCCCCAGGACTGGCGCATAGCAAATGTTGTGCCAATATTCAAAAAGGGGACAAAAAGTGACCCGGGGAATTATAGGCCTGTTAGTTTAACTTCTGTTGTGTGTAAACTGTTTGAGGGTTTCCTAAGAGATGCTATTTTGGAGTATCTCAATGAAAATAAATGTATGACTTCATATCAGCATGGGTTTACAAGGGATCGGTCCTGTCAAACTAACCTGATCAGCTTTTATGAGGAGGTGAGCTCAAGACTGGATCGGGGTGAATCGCTGGATGTCGTATATCTTGATTTTTCCAAAGCATTTGATACGGTGCCACATAAAAGGCTGGTACATAAAATGAGAATGCTTGGGCTGGGGGAGAATGTGTGTATGTGGGTAGGTAACTGGCTCAGTGATAGGAAACAGAGGGTGGTTATTAATGGTACATACTCTGAGTGGGTGACTGTTGCTAGTGGGGTACCACAGGGGTCAGTTTTGGGTCCTATTCTTTTTAATATATTTATTAATGACCTTGTAGAGGGATTGCATAGTAAAGTATCAATCTTTGCAGACGATACTAAGCTCTGTAACGTGGTTAACACAATAGAGGACAGCGCACGATTACAAATGGATCTGCATAGGTTGGAGGCTTGGGCTGGGATGTGGCAGATGAGGTTCAACACAGATAAATGTAAGGTTATGCACATGGGGAAGAAAAATCCAGGCTGGGAATATGTATTAAATGGGAAAACACTGGGGACGACTGACATGGAAAAGGACTTAGGAGTTTTAGTTAACAGTAAATTTACCTGTAGCGACCAGTGTCAGGCAGCTGCTGCTAAGGCAAATAAAATCATGGGGTGCATCAAAAGGGGCATAGATGCCCACGACAAGGAAATAATTCTACCACTGTACAAGTCACTAGTCAGACCACACATGGAATACTGTGTACAGTACTGGGCACCAGTGTACAAGAAAGATATAGTGGAGCTGGAGAGGGTTCAAAGACGGGCAACCAGAGTAATAAGGGGAATGGGAGGACTACAGTACCCAGAAAGATTATCAGAATTGGGGTTATTTAGTTTGGAAAAAAGACGGCTTAGGGGGGACTTAATAACTATGTATAAATATATAAGGGGGCAGTACAGAGATCACTCCCAGGACCTATTTATACCCAGGACTGTATCTATAACAAGGGGGCATCCTCTACGGCTGGAGGAAAGAAGGTTTCTACACCAGCACAGACGGGGGTTCTTTACAGTAAGAGCGGTGAGATTATGGAACTCTCTGCCAGAGGAAGTGGTGATGGTAAACTCAATAAAAGAGTTCAAAAGGAGCCTGGACGTGTTTCTTGAAAGCAATAATATTACAAGTTATGGATATTAGATTAATAGGGACAGAACGTTGATCCAGGGATTTATGCTGATTGCCATATTTGGAGTCGGGAAGGAATTTTCCCCCTGGTATGGGGCAATTGGCATCTGCTTCATAAGGGTTTTTTGCCTTCCTCTGGATCAACACAGTAGGGACACAATATGTATATAGGTTGAACTTGATGGACTTTGGTCTTTTTTCAACCTTATGAACTATAATAACACACTGTGAGTGGGA
Organism: Spea hammondii; assembly: GCA_029215755.1. Lineage (NCBI taxonomy): Eukaryota > Metazoa > Chordata > Amphibia > Anura > Pelobatidae > Spea > Spea hammondii. Next base: position 40,011,150 of record JARDYJ010000006.1, on the reverse strand, counting down.
AATCTGCGATACGCAGCGCATAACACACTGTTTTACTCCTACACTATATATTTTTTTCTCTGTTTTATTTTTTATTGAATGGAACATACGAGCGCCCCCTAGTGGACTTTTTGCTGTATTACTTCAACACCTGGAGAGTGTTGCTTAAGGGTTGCAGCTGTGGTTCCAGATACACAAGGAAAGTCATTAAGGTTGATTATTCCTACCATTCACTATCCTATTCCCTATACTGGTTTTTCTCACCTTTTTTACACATACTTGTGTGTGTGTCAGAATGGATGTGTACATGTGTGTGTGTGTCAGAATGGATGTGTACGTGTGTGTGTGTCAGAATGGATGTGTACGTGTGTGTCAGAATGGATGTGTACTGTGTGTGTGTGTGTGTCAGAATAGATGTGTACTGTGTGTGTGTGTCAGAATGGATGTGTACTTGTGTGTGTGTGTGTCAGAATGGATGTGTACTTGTGTGTGTGTGTGTGTCAGAATGGATGTGTACTTGTGTGTGTGTGTGTGTGTCAGAATGGATGTGTACTTGTGTGTGTGTGTGTGTCAGAATGGATGTGTACTTGTGTGTGTGTGTGTGTGTCAGAATGGATGTGTACTTGTGTGTGTGTGTGTGTCAGAATGGATGTGTACTTGTGTGTGTGTGTGTGTGTGTGTCAGAATGGATGTGTACTTTGTGTGTGTGTGTGTGTCAGAATGGATGTGTACTTGTGTGTGTGTCAGAATGGATGTGTACTTGTGTGTGTGTGTGTGTGTGTCAGAATGGATGTGTACTTGTGTGTGTGTGTGTGTGTGTCAGAATGGATGTGTACTTGTGTGTGTGTGTGTGTGTGTGTCAGAATGGATGTGTACTTGTGTGTGTGTCAGAATGGATGTGTACTTGTGTGTGTGTCAGAATGGATGTGTACTTGTGTGTGTGTCAGAATGGATGTGTACTTGTGTGTGTGTCAGAATGGATGTGTACGTGTGTGTGTGTCAGAATGGATGTGTACTTGTGTGTGTGTCAGCATGGACGTGTATTGTGTGTGTGTGTCAGAATAGACGTGTACTTGTGTGTGTGTCAGAATGGATGTGTACTTGTGTGTGTGTGTGTGTCAGAATGGATGTGTACTTGTGTGTGTGTGTGTGTGTCAGAATGGATGTGTACTTGTGTGTGTGTGTGTGTGTCAGAATGGATGTGTACTTGTGTGTGTGTGTCAGAATGGATGTGTACTTGTGTGTGTGTGTCAGAATGGATGTGTACTTGTGTGTGTACTGTGTGAATGGATGTGTACTTGTGTGTGTGTGTCAGAATGGATGTGTACGTGTTGTGACAGAAAGGCCGGTACAGTAGTGGATGGGCGGTATATACGCCCTACTCTGGCTAATTTTGTGTGTCCTTATGTGTAAAATTAAAGTCCCAGGGAAAGATGTTGTTTGACTACAAACTGCATTACTGGCAGTTTGCAAAACATGGTAAGGGTCCCTGGGGCGGAGCATCTGGAAGAGCAGGGTGGGCCAGTGTTCCAACAGCACTAATTGCTGTATTGATCCAATCCAGAGTCTGCATTCTGGACAGGAGCTCCACAGGTGTGGACTAAGTAGCAGCTCACCTGTGGTTGATTAATTAGCAGGCAGAGGGTAAAAGGAACTGAGCCTGATTCAGAGGGGAAGGCCATTGTTATTCCAGCTGGGAGAGCTGAGGAACTGAGGAGTGGTTTCTCTCTGAAAAGCCATTTTGATGGAAACTTGTGACTTGTTGGAAGGTGAATGTTTGGAGCTGTTTTGTACTAAGTCAGTGCTCAAGCAAAGACTGTTATCCTGCGCTGCTTATAACTGCTGCTGTTTCTTCCTGTAAAATAAACATTGAAACTGAGCTGGATGTATCCTGGGCTTCATTTACCCTAGAAGACTGTGGTAACAACCAAGATCCTTAAAAATCCCAAGGAAAAGGGAGGCCTGTCGCATATGGTGGAGAATGCAGGCATCCACGTAAGTCTGTGGGTAGAAGCCATTTACAAACTTAAAAGGGGTAGGATAAAAGCGCTAAAAGCAACAACAAAAAAAAAAAAAAAAAAAAAAAAAAAGTCCTTTTTAAAACAAAGTTATTATAGATGATGATGTAGCAGCAGAACCACTTGCCAAGGTTTCCTCTTCTTGGCTTAGACAGGTAAAGTAGTTCACAAGGGGGTTAGTGGCTGCGCTCTCACGGATGTGTATGAGATATATAAAAGAAAAAAAGAAAAAACACAATAGTGCAATATGTCTCAAAGCTTATTTTTGTTTGAAATAAAGGCCAAAAAGGGCTACTCACATTTGGTAGGGGCTTCTTCAGTTAGCCCCAAAGTATACGCTTGGGCGATATAATCCTCGCCTTAAAGATTTCTTTGGCAGCACTATGTAATATGGGCTTCTTCAGTTAGCCCAAAGATGTGCATTTAGGTGATATAATCCTTGCCTTGGAATTTCTTTAGCCTCAGCCTTTGAAGCAGTCTGGAGTGTCCACAGTTCCTTTTTGGTGAGCAATGATAGAGTTGCTCACTCCTCAGCGCATAGGTGGTAAAATCCCCACCAAGGATATAGTTGTGGCTGACAAGATATTTTGTCTTATAAATTAAAAAAGGTCCAGGAGCAAGATAAAAAAGTTTTTAAAAAAACTTATTTATTTTAAACTTTTGATAATAAAAAACAATAAAAACCAACAAAGGGTTAATATAAAATAATACACAAACGCGTTTCGCCTAGCACAGGCTTCCTCAGAGTGTATAGAAAAGCTCCTGATACATTGAATGTTTTTATGCAGTTTGAAATGTCTAAAATGGCGCCAAATGACGTCATCAACAGGGGGTGTGGCTTATCACAATTTTTTATTTTTTTTTATAAAACAAGCATAATTGGAGCATTACAGAAAGAGGTGCATATCAAAATCTATATTTAACCCTTCAGGGGTTAGGGTTTTTAAACAATATATCCAATACAATTCAGTCTTTCCTAAAATCTTCACAATATCCCCTCCTCTCCAGGGTATGGATATTTTTTTTATAGCAGTAAATTTTAGTAACTTTGGATCTTTATTATGATTTAAAAAATGTTTAGAGATGCTATGGGTGACAATTCCATTTCTAATATTGCGACAATGTTCTGATATTCTAACTTTTAGACATCTTGTCGTCATACCTACATACTGTAAGCCACAAGGGCATTCTAGTAGATAGATTACATTTTTAGAATTACAGGTAATGCATTCTTGTATTTTATATTCTTTATTTGTGATATTTGATTTAAACATTATTTGTTTTCTTTGCGTGTCAGTAGTTAATCTACATGCTAAACATGAATTGCATTTATAAAAACCTTTGTCATTATTAAAAAACATCCCTTTCGTATCCGTATGTTTGCGTGTAAAATTCTTTGTTAATAACATTTTTAAATTAGGTGCACCTCTAAAAACAATTTTTGGGTTATCTGGGAGTATTTTCCTTAAGATGTCATCCTCTTTTAGAATATTCCAATTTTTTTTAATAATTCTTTTAAAAATGTTATTCTTATTATTAAAATCGGTTACTATGGGTAGGATAAAATTTGTATTTGTTTTATCTGGCTTTTCTTTATACTTTATTAAATCTTTTCTTTTCAGGTTTTCTATGCTAGCTATTGTGTGTTGAATTTTCTGTGCATTGTAGTTTTTTTCTAAAAATTTGTTTTTTAAAAAATCCGCTTGTGCTTTAAAAACAGGGGTCTCTGTGCAATTCCTTCTAATTCGTAGCATTTGACTCTTGGGTATTCCTTCCAACCAAGGACCATAGTGGCAGCTAGATTGTTCAATATAAGTATTTGTGCATACTTTTTTAAAATGAGTTTTTGTTTTAATTTTATTATCCTCTATATAAATATCTAAATCTAAAAAATTAACACTGTCTTGACTAAAATTAGAGGTTAAGATTATTCCCCTATTATTGTTATTTAAAAATTTTAAGAAATCATTAAGATCTGGTATAGAGCCTCCCCAAATAAAAAACACATCGTCGATGTATCCGCTATAGGTGACCGAGTTTGCAATCCACTTGTTATTGGTCCAAATTACGTCATTTTCCCAGTCCGCCATGAACAAATTGGCGTAACTGGGCGCAAACTTGGTTCCCATAGCAGTACCTGTTAATTGAAGATAAAAAGAGTCATCGAACCAGAAATAATTATTTTCCAAAATTAACCTAATGGCTTCTATTAGAAAATCTATAAAAATAGGAGGAAAAATTCCATCTGATTCTAAAAGATTTTTTACTGCTTGACAGCCCAAATTATGGTTAATTATCGTGTACAAAGACTGAACGTCACATGTCACCATCATATAATTGGGATTCCACTTAAAATCCTCTAAAATTTGCAATAAATTAATTGTATCTTTTAGATAAGCTTTTGTTTTTTTTACTACTGGTTGGAGGATAATATCAATATACTCAGATAAGTTGGACAGGATAGAGTTAACGCCTGACACAATAGGGCGTCCTGGGGGATTCTTTTCATTCTTATGGATTTTTGGTAAAAAATAAATCACTGGTGTTATTGGATTGGTGTTGTTTATGTAATTCAATTCTTCTTTTGAGATAAGTTGATTTAATAGTCCATTTTCCAGCAAAACCTTAAGTTTGTCTTTTATTTGTTCAATAGGGTTATGGCTCAGTTTTCTATATACATTGTTATCGTTTAACTGCTTATATGCTTCGTCCTCATATTGTTTTTTACTTAAAATAACCAGACCTCCGCCTTTATCGGCAGGCTTTATAACGATTTCTTCGTCCTCATATAATTCTTTAAGTATTTTTCTTTCTTTATTAGTAAAATTATTAAAATCATATTTATTCTTTTTAATTTTTTCTAAATCTTTAAGGACCAGCCTCTCAAAGGTTTGTATTGCACTAGATTTATATTGGTATGGATAAAATTTTGATTTGACTTTTAAGTTTGTTTTTGAGATATTTTCACCGGTACTTCTATTTTTTGTCGTGCCTAAAGCTTCATCCTCTTTAATTTTATAAAATCTTTTTAATGTGACATTTCTCGTAAATTTATTAAGGTCAATAAAAGCTTTAAAATGATTAAAATTACGAGTGGGCGCATATTTGAGACCTTTACTTAAAACGGATATTTGTGTGGGGTTAAAAGATTTATCTGTCAAATTAAAAATACCTTGTTCTTTTTCTGTTTTGTTTTTTATAATTATTTCTGTGGTGATGGGCCTATTCTTCCTTTTTTGTACTCTTCTTCCACCTCTATTTCCTCTAGCGTAGTATTGCACTTTTTCCTTTTTGTGTCTGTGCGTATCTCTAAAAAATGTTCCTCATAGTCTGATTCACAGTCAGAGGACAATGGATGAAATCTGTTATTTTTTAAAACTTCACTATAGGGGATTGTCAGTTTCTTCCTTAGTGGTGACCTACTCCTTAGTTTGTGGGTGATTGTATTCCGAGCTTTTGGTGATTGTTGAGGTGTGTCATAAATTGAAGGTGCTCTAGTGGGATATTTGTTTAGGAGCTGATGAGTTCTGTATTCTTTATTGTGATGAGTTTTCCATAAAGGTGATTTATTTCTGTGTATTTGTGTTTTTGGTGATTCAGGTGAACGTGGGATTTTCATTCTGTATTGTGTCTAATGCACATCTTGGGGCTAACTTAAGAAGCCCATATTACATAGTGCTGCCAAAGAAATCTTTAAGGCGAGGATTATATCGCCCAAGCGTATACTTTGGGGCTAACTGAAGAAGCCCCTACCAAATGTGAGTAGCCCTTTTTGGCCTTTATTTCAAACAAAAATAAGCTTTGAGACATATTGCACTATTGTGTTTTTTCTTTTTTTCTTTTATATATCTCATACACATCCGTGAGAGCGCAGCCACTAACCCCCTTGTGAACTAGAAGCCATTTACAGCTCACCATGGAGGAAGTTATTAAAGCACTGATCCAGTCTACTTCTGCACAGCAGGAAGCTAATAGGAGAGCTGCAGAAAATAGTGCAGCCCTACAGCAGCTGGTGCTGGCTCAAGCAGAGAATGCTATGATAATGGCCAAAGCACAGAAGGAAAGCACTGATACCTTGGTTCAGCATATTGTTATGACACAAGCTGAGGCATTCAGAGTGACCCGTGAGGAACAGCAAACCGCTACCCATGCGCTACAGCAGGAGATTCACGCTTTGTCTGAAAAGCTGAACTGGGACTCTGAAGGGACCTATCAAGGACCCAAGGTGATTCGGGCAAGTCACTATCTTCAAAAGATGACTGCAGTAGACGACACTGAGGCATATCTTCTGGCTTTTGAACGCACAGCAGCGAGAGAAGGATGGCCGGCAGCTGAGTGGGCAAGTATACTGGCACCGTTCCTGAGTGGAGAACCCCAGAAGGCCTACTATGACTTGGAGCCAGTACAGGCCAGTGACTACAGCAAGTTGAAGGATGAAATCCTGGCAAGGCTTGGAGTAACCTCAGCAGTACGTGCACAAAGGTTCCATTCATGGTCATATTCCTCTGACAAAGCTGCAAGATCCCAAATGTTTGACCTAATACATCTGGCCAGGAAGTGGTTACGGCCGGAGGTCAACTCAGCTAGTCACATTGTGGAACTCTTAGTAATGGACCGTTTTTTGCGGGGCTTGCCTCCCACTCTGCGTAGATGGGTTAGTCAAAGTGACCCTCAGGCAGCAGACCAATTAATTGCTTTGGTGGAGAGGTATGTAACTGCAGGAGAACTTGCACGTCCTGTTTCAACTGAGCAATCCCGCAATCAGAAGATCCAAGATCCTGGGAAAGCTGGTAAGACTGTTCATGATTTAAGGGGTACTGAAGAACGGCAGGTATATGCACAAGACACCAGAGACGCTATTCCAGGAGTCAGAGCCGCGTTCAGACATAACAAACCTGGGAAAAGAACTAATTGGGGATATGACTATGTTATCAAATGTTATAAATGTAACGAGGTTGGTCATACAGCCAAGGACTGCCCACTCAACGACGAACGTATGGAATGCAATATGGGGGAAAATCCATGTTCTCTTTATCAATGTGTTGGTTCTGCTAATAATGATAATTCTCATTGGTGTTATGTGAATGTAAATGGGAAAATGTCTAGAGCACTGCTAGATTCAGGGAGCATGGTCACTTTAGTAGCCGAGTCGATAATACCTGAGGTAGAAACAGATCATGTACATAAAATGGGAATTATCTGTGTACACGGTGACAAGCGAGAATATCCCACTGCTGAGGTACAAATTGAAACTGAGTATGGTAATATAAAATATAGAGTAGGTGTAATGCCCAGTTTAGCACATGATGTGGTGATTGGACGAGACTTCCCCAACTTTCTCCAGCTGTGGGGATCCACAGAAAACTCAGGCCATACCTCATTAGGAAGCAGTCAAACTGGTGAAGGGTCTGTGTTTCCCTTTTCTGATGTTGATTTGGAAGACGATCTGGATGACATGAGACAAAATAAATGTAAAGCTTTCCACCCTTTACCTGTGTTAGTAGGGGATAATACTGTTGGAAACAGAGAGGAGGCTGGTACTAGCACAGAGAAGGAGGATGATTTCCCAGAGTTAGGGATCAGTCCGGTTAATTTTAAATGTGCTCAATGGGAAGATCCTACATTAGTTGCTGCTAGAAATAATATTCAAGTCACAAATGGAGTTGTTAATCAGCCAGAAAACAGATTGCCCAATCCCTACTTTGAAGTAATCAATGATCTGATATATAGAGTAGAAAGAAAGGGTGTAGATACCACTAAACAGTTATTGGTTCCCCAGGCTTTCCGAAAAATTGTACTTAGTCTTGGACATAGCCACATTTTGGGTGGACACCTGGGAGTAGAAAAAACACGAGAGAGAATTCTTAGACGATTTTACTGGCCTGGGGCATTTGCTGCAGTAACAAACTATTGTTCCTCTTGTCCTGAGTGCCAACTCAGAGCCCCTTTCAAGGCTTTTCGTAGCCCACTGATACCTCTACCTATAATTGACATACCCTTTGAAAGGATTGCTATGGACTTAGTGGGGCCATTGGTTAAATCAGCTAGGGGACACCAATATATTTTGGTTGTTATGGACTATGCAACTCGTTATCCGGAAGCAGTTCCCCTACGTAATATGTCTGCAAAGTATATAGCAAAAGAGCTCATGTTAATGTTTAGTAGAGTGGGTATTTCTAAAGAGATACTAACGGATCAAGGAACCCCGTTTATGTCCAAAGTCATGAAAGAGTTGTGCAAATTCCTTCAAGTGAAGCATATTAGGACCTCAGTTTACCATCCCCAGACTGACGGTTTAGTCGAGAGGTTTAATAAAACACTAAAAAGTATGCTACGGAAAGTGGTAGACACTGATGGCAAAAAATTGGGACTTTTTGTTACCATACCTAATGTTCTCCATTAGGGAAGTTCCCCAATCCTCCACTGGCTTCTCACCCTTTGAGTTATTATATGGGAGACATCCTCGTGGATTGTTAGACATAGCTAAAGAGACATGGGAGCAGGAAACCACACCTTACCGAAGTGTGATTGAGCATATAGCACAGATGCAGGACCGAATAGCAGCCGTCATGCCTGTAGTCAGAGAACATATGCAGAAAGCTCAGGAAGCACAGAAAAATTGCTATAATCGTAATTCTAGGATCAGGGTATTCCAACCTGGGGACAGAGTACTAGTGTTGGTTCCTACAGTGGAGAATAAGTTTCTTGCAACTTGGCATGGCCCCTATGAGATCATTGAAAAGGTGGGAGAGGTTAACTATAAAGTAAGGCAGCCAGGTAGGAGAAAACCTGAGCAGCTCTATCATATCAATTTGTTAAAACCTTGGAAAGATAGGGAAGTCTTAACCGCTTCGAAGCCCCCAGAGCCTCCCATCCCTGATCCTGAGGTAAATATTCCAGAAACACTCTCAGGGCATCAGAAACAAGAAGTCAGAGATTTTGTCAGGAGAAACAAGGACATTTTCTCTGCAGTCCCTGGAAGGACTAGTATCATCAAACATAATATAATAACAGAACCCAGGAAAAAGGTGAACTTAAAACCATACAGAATTCCCGAAGCTCGGAGGAAAGCTATAACCTTGGAGGTGGAAAAAATGTTAAAGCTGGGGGTAATTGAAGAATCACATAGTGAATGGAACAGTCCTATTGTGCTGGTTCCAAAACCTGACGGCACTATAAGATTCTGTAATGATTATCGTAAGTTAAATTGCATTTCAAAATTTGACACATATCCGATGCCTCGCGTTGATGAATTGATAGAAAGGCTGGGGAAGGCTCGTTACCTGACGACCCTAGATTTAACAAAAGGATACTGGCAGGTCCCACTCACTGAACAGGCAAAGGAAAAAAACTGCTTTTTCAACACCAAATGGTCTTTTTCAATATACTGTATTACCATTTGGGTTACATGGGGCCCCTGCCACTTTTCAGAGGATGATGGATAAGATTCTAAGGCCTCACGTCCGTTATGCTGCAGCATACCTCGATGATGTTGTTATCCATAGTACAGACTGGGAATCTCATCTCCCTAAAGTTCAAGCTGTACTTAATTCTATTCGCTCTGCTGGCTTAACTGCCAATCCTGCCAAGTGCACTATTGGTCTTGAAGAGGCAAAGTACTTGGGCTATTCGATAGGGAGAGGGTTGGTTAAGCCTCAGTTGGCAAAAGTGGAATCTATACAAAACTGGCCTCGACCACTCACAAAAAAGCAAGTGAGGGCATTTTTAGGGTTAACTAGTTATTATAGAAGGTTCATTCGTGATTTTGCTACTATTGCAGCCCCTTTAACTGATCTTACAAAAGCAAGATCCCCGGTTTCTGTTAAGTGGTCTCCAGAAGCTGATCAAGCTTTTCATACTTTAAAAGGAGCTCTCTGTGCTCAGCCGGTCTTGGTAACTCCAGACTTTTCTAGAGAATTTATGGTACAAACTGATGCTTCTGAGGTTGGCTTGGGGGCTGTCCTTTCCCAAGAGTACCAAGGTGAAGAACATCCTGTTTTTTATTTGAGCAGAAAACTAAACCCACAAGAAAAGAATTACTCCATAGTAGAAAAGGAGTGTCTGGCGATTAAGTGGGCTTTAGAGGCTCTTAGGTACTATCTTCTGGGGAGGAAATTTAGATTAATTACCGACCATGCTCCTCTAACATGGATGTCTCAAAATAAAGAAACAAATGCAAGGGTAACCAGGTGGTTCCTCAGTTTACAACCCTTCAATTTTACTGTGGAACACAGAGCAGGTCTTAAACAAGGAAATGCGGACGGGCTCTCCAGGGTACACTCCTTGATATCCATGGTCGCTCACCCCTGTAGGAATGAGCTGGGGGGGAGGATATGTGACAGAAAGGCCGGTACAGTAGTGGATGGGCGGTATATACGCCCTACTCTGGCTAATTTTGTGTGTCCTTATGTGTAAAATTAAAGTCCCAGGGAAAGATGTTGTTTGACTACAAACTGCATTACTGGCAGTTTGCAAAACATGGTAAGGGTCCCTGGGGCGGAGCATCTGGAAGAGCAGGGTGGGCCAGTGTTCCAACAGCACTAATTGCTGTATTGATCCAATCCAGAGTCTGCATTCTGGACAGGAGCTCCACAGGTGTGGACTAAGTAGCAGCTCACCTGTGGTTGATTAATTAGCAGGCAGAGGGTAAAAGGAACTGAGCCTGATTCAGAGGGGAAGGCCATTGCTATTCCAGCTGGGAGAGCTGAGGAACTGAGGAGTGGTTTCTCTCTGAAAAGCCATTTTGATGGAAACTTGTGACTTGTTGGAAGGTGAATGTTTGGAGCTGTTTTGTACTAAGTCAGTGCTCAAGCAAAGACTGTTATCCTGCGCTGCTTATAACTGCTGCTGTTTCTTCCTGTAAAATAAACATTGAAACTGAGCTGGATGTATCCTGGGCTTCATTTACCCTAGAAGACTGTGGTAACAACCAAGATCCTTGAAAAAATCCCAAGGAAAAGGGAGGCCTGTCGCAGTGTGTGTGTCAGAATGGATGTGTACGTGTGTGTGTCAGAATGGATGTGTACGTGTGTGTGTGTGTGTCAGAATGGATGTGTACTGTGTGTGTCAGCATGGATGTGTACTGTGTGTGTGTGTCAGAATGGATGTGTACTGTGTGTGTGTGTGTGTGTCAGAACAGACGTGTACTTGTGTGTGTGTGTGTGTCAGAATGGATGTGTACGTGTGTGTGTGTGTCAGAATGGATGTGTACGTGTGTGTGTGTGTGTCAGAATGGATGTGTACGTGTGTGTGTGTGTCAGAATGGACGTGTACGTGTGTGTGTGTGTCAGAATGGACGTGTATGTGTGTGTGTGTCTGAATGGATGTGTACGTGTGTGTGTCAGAATGGATGTGTGTGTGTGTGTGTCAGAATGGATGTGTACTTGTGTGTGTACTGTGTGAATGGATGTGTAGTTGTGTGTGTGTGTGTCAGAATAGACGTGTACTGTGTGTGTGTGTGTCAGAATGGATGTGTACTTGTGTGTGTGTCAGAATGGATGTGTACTTGTGTGTGTACTGTGTGAATGGATGTGTAGTTGTGTGTGTGTGTCAGAATGGATGTGTACTGTGTGTGTGTGTCAGAATAGACGTGTACTGTGTGTGTGTGTCAGAATGGATGTGTACGTGTGTGTGTCAGAATGGATGTGTACGTGTGTGTGTCAGAATGGATGTGTACGTGTGTGTGTGTGTGTCAGAATGGATGTGTACTGTGTGTGTGTGTGTCAGAATAGACGTGTACTGTGTGTGTGTGTGTCAGAATGGACGTGTACGTGTGTGTGTGTGTCAGAATGGATGTGTACGTGTGTGTCAGAATGGATGTGTGTGTGTGTCAGAATGGATGTGTACTTGTGTGTGTGTGTCAGAATGGATGTGTACTGTGTGTGTGTGTGTCAGAATAGACGTGTACTGTGTGTGTGTGTGTGTGTCAGAATAGACGTGTACTGTGTGTGTGTGTGTGTGTGTCAGAATAGACGTGTACTTGTGTGTGTGTGTGTGTCAGAATGGATGTGTACTTGTGTGTGTGTCAGCATGGATATGTACTGTGTGTGTGTGTGTGTGTCAGAATGGATGTGTACTGTGTGTGTGTCAGAATGGATGTGTACGTGTGTGTGTGTCAGAATAGACGTGTACTGTGTGTGTGTGTCAGAATGGACGTGTACTTGTGTGTGTGTGTCAGAATGGATGTGTACTTGTGTGTGTGTCAGCATGGATGTGTACTGTGTGTGTGTGTGTGTGTGTGTGTGTGTGTCAGAACAGACGTGTACTTGTGTGTGTGTGTCAGAATGGATGTGTACGTGTGTGTGTGTGTGTGTGAGAATGGATGTGTACTGTGTGTGTGTCAGAATAGACGTGTACTGTGTGTGTGTGTCAGAATGGATGTGTACTTGTGTGTGTGTGTGTGTGTGTGTACGTGTGTGTGTCAGAATGGACGTGTACTTGTGTGTGTGTCAGAATGGACGTGTACTTGTGTGTGTGTCAGAATGGATGTGTAGTTCTGTGTGTGTGTGTGTGTGTGTGTGTCAGAATGGTTGTGTACTTGTGTGTCAGAATGGACGTGTACTTGTGTGTGTGTCAGAATGGATGTTTACTGTGTGTGTGTGTCAGAATAGACGTGTACTGTGTGTGTGTCAGAATGGACGTGTACTTGTGTGTGTGTCAGAATGGACGTGTACTTGTGTGTGTGTCAGAATGGACGTGTACTTGTGTGTGTGTCAGAATGGATGTGTACTTGTGTGTGTGTGTGTGTGTGTGTCAGAATGGATGTGTACGTGTGTGTGTCAGAATGGATGTGTACGTGTGTGTGTCAGAATGGACGTGTACTTGTGTGTGTGTCAGAATGGACGTGTACTTGTGTGTGTGTCAGAATGGATGTGTAGTTCTGTGTGTGTGTGTGTGTGTCAGAATGGTTGTGTACTTGTGTGTCAGAATGGACGTGTACTTGTGTGTGTGTCAGAATGGATGTGTAGTTGTGTGTGTGTGTCAGAATGGATGTGTACTTTGTGTGTGTGTCAGAATGGATGTGTAGTTGTGTGTGTGTGTGTGTGTCAGAATGGATGTGTACGTGTGTGTGTCAGAATGGATGTGTACTTGTGTGTGTGTGTCAGAATGGACGTGTACACGTGTGTGTGTCAGAATGGACGTGTAGTTCTGTGTGTGTGTGTGTCAGAATGGATGTGTACGTGTGTGTGTCAGAATGGATGTGTACTTGTGTGTGTGTCAGAATGGATGTGTACTTGTGTGTGTGTGTGTGTCAGAATGGATGTGTACGTGTGTGTGTGTGTGTCAGAATGGATGTGTAATTGTGTGTGTCAGAATGGATGTGTAATTGTGTGTGTGTGTGTGTCAGAATGGATGTGTACTTGTGTGTGTGTGTGTGTGTGTGTCAGAATGAGAATGGATGTGTACTTTGTGTGTGTGTCAGAATGGATGTGTACTTGTGTGTGTGTCAGCATGGACGTGTACTTGTGTGTGTGTCAGCATGGATGTGTACGTGTGTGTGTCAGCATGGATATGTAGGTGTGTGTGTCAGCATGGATGTGAAGTTGGGTCAGGAGGTAAAAGGTAAGGCTGCTCACACAGTGTGAAAGAGCCAAAAATTTAATCTGTAGGCCCATGGCATGCAGCTTTAAAGAGGTGGATAGAGACAGCTGCGGGTGACATAAGTAGGTGGTAGAGAGTACGTGTATTTGTCAGAATGAGAATGTATACATAAGTGTGTTTGTCTGTGTGAGCATCAATGTGTATGTGTAACCCGGTGGATGCGCACTTTGTTCGTGAATAGACTCAGAGGGCTCTCTGTCTGCTGGGCAACGTTAACTACGCTATATCGGCAGAACGCCGTAAAGCCGCCCTCTTCAAGCTGGACTCGAAACTGGCAGAGCTGGCGCCCAAGGAGACAAGTTTTTGAAAGACTTAAACCAGTACATTAATGTCTTTATGTCCCTTAATAAGGCCCAGACCTCCATGAGATGTGTTTTCCATTCTGGGGACCCTTTTTTCCCCCAGGGCTGGTTGGAAGAGGGGGTTGTGCCTCCAGCAGAGCAGCCGCCATCGGGTCTAGGCCCCGCTATCCAGGCGCTTCATCTACCTACTGGTCCCAGTACCGCAACCCGTTCCCATGTAGAACCACCGGAGGGAGAGGGTTCTGGTCCTTCAGAGGGAATCAGGTAAGGATCAAGGCCATTTTTCCTCATATTCCTGTTGCGAGCCATCAGGGACATTTTTCCTGTATGTGGTCAGTTCTTACCTCAGATGCCTGGGTCCTCCAGTGTGTTGGGTTTCCAGTTAGAGTTCCTGTCTGTTCCCTGGCAATTTTCCTCTCCGTGCTCTCGAAGGTTAGCGTGCAGCGCTGCGGCCCTCGTCCATTCGGAGCTCTCTTCCCTGCGGGACAAGGGGGCCATCGAACGTCTGGTGGACCCTCCCTGTTTTTTAAGCAACGTATTCTTCGTGCGCAAGAAATCGGGAGAGTTTTGTCCCGTCATCAATCTTCACGCTCACAATGCTCACGTGGTTTACAGGCATTTCAAGATGGAGGGCATCCATCTTCTGTGTGACCTCCTCAGGGAGAACGATTGGTTCACACTTCTCAACTTGAAGGACGCCTATTCTCACAGTCCCCATCCACCCAAATGACAGGAGGTACCTCCAATTCTGCTGGCGGGAACAGATCTGGCAGTTCACCTGCCTACGTTTTGGCCTCAGCTCCGCACCCTGGTGTCTCACGAAGCTCTTGAAACTGGTCATGGAGTTCCTTCGCGCACGGGGCGTCCGCTCTATCATCTATCTGGACGACATGCTGCTGATGGTAACAGAAACGCTGCGCCGGGATATGTCACTGTGCATCTGCTTCAGGACCTCGGTTAAATCATCGAAGCTAAATCAGCTGTTGTCCCCATGCAGTCAATTCTGTTTCTCGGATTCACTGTGGATTTGGTTTTGGCGGTGCTCTGGTTGCCCCCAGCCAAAGCGTTAGCTGTCAAGAAGGAGATCGGAGGTTACCTGGCCATCGGTTTGTTTCCCTCAGGGACCGCGCCAGGGTTATCGGCCTCCTGTTGGCATCCATCCAGGCCATCTTCCCAGGTCCCCTGCACTGCAGGGAGCTACAGTGGTTGAAGACCCATCATCTCTGCGTATCTGGAGGTCTCTGGACCAGCGAGGAGCACTCTCTGCACATCATTTGCTTGGAGCTCATCGCCGGGTTCTTTGCAGTCCGCAGCTTCACGAAAGATCTCACCCACTGCTCTCTTGTACCACGCATGGACAAAACTTCTGCCATGCGCTACATCAACCATTTAGAGGGTTCGCGGTCGAGACTCCTCAAGGAGCTCACCAAGGATTTATACCAGTACTGCCTGAGTAACCATTTGTCCATTCGGGCGGAGTACCATCCCGGTAGGGACAAACTGGTAACATAGTAACATAGTTCATAAGGTTGAAAAAAGGCCAAAGTCCATCAAGTTCAACCTATATACATATTGTGTCCCTACTGTGTTGATCCAGAGGAAGGCAAAAAAACCCTTATGAAGCAGATGCCAATTGCCCCATACCAGGGGGAAAATTCCTTCCCGACTCCAAATATGGCAATCAGAATAAATCCCTGGATCAACGTTCTGTCCCTATTAATCTAATATCCATAACTTGTAATATTATTGCTTTCAAGAAACACGTCCAGGCTCCTTTTGAACTCTTTTATTGAGTTTACCATAACCACTTCCTCTGGCAGAGAGTTCCATAATCTCACCGCTCTTACTGTAAAGAACCCCCGTCTGTGCTGGTGTAGAAACCTTCTTTCCTCCAACCGTAGAGGATGTCCCCTTGTTATAGATACAGTCCTGGGTATAAATAGGTCCTGGGAGTGATCTCTGTACTGTCCCCTTATATATTTATACATAGTTATTAAATCCCCCCTAAGCCGTCTTTTTTCCAAACTAAATGGTGGTGGACTGGTTCTCTCGCCACTGGAGGGATGCGAGTGACTGGCGGCTTCTTCCGAGTGTTTTTCGGTCCCTCAATCGGCGTCGGGGTCCCTTCCACCTGGACCTTTTTGCGTCCACGACGAATCGCCAGACCAACGTTTTCTTCAGTTGGCTGCTGGACCCACTCTCCCTGGCGGTGGACACCTTCTTGGAGATGTGGCCTCCCAGAGGAGCCTATGCTTTTCCCCCTTCTCCATGATTCTTCAAACTCTCCACTCCCTCGGTAGACAGGGTGTTAAGCCTACCTGGTCCAGAAGGTAAGAAATCGTATGCTGGATGGTTGGACCATGTACTGCCCACTAACTAGTCTTTAATAAAATTTAGATTAGTTCTACATCAAGGCTAGAATAATCCCTAATTAGCCTTTTAAATTTAAACTTCGATTAGGCAGCAAATTGCTATTGAACACAGTTCCAAATAATTTCCAGTTTCAAATAGTCATTTTCATATTATATATATACACATATTACATATTAGACTTGTGAATTCGGATTTGTACAAACTGTGAATGTACTGACTTTGGGAAATTCTGCAATTTCTAAGAATCCACGAAAACAAGGCCAGACTACTCACAACTCAGACAAACATGCATCTTCTGTCTGTTCCCTGCTATTCTCTTTTCGAGCTTCAGTTCCTAATCTGCTTTCTCTTTCGTTGTCTGCATTTAAGCGGACATAACCCGTAAGCCGGTGTGGGTTTCCGACAAATTGGCGAAGCTGCAGTGACGTCTTCCCTGACACTTCAATCAAGGAAGAGGATGTCACAGAAACACAGAGGGCAATATGTCGGCACTTGTGGTGACATCCTGTTCCGATCCTCCAATCAGGGGAGAAAACATCACTGCAAGCGTCAACATATTGCCCTCAGCTCACACACACACATAAGCATACACACACATAAAAAAAAACAGTGTGCTTACTCTTGACTTGGGTCCCGGGACTTCAGTCTTCATTAATGGGCTTTCATATTCAAAGTCAACATTTATTCTTGCTGCAGCTTGGCCTATATACCTACAACCTGAAAAGCATAGTGGAGTTTAGAATATAACGTACATGTAAATTAAAGAAATGTTCCCATAATAACCCCTTAATGAACTGGTTTATTCACAGTATTTTGACCATACATTTGTTCAATCAGGATTCACACTGTGAAGAGTACACATACAAATTAGAGTACTCATACAACTGTTATTTCTTTCCCCATATGATAGGGCTTTATTTGGTTCTACAAACACACACTATATGACCAAGGCTATGTGCACATATGACCATCACACCTGTATGAGCTTGTTTGACACCCCTTTCCAGAGCCATAGTAATTAATATGGAGTTTCACCTCCTGCTCCCTTCTGGCCATAACAGCCACCACTTCTGAAGGCTTTCCACAAGATTTTGTATGTGGGGTAATATTTCTCCACTCAGCCAAAAAGAGCATTTGTGAGGTCAGGTACCAATGCTGGACAAGTAACCCTAGCTCGCAATCTGATTAAGGTTAGGGTCCTGTAAAGGACACTCAATTTGCTACATACCAAACTCAAAACATGTCTTTATGGACCTTGCTTTGTCATGCTGGAACATGACAAAAGTTGGACGCGTATAATTTTCTATGATGTCTTTGTATGCTGTACCATTAATGTTACTCTTTACTGGAACTAAGGTGACTAGACCAAACCCTGAAAAACAGATGTAGAACACTATCCCTCCTCCACCAAACTTCACTGTAGGCAATAAGCATTACAGTAGGTAACGTTCTTCTGGCATCCACCAAACCTAGATTTGCCCACCTGTTACAGAAGAGTTATTCATCATTCCAGAATACATGTTTCCACTGCTCCAGAGTTGGCCCATAGTGATCTTCAACTTGTGTGCAGCTACTCTGCCACAGAAACTAATTTCATGAAGCTCTTGATGGACAGTGCTTGTGCTGGTGTTGCCATAGGTAGCTGGGAACTCTGCAGTAAGTGATGTTTCAGAGCACAGGCAATCTTTGAGCTATTCAGGACTAGGCAGCCCCGCTCTGTGATTGGTCTACGGTCTAGTAAGTGTCTCAAGCTGGCATTCTATGACAGTGCCACACTTAAGGACCAAGCTGTGTTTTACCTTTTGTACCCTTTGGGACCAAGGCTGTTAACACTTTTGCGGTGCTCATGTTTAGATGTAATTTTCTCCTCACTCAAGTTACCGTATATGGCTTTCTTCAGATCATTTTTTTGATCTAATTTCCCATAAAAAAAAATAAAAAAAAGATCAAAAACTGAAAGAAAAACAAACAAAAAAAAAACAAACCACATTTTCTGACTTCTACTCGAAAAATCTTTTACTCATCAAAAAAAACCTAATGAAAAAACGTGCTAAATAGCTTCTACTATTTGTACAAGTAGCGTTTTGCTATTTTAAAACATTTTTTTTCCAAGAGCTGGTCATTCTGCCCCATGTGCTATTTCTGGTATCTTTGAAGCTGGCCAATGCAATTTATCCCATCAAACCATATATTTTTGAAAACTAGACACCTCAGGGTACTTCAAATGCTAGTATTTTAACCTTTTCCATGCATGAGATTCTACCACCAGCCTTTCCCAAAGATTGTGGTAGTAATTATTTTTTTTATTTTCTTTTTGGGTATAAATTTATAGCTCCAGGTATATGTTACTTTCAAACACCCCAATGTGTGTTCAGCAACATCTCCCGAGTACAGTAATACCACCCATGGATGGGTTTATCGGGTTGTTTGGGAGGTAAAAAGCCACATTTGGGAAGTGCGCTTTTCTTCTCCCATTTTGGTCAGTCTGTGCCTATACCCCAATCAAACCATTCATTTTCTTTTATTATCTTTTATTTTTACATGTTTATACAATTTTATAAACTCGCAGTTTCAGAACGCCATGTTTTAGTCATAATATTATACATGTCTGATATTAATATATCTACATACGGTTTTTCATTATCTTCTTCTAATCTTCCAATTCCATTCATTCTCACACCACATTCTTAACTTCAGGGGAGAGGAGTAAAATTCAATATTTATAAATAAATTACTAATTATGTCCAGAGCTAAGGTTTTACAATTCTCCAAAACTTAAATGTTGTTAGTATCATCTTCTATGTATAGTTTTCATGGATCCCAGATCTTATTAAATTTGTCGAGATTCTTTTACTTAAAAATATCCTTTTTCCATTTTATATTGATAATTAATTTGTTTAGTAATCATAGTCCAATTAGGTGGACCAACCTTTCTCCAATCCCTAGCCAAACAGATGCTTATAGCAAAAAATATATGTACACTCAATATCCTCTGGGAAATCGATAATTTTTCCATTCCAGTATGGAGAGTGGAACAGCGAGATTAATAATTGGACGATATTTTCTTTAAGGTTAAGTAATTCGGAACAGTCCCACCACATATGGATAAATGTTCCAATAGCTGCATGACATTGCCAACATCTGTTCGAGTCTGTGTGGCTCATCTTACGTATGCTAGGGACTATGTACCATCGGTAAACTATTTTTACATAAATCTCTGAGATTGATCAAATGGACATTTTTCCTAGTTAAGTTGAAAAGCCTGTCGCCAGTTCTCCAATTCAATATTAACATTTAAGTCTATTTCCCATTTTAAAATTGGAGAGTCTTTTTCATCATTATCCATGGCAATCGATAATTTATTCGTATTTGAAATTTGTTTATGTCTCTTATGTGTAAGCAACCAATGATCGATTTCAGTGTGATTTACTACACTTTTTTGTTTAATAAGATTCTTAATCCTTAGGTATATAAATATCTCAGAAGATGGCAAAGAAAAACATTTTATCAAAGACTCCAATACATCGTGGACTACAAGGTCTTTCAAAAAAGTTATTCCACTATTGGCCCAGTTAGTTAATTCAACGTCTCTTATATAATAAAGCAGGGCTTGACAAATTTGTTCTGAATCTAGGCGCCAGGTAAAAAAGTTAGGAGCCAGGATTTTTTTAAACTAACAGTTGGTTAGGAGTGATCTGATCATCATCAGCCCACTTACTAAAATCACAGCGTTTGACCTGGAAGCACCCTGGACTCAACTGCTGGTCTATAGACCAGCCATTGCAGGGAGGGGAGTCTTTGATGACTGCTGTAGGCTTCCATGCCTACAGGAATCATCAAAGGGCTTGTGGGGGCTCGTTTTTGCTGTTGCTGGCCTGCTTGGGCTTCTAGGCAGACCACCAGCAGCAGAGCCCCCTGCAAAACGGGAATTAACTCCTAAATGCCGCGATCGCGGCATTGAAGGGGTTAACGCTGCACTGTCGCTCTCATGGAGCGATCAGGCAGCAGGGGGGTGTTGGGTCAGGTCCCCACACTTGTGTGGGGGCCCAATCAACACTGAACCCCCTTCCCTGAAGCTGCCTGTGGCAGCTGAAAACACGATTGCTGGTTTTGCAGCAACCGCGTTTTCAGCCTACAGGATCACTGTGGGAGTGATCTCAGGCTCGGGGGCGGTCTCTGAGTGGCTGTGCTGTCTGCCCAGACTCCTGGGCAGACAGCAGCGCCCCCGTGTGGTAGCTCAGCCTCTTACATCCACATTTTTTTTTATGGATGTAAGAGGCTGACAAAACCTAGGCGCCAGGACAAAATTCTCTGTCGCCATGGCGACCTGGGGCCTGGGATTTGTCGAGCCCTGTAATAAAGGAATCATCTCTATAGGTGTAGAGGATAATAAAACCTCGCTTTCCGTCTTAGTCCATCGATTTTAGTTAATTCGTAAATAATAGGATTTCGTTTAGCTAATTATTTTATTCGATTGAAATCTACCCAAAAAAGTGAATATAAATCTCTTTCCCATATTACCGTATTTGCTCGATTATAAGACGACCCTGATTATAAGACGACCCCCCAAAATCTGAATATTAATTTAGGAAAAAAAGAAAAAGTCCGATTATAAGACGACCCTATAGGAAAAAAGTTTTACTAGTAAATAATAATTCATGTCTATTTTTTTTTTTGTTTTTAATTTCCTTTTATTTACCAACCTGCCCCCAGTTATGCTCATCTGCCGCCAGTTATGCTCATCTGCCCCCAGGCATGCCTTATACCCTCCTATATGCCACTCTGCCCCATGTTATGCCTTTTAACACCCTATATGCCACACTCTGGCATATAGGGTGTTAAAAGGCATATCATGGGACAGAGTGGCATATAGGGGGACACTTACATACCCAGACACTAATATACCCACCCAGACACTTACCTACCTACCCAGACACTAATATACTCAGGCACTTCACTCACCGCGATGCCTCAGCAGGCGCTTGCTGCAGCTCCCACGGGATTTCAGCATGACGCTGTGTGACCTCGCTAGGCCCCGCCTCCTCCAGAGGTCTACCGGATCTGCTTTGGGACGGCACAGTGCCGCCGGGTCCCGGTCCTGCAGCAATCTCCCCAACCGGCTCTGCTTCCCCGCAGTGGGCGGGCTATCCCGGGAGCAGGAAGGTACGCACGTATGCAACCTCGGCTGCTGCCGGCACTTTCGCCAGCGCTCGGTGATAGACGCCAGCAGCAGCTGAGGTTACCATACAGGAGGATCCAGGTCCCCTGCAGCAATGCGGGGGATCTGGATCTTAGTCTAATAGTCAGACCTCATTTGAGGTCTGATTAGAAGACGACCCCGATTACAAGACGAGGGGTATTTTTCAGAGCAAATACGGTAACTTCCAAAATTTTTATCCATCTTGGAGTATTAGATTTTTTGTCCCAGGCTAAAAAATGTGACATGAATGTTTCATGTAGCTTCTTAATACCGTATTTGTTCGATTATAGGACAAGGTTTTTTCCAGAGTAAATGCTCTGAAAAATATCCCTCGTCTTATAATCGGGGTCGTCTTATAATCAGACCTCAAATAGGTCTGACTATGAGACTAAGATCCAGATGCCCCGCAGTGATGCAGGGGACCTGGATCCTCCTGTGTTATGCCCCCCTCAACTTACCAGTGCATCCGACTCCCCAGTGCTTAGTCTGGGCAGCGTGTAGAGCTCTACGCGAATCGCTGCCCGGACTAAGCACCGGGGACTCGAATGCAGGGGATCCTCCTGTGTTATGCCCCCCCAATTTACCAGTGCTTCTGAGTCCCCGGTATTAGTCCGGGCAGCGTGTAGAGCTCTACGCGATTCGCAAATGATTATCTATTCTGTCTATAGATGGAAGTGCACTGGGGGCTAATATTGTTTTCAGATTTGCAAATTTCTTGTATATAATTTTTGGTTTCTCTGGGAGATGTTTTCAGTCCATTTCTACCACATGATTTATTTATTTATTTTCATCCGGTACATACATAATCATTTTTCACTCGATATACACATAACTCTTGCTTCTTTTACCTCCCCTACATTTTCCCAACGAGCAAAAGCTCAGGATCGTTCCTGAGGCTCTAAAGAATTGCAACCCTACAAGATACGATACCTCTATAAGAGGCAGGACCACATTCATTCAGGGAGGAGCCGAAAGAGACAGAAGTGTCTACGTCGCCTAGATACGCCGCAACTCACAGACGCCACACGCACGGACGGAATGACGTTCTCTCCAACACGCACCCGTGGCAAGACTGAAACGGACAGCGTTTAAAGCGAACTCACAACAAATAATACATGCTACGATTGCGGATCATTATTGCGGACTACTTCAACTTTATTCTCCTGAGGAAGCCCAGTTTATCAGGGCGAAACGCGTTGAGATATAGAAGAAAATAACCTGCATTTTTCCTGATCGGAGATTACCTTTTCCGGACCTCAGACTTTAAGTTTGAATATATACATTTGAACTCAACCATCTTGTAAGCGCATTTCTACTTGCTTATACACAGCATAGGAAGTTATTGCACCATGTGGTTGTCTTCTGTTTTATATTTATAGAATTTTAAAGAATAAAGAACAGATTTTACTTTCTGAAGAGCCTCTTGTACTGACACTGTGAGTGCATCTAAATATTTTTCACATATTTGATTTTATATTAACAATATCACACTATCATATACATTTTCTTTTGTTCCCATATACACATGAGCCCCGATTGCTGTTTTGTACGTTTTTGAACACTGAGAGGAATGTTTTGTTGGGCAGCGGCAGTGTTATTATAGGGAAGTATTTCCTTTTATTCACTTTTACTTTGACACGTGATTGGGTGTTAAAGGTTTTATATTTTCGGTTACTAACCTTGGTTTCATCATAATTTGTTCAGCTGCTATCACGATTACGGAAATACTCTACATGCAAAGGTTTTTTATGGCTTTTATAAGTTACAAGACACAAACTGGAAAATGTAAAACTACTATTACTTACGTGGCACAAATAAATGCTGCTGTAGAATACATGTCATGTGTCGAAACATCAACAGAGAGGCCATTTCCTTATACTTTGACACTTCAGTCTTCAACTCTGAAAGATAAAATACAAAATTTTAATCTGAAAAGGGTATATTTCTTTTAAGTATGAATGTTTTCATCACCTATTCACATTTTGGTTCCATTCATTATTTGCAAACCATTTAGGGTTTTAATCAGTTACACCCAGGGGACTAGTATCAAACAAACATAACCCAAAAAAAAAAAGAAAGGTTCCTAGGACCTTCTATAAACCAAAGACAAGATGCGAGTATTTTTCCTGTTAAATATCATGCATAATCTTGAGGTATAATTTATGTTGGACTGATCAAATAGGTGAGGAATCTGACCACCATTTCATTTCAAAGTTATAATGTATTTCATATATCAGCAGCAGGTAAGTGGTATTATAAGTATACTAACAGTGGGTTTGCATCTCAACCAGCAACAAGAAAGTTGAAGTGTTTTTCCCCCCCTTTTCTAGTGTGTAATTAGTTAAGGGCGGGGCTTATACTCAATAAACTGTGTATAAAGGAAGAGGTTAAACTCACAGAACTTGCTCATAGTAAGGGCTTGAATTGCTTAAGTGACTTGCGATTACGGAAAGTAAAGTTGTAAAGAGAAAGTATGGTAAGCTAGATATTGTTTCAATTCTGTAAATACGCACATCACCCAGTGTAATCTCACTGGAAATCTCACTCAGTGCACATCATGCCATATGTATGCATGCATGATTGGAACTGCAGTTCCTGGGTCCATATTGCTGTGGCAAGTGTGAACAATTGGTTGCTGGATGCTCAGAATAAAACCACCCGTGGAGAAAGGATTGCGACTTCCAGTGAGGTTAGTCCCTGCGTGTTTCCAAGGGGAACACTTAGAGGATAGGGGAACAATTAACACTTCCTCCAACAAACGTCTTTTTTTCTGGGTAGCGGGGAAACGGGAGGAGTGTCTCCTTTTTTCTTCTTGGGTCTGGAGGCTGTTATTTCATCTCCATGACGATGGGGGAGTATTTTGAACTTTGCGCCATGTCATAAGGAGGAGCCGGTCACAATCATTTCTCCACAGGTGGTTTTATTGTAGGGTAAATCAATATTTATTGATGTTTATTGAAGGGAGAGGGGTACATTAAAATATAACATATCAAGCTAGTATGGTCACAAGAACATACAACAGGTGTCCGTGGCGGCTGCGCCCCTAAGAGAGATGACAAGTGAGTACAACAGGAGCTTGATAGCAGGTGAGTATCAGGCAATACTGATGGGCAATGTGACCCAACCAGCAAGCATGGCCGGGGGAGTATGCAATGAGGGAGAAGAAGATGACCCCAGTGAGAAGAAAAACGACAAGGGAGTCAAGAGGAACAGAGTGAAGTCAGGGGCAGAAGAAGGGGAAGAAGAAGGGGAAGAAGAAGGGGAAGAAGAAAAACAGCATATTCACAAGGGGGGGGGACGTGGGTACAGGCAGCTGGGAAGAGGCAAAAGGAGACCGGGGGGGGGGACGAAGGGACAGTACAAACAAAGAATTACGCAAGCAGTGGGCTAGGTTGTTTTATTCTGAACATCCGGACATACTATATAGACCACAGGATTGAAGGCAGCAAAAACGAAAAGGTTTATCCTCCTGAGGAAGCAGGCTTTAAGTCAGCGAAACGCGTTGAGCAGCCTTCTATAGGCAGGAACTCTTCTACATATTGGGACTTTGCTGGCTGGACCAGAACATTTGCAGCAGAGGGACTCTTTGCAGACTTTGGGCTCGTTTTGCACATTTTGTGCTTTTCTGTATGTAAGTGCAATATATTAAGTCACTTTATGATATTGTGGATACAGTGCCATTGGTTTTATTTATATTTTAGATATTTAACCACTTCAGTCCCCTATGGACGTAGCGGTACGTCCAAAAAACGCATCCCAAGAATCCCCTATGGACGTACCAGTACGTCCCGGCCCTTCTTCACGAAAATAATACAATAAATAATAATTTTAATAAATAAATAAAGTGAGCTACGTGATGTCATTGCGACATCACCGACATTAATAACATGTTCAAGAGGTCCCTCTTTTATTTAATCCAAAAAATAAAATATATAAAATAAAATTAAGAAAAAAACCCTTACATCCCATTGCCCTAACACAACATCTAGCCAGTATAAACCTCCTGCCCCCATTCACAACCCCTAAACCCGTTAAGCCATAAGCATAACAATTCTACGAATAATGTACACCTTATAGTATGTTCCCTACAAGTGCTAGAAAAGTATGGAAGATCTATATAATTTAGGTATTTCTGAAATCAGGGCACCTGAATTGATAAACTTGGAGGGGATTTACCTAATTTTGGGAGGATTCAGAGGGAAAATTAGTTTTTTTCAAATTTTCACTAGTTTTTACTAAATTCCTCATTCTAAATTTTCAGCTAATCATCTAACTATGTTATCAAAAGAAAGCTCTATCTCTCCTTGAAAATACAATATATAGTTTACATGGGTACACTATTCACAGGAAAAGAGAATAAATCGCTGAACCGACATAGCGCAAAAATGGCAAAATTGCTCCAGGACTTGAGGTACCAAAAACCCTTGGGATTGAAGGGGTTAAGAAGATATTCTATTTATAACTGATTGGCTCTGTCACCTGTGTGTATGCTACACCAAAGAATATATACGTTATCTAATCTAATGTCCGTTGAAAAGCCTGATTATCACCTACGTTTGTGAGTGTAATTCTATATACACTACATATTGCGCCATACTATATCACACTATTTTGGTTTGTTTTGTTCCCCTTAAATATTTGCGCCCCATGTGGAGGAGTATCACACACACACACAAACATTCATTCATGCATTCATTCATGCACCCCTCTACCTGAACTGCAGATCTCTCACTCGCAGACTTATGCAGGTGCCCGGCTTCTTCCCCCTGCAACTTCTCTTGACCCGCCCCCAGAGAAAGAAGGAAGGGAGCAGAGTCATGTGACGTGCATTCACATGACTCTGCTGGGTTCCTGTTCTCCTGGACGGTACAAGAGACGCTGCTCACACACTCTGCGACCAATGGACCTGGGTAACTTATTTTCAGCCATTTTTTATTTATTTTTTTTATTTCTGCATTTTGCCTATAGTGGGGGGGTTTTTCCGGCCGATATATTTCGGACACCGATATATCGGTACATATCTACTATCAATAGATGGTAACACAATGCTACAGAAACTCCGCAAGTGTGTTTTTTTCGTGTATACTTTTCCTTCTCTTCTGATAAAACTATTATAGAATATAAAAATGTAAGAAAAAAGTAATTTTAGGGAGTACGATTAATCACATAACGATTAGAAAGTTGGGCTCCATTGACTTGTATGGTTGAATGCAGTACCTGTTCAGTGTCACAGACCATTGAAGTTTAGGGGGAGATCGTTCATCGCCTCCTAAACTCTTAAAAGGGGCGTCAGCCGCCTGCGGATGTTGACGCCGACGGGGAGGGGCCATACATGGCCCATGATGCCGATCTCTTTACATAGTTCATAAGGCTGAAAAAAGACCTAAGTCCATCAAATTCAACCCTTCTACCTAACCCTCCTATTCTTGATCCAAAAGAAGGCAAAAAAAACCCTAATTAAGCTATTTCGAATTCTGCCATCAGGGGGAAAAAATTCCTTCTTGATTCCAAGAGGAAATCGGATTTCTCCTTGGATCAAGAAGCTCTAAAATATTAATGTTATTCAATTTATAGCCCTGTATGTCATGCCTTCCTAAGAAAATATCGAGGGCCCTTTTGAAGGTCTCTAATTGTATTGGATAACACCATCTCCCTTGGAAGTGAATTCCATACCTTTATTGTCCATACTGTAAAGAATCCCTTCTTTTGTCGTCTAGGAAACCTGCGCTCTTCCAGTCTCAGAGGGTGACCTCTTGTTCTTTGTATATTTCTGTTAATGAACAGGTCACTTAAGAGTTTGTAATATTGGCCCTGCATAATGTTATCATATCCACTCTGAGATGCCGTTTTTCTAGCGTATATAATTTGAACTTTTTTAGTCTCTCTTCATAACTAGTATCTCCCAATCCCCTTATTAATTTCGTAGCCCTCCTTTGCACTTTTTCTAGTTCCATAATGTCCTTTTTAAGGACTGGTGCCCAGAATTGTGCTCCTCCCTTGAATCAATACCTCTTTTTATGCATGCCAAAACCTTATTGGCATTCGCAGCTGCTTGCTGGCATTGCGCACTGTTGTCAAGTCTGTTGACTGTTGTCAAGTCTGTTATTCCTAAATCCTTCTCATTGGTAGTTTCCCCCAAGGATATTCCATTTAAAGAATAGGTTGCATTTCTATTATTTTTACCATAATGCATAACTTTGCATTTCTCTATATCTGCCACTTGCACGCCCAGTCCCCAACTCTGTCTAAATCTTCCTGCAAAGAAGAAACATCAAGATTAGTCTGAATTACCCAGATTAGTCTGAATTTAAGATTGTTTAATGAAATAACGTGTCAGGCACGTCATAGGTCTTAAAGTGACTTTTTCCGTAACATGCCTGACCTGTGAATGGATGTTAAGGGGTTAAAAGTTGAAATATTGACGATAACAGAAAATTGTATGAGGCTGGTCAGTAAGAGTAAAAAATGAAAGTAGCCACTGTGGTACTCCACAGAAGTGGCCAAAATTGTAAAAAAATATAACTAAATAAATAAATAAAAAAAACCCAATAAGTTAGCCTTCAGTAAATACAAACGAAAAGTGAGGAAGATAGACAGATCTATAAGATTAGGCAGAAAGAAGCAAAGCAAGTTATAAGAGGTGCCAAATCGCACACAAAAGAGAATTGCCCTGTCAGTAAAAAAAGGGACATAAAACATGGTTTTTAGGGCTGCAACAACTAATCGATAAAATCAATAATAGATAAAATTTGTTCGCAATGAATTTCATTATCGATTAGTTCAATCGATTTTATCGATTATAAGATGAGGGTTTTTACAGAGCAAATGCTCTGAAAAATACCCGTTTTATAATCAGACCTCAAATAGAGATCGGATAATAACACTAAGATCCCCAATAGCGCGGCAGGGGACACGGATCCTCCTGACAGCTGGTAGGTGTTTGTGCGATGTGCACAGACATCTTCCACTACTGTCCTCCACTTCCGCTGGGGCTTCTATGATGGAGCACCAGCGTGACGTGACCTTCTGGTGCTCCACCAAAGAAGCCCCGGCGGAAGTATCGGCCAGCACAGCGTTGTATGCGCGCATTGTTCGCTGGCTGCCAGAGAGGAGGATCCGCCGCAGTGCTGCAGGGGACCCAGATCATCTGCGCAGACATCCTCAGCTTCTACCGGCACTTCCACTGGGGCTTCTATGATCAAGCACCGGTGTCACATGACCCTCCAGTCAAGGTTTTCTTTGATATATTTTCTTGAAATCTATAAAAGTAAAAGCAGCAATAGTGCAGTAAGGAAGGTTGATATAACGTCCAAAAAAGTCTTGGACATTATATCAACCTTACTTATTTGTACTGGGCTTGTTTGCATGACTCTTGTTATGCCTCCATGTCCTATAAGTGTTTTTAGTATTTTTAACGTATGAAGCTGGAAGATACCGCACTATTACAGCTTTTATTTTTATAGATTTCAAGAAAATATATTAAAGAAATGCATTTTTAGCAAAGTTTTTTTATTCTGCTGTTTGTCTTTAACATCCTGTTTGTTTATTAAATTTTAAATAAATGAAAAATTTACATTAATTTTTTTATCAGATTAATTGAAAAAAATTGTTAGTTGCAGATCTACATGTTTTAGATATATAAATGAGAAAAGGAAAGTAAAACAAGGATTAGTTAGATTAAAAAGAAAAGGAAGGTATGTAGAAAAGGTCTAGCTGACTGCCTCAACAAATATTTCTGTTCAGTTTTTAAAATTGAAAATGAGGGAAAGGGACCTCAGTTGGGGTGGGGGGGGGTTAATTTGATACATGTGAGTTTATCGAGGTGGAGGTTCCACTTCAGTTGTCTAAGGTAAAGACAAAAAAGTCGATGGGGCCTGATGGGATACACCCCAAGTTATTAAAAGAGCTTTGTGATATACTAGCAAAACTGTTAACAATGATTGGTTAATTAAATCAGTTATTCCCGAGGATTGGAAATTAGCCAATGTGCCCATTGGCAAAAAAAGCAGCAGGGAGGAGTCTGGAACTACAAGCCAATAAGTCTTACATCTTGGGGTAGGAGAGGATAATGGCGGAGTCCAGAATGCAGGAACAGGAACCGGAGCGCAGCATTTAGTAGATAATGCCCCAAAAATCAGTGTCATAAAGGAAGCCAAGGTTCGGCACACAGGAGGGAGACAAAGTCCAAAAGGCTAGCGGAGGTCTGGTACACGAGAGGAGGTAGTCAGAATAAGCCAGGTCTGGTACAGGAGAATCAATAGAAGACACAACGGACGTAGCAATAGGAAAGCTCATTGCTCGGTTTTAAACTTTCCGCCCATGACGTAACTGAAGAGTGCTCCCGTCGGCACTTGTTCGGGAACAATAAAGTTACGTGAAAGGCCGTGTGCGCCCTCTAGCTGCAGCCACGGAGGAGGAGAGGACCGGACGCCATGCTGGATACGGTACCCGCAAGAAGCGGGTATTCTGGTGAGTTGCTGCGGCGGGGTCTGTTCATCTCTAGTGGGGAAATTAATGGAAACTATGTTAAAGGATAGGATTGTTGAACACCTGAAGTCACGTGGGTTTCAAGATCAAAAACAACATGGGTTTACCTCAGGAATATCATGCCAAATCAAGGTGGTGCAGTAGACATTGTGTATCTGGATTTTAGTAAGGCCTTTGGCAGTGTCCCACGTAGAAGACATCAATAAACTGCAATCTCTGAGTTTAGATCCCAACATTGTTGGATGGATTAGGCAGTGGCTGAGTGACAAACAACAGAGGGTTGTAGTCAATGGCTTATATTCGGAGCAAGGTCTTGTTACCAGTGGGGTACCTCAGATCTGTATTTGAAGCCACTCTAATATTTTTATTAGCAATATTGCATAAGGTATTGATAGTAAGGTATGTCTTTTTGCAGATAACACAACAATTTGCAACAGGATTGATGTTCCTGCAGGGATAAGCCAAATTGCAAAAGATTCAGGTAACCTGGAAAATGACCAGAGCTGTGGCAACTGGCATTTAATGTGGATAGATGCAAAGTAATGCATCCAGGGCTAGTTTGTATATGGAGAGGTATTAGCAGTAGAAAGAGGGAAGTGCTTATGCCGTTGTACAGATCACTGGTGAAACCTCACTTGGAGTATTGTGTACAGTACTGGAGAGCTTATCTCCAGAAGGATATAGATATATTGGAGAAAGTGACGCTTAAAATGGTTTTACAGGATAAAAAAAAAAAAAAAAAAAAAAAAAAAAAAAAAACTACCAGGAAAAGTTAGAAGGATCTTAACATATATAGCCTGGAAGAAAGACGTGACTGGGGGGAATATGATAAACATTTAAAGGGAATTAATATGATAAAGGAAAATAGTTTATTTAAGAGGAGAAATACTACTACTACAACAAGAGGACATAGTCTTACGTTAGAGGGACCAAGGTAACATCAGTAGGGCTGCAACAACTAATCGATAATGAAAATCGTTGCCAATGAATTTCATTATCGATTAGTTGAATGGATTTTTATCGATTCTAAAGTTTTTTTTCAGAGCTCTGAAAAATACCAATCGTTTTATAATCCGTTTGTGACTCACAGCAGCAGTTACTACTTACAGTCCCTCCCTGCAATCACTGCTGATTGACTGCAAGAAGGGACAGGGAGAAAGAAAGGGGTGGGGCCAAACTGGCAATCGGCTCCGCCCATTTGCTATCGCGTCCACATGGCTCAGGAACTCATCTGAGTATAAAATTAATATTTAGCCTGCTGAAAGTTAGGGGAGGTGGGGGTTAATTTAGGGGCAGTTATAGTTAATGGGGTGTTTAGGGTTAATTTAGGGGAAGTTGTGGTTGATGGGGTCTTCAGGGTTAATTTAGGGACAGTTATGGTTAATGGGGTCTTCTCTTCAGGATTAATTTAATTAGGTTAATTTAAAGTGCAGTTAAAGGTAAAGGGGGGCAAACTGAGGGGAATCTAAATCCTGGGGGCAGTGAAGATTATTAATGTATTTATTTATGAAAGTATTGTGTCTGTGAATGAGTCTGCAAATCCTATGAGTGCACTATGGCATATCAGGGTGGTATACGGCATACCTGGGGAGGACGGAGAGACATATCTGGGGGTATAAGGCATATAAGGTATATAAGGCATATGTGGGGAGGGCGGAGTGGCATATCTGGGAGGCAGTGTGGCATGCCTGGGCTCAAATGTGCATAACTGGGGGGGCAGGTTGGGAAATAAAAACAAGAATCAAATAAAATGTATTTCTTTTCTACCGTTTGTTTTTAACATCCTACGTTGCTTTATTAAATGGTTTTAAATAAATGAAAAATGTAATTTTTTTTTTACCGATTAATCGAAAAAATAAAAATCAGCCAACTAATAGATTATGAAAATAGTTAGTTGCAGCCCTAAACATCAGGAAATATTACTTTACTAAAACAGTAGTGGATGCATGGAAAGCCTTGCAGCAGAAGATGTTTATACAGTGAATCCTTATCCTAGATCTAGCTTAGCCTTATGCCTATCCCATGCTTATTTAAGTAAGCATGGGATAGGCATAAGGCTAAGATAGATATAGGATAAAGCCAGGGACTAAGGAAAGTACTGTATTTGCTCAATTATAAAAAGGTTTTTTTCTGAAAAATATCCCTTGTCTTATATTCGAGGCCATCTTCTAATCAGACCTCAAATAGAGGTGTGACTACATGACTAAGATCCAGATCGCCCACAGCGCTGCAGGGGACCTGGATCCTCCTCTCTGGCAGACTCTGCCGGCACTTCCTCTTGGGGCTTCTATGACGGAGCGCCGACATCACGTGATCTTCTGGTGCTCCACCATAGAAGCCCCAGCGGACGTGCCGGCAGCAGCGGATGTTGTCTGTGCGCATCCCGCAGCCGGTGCACGTTTGCGGGATGCACACAGATAACCTCCGCTGCTGCCGGCACTTCCGCCGGGAAATACCACCGAATGGTTCTTATCTGGCGTCTGTTTCTATGTGCTTTACATTTGTTGTTTAGCCAATTTTGGATCTGAGCACAGATACGGCAAATAATTTGCAAACAGTATAAAGTAACTTCACAATAAAAGTAGACATAACTACCTTGAATTGAGTACAGCAAGAAAGAACATTTTATTATTGTAAAACATAGCTTCATATATCCACAGAACTAGATTAACATAGATAAACAGACTGTATACAACCCAACCTTTCTCCTGGCAGCAATCCAATGGACTTCCTACATGTGCTATCTTTGTTTGGTAGCCAGGCTGGAGACATCTCTGAGTACCTTGCGGGGCCTGCATGACAGGTCATTCTGTCACAATTACCCATTGTATATTTGATAACTTGTTAAATCTGAATAATAGTATTGTGCCGTCTAATCTCTAGATTTGGTACTGTATAGTGTGCTGTCATTTCTGTGGCCATCTTGGTGCTTGCAGTGGCATGGGTCATGGACGTGATGTTATACTCATGTAAAGTAAGGGTGTGAAGTGTAAGTAAAAGTTGGAAAGAAGCCATTGGAGCAGAAACTGGTGAGTGCAACACTTACTATTTTACAGTGAAGTAAAAAATTATTTAACCCCTTCCGGACCGGGACGTACCTGGTACGTCATCTCAAAAAAACGCCCCCACATTGCCACAATCGTGGTGATTGTGGGGGCGCTGCTGCTGTCTGCCCGGGTGTCTGAGAAGACAGCACAGCCACCCAGAGCCCGCCCCCGAGCCTTAGATCACTCCCACGGAGTGATTTTGTCGGTATTAACCCCTAAAATGACGCAATCGCTGCATTTTAGGGGTTAATAGGGAGAGATTGTGTCCCAGCTGCCAGAGGCAGCTTCAGGGACAGTGAGACAGGGTTCTTCGGTCTCCACACGAGTGCCCCCACCCCCTCTCTTGCTCAATTAACCCCTTCAATGCCACGATGGCAGGGGTTAATATTAGTCCCCACAAGCTTGTGGGGACTAAATATCAGTCAATGCTGTGCTTCAATGGAGCATCAGCATTCAAAGAGTTAAAAAAAAAATGTAAAAAAAAAATAAAAAAAAAAATAACAGCACTGACCCGAAAGTCCAGGGTGCTTCCAGGTCAAACACTGGGCTAGGCTGATGATGATCAGATCACTCCTGGCCAATAGGAGTGATCTGATCATTATGGCAGCCCCTGGATGACCCTGCCCTACAAAGAGAGAGAGGTAATCTAGGGTAATTATGAAAAAACACAAATTATTAATAAAAAAGAATACATAATTACCGACACTTGTCGGTGACATTTTAAGTTGCTGATTATTGATCGGTCTCCCGATCAATGTCAGCGACCTAAACTTGTCACTTACAATTAATCTGAATTAAAAAAAAAAAATTCAAAAGTTTAACCCCTTGACTGCCAACGACGGCATGGTGCCGTCGCTAGCAGTCCAAGTCAGGTGCTAACGACGGCACTATGCTGTTGCTAGCACTACCCTACCTTGATGGAGGTCTGTGGACCCCCATCACCACCTACCCCGGCGATCTGCCCCTCATATTGAAGGGCATCACTGGGACCACCCGATCCGGCCGGTAATGACAAAATGACGTCACCGTGCAACTTTATTGAACACTGACAATTGTCAAAGAGGTATGGGGGCATGCTGCTTAGATGCCTGTATCTCAGACCCCCGACATATACCGTTGGAAAGGTAATCACCTCACCCGTATGCCTCAACGGTATAATGCTTGTGAAAAAAGAATAAAAAATATTAAGTTAAAAAAATAAAAATGTACAAAAAAAGTAAAACAAATGACTTGGGGGTCTCTAAAGGCAGATAAATAAAGATCAAAATTGCCTAGAGCAGGGCTCGACAAATCCCAGGCGCCAGGTCGACAGAGAATTTTGTCCTGGCGCCCAGGTTTTGTCAGCCTCTTACATCCATAAAAAAATGTGGATGTAAGAGGCTGAGCTACCACACGGGGGCGCTGGGCAGACAGCACAGCCACTCAGAGACCGCCCCCGAGCCTGAGATCACTCCCACAGTGATCCTGTAGGCTGAAAACGCGGTTGCTGCAAAACCAGCAATCGTGTTTTCAGCTGCCACAGGCAGCTTCAGGGAAGGGGGTTCAGTGTTGATTGGGCCCCCACACAAGTGTGGGGACCTGACCCAACACCCCCCTGCTGCCTGATCGCTCCATGAGAGCGACAGTGCAGCGTTAACCCCTTCAATGCCGCGATCGCGGCATTTAGGAGTTAATTCCCGTTTTGCAGGGGGCTCTGCTGCTGGTGGTCTGCCTAGAAGCCCAAGCAGGCCAGCAACAGCAAAAACGAGCCCCCACAAGCCCTTTGATGATTCCTGTAGGCATGGAAGCCTACAGCAGTCATCAAAGACTCCCCTCCCTGCAATGGCTGGTCTATAGACCAGCAGTTGAGTCCCAGCTGCCAGAGGCAGCTTCAGGGACAGGGGAGAGGGTTCTTCGGTCTCCACAT
This sequence comes from Spea hammondii, assembly GCA_029215755.1. Taxonomy (NCBI): domain Eukaryota; kingdom Metazoa; phylum Chordata; class Amphibia; order Anura; family Pelobatidae; genus Spea; species Spea hammondii. The sequence continues at coordinate 39,976,237 of JARDYJ010000006.1, read as the reverse complement.
GAGTGTGGACACCAGCCCCAACACCCCCCTGCTGCCTGATCGCTCCATGAGAGCGACAGTGCAGCATTAACCCCTTCAATGCCACAATTGTGTATGACACATTCCTGGCATTGCAGGGGTTAACATTTGTCCCCACAAGCTTGTGGGGACTAAATATCAGTCAATGCTGTGCTCCAATGGAACATCAGCATCGAAAGAGTTAAAAAAAAAAATTTATAAAAAAAAAAAAACCCAGCACTGACCTGAAAGTCCAGGGTGCTTCCAGGTCAAACGCTGTGGTTTTAGTAAGTGGGCTGATGATGATCAGATCACTCCTAACCAACTGTTAGTTTAAAAAAATCCTGGCTCCTAACTTTTTACCTGGCGCCTAGATTCAGAACAAATTTGTCAAGCCCTGGCCTAGAGACCCCCAAATTAAATTATCTAAACAAACTAGTTTAACTTTAAAAAAAAGTTTAAGTATTCTAGCTAAATGATCACTGTGGTAGCCAATGTTACCACAGCGATCATATAGCTATACAAAGTCACATTCCCTTTTTAAAAATGGCCGATACAAATTTTTAATCCCATGATCCCTTTGATCAAATTAAACCAATGGTAGAGGAAGGCAATTTTTGAAATCCTGATGAACTGCAAATATTATTAAAATCAGCCATTTAGCCTGTGCGGTACGTGAGTAACCATCTCATCCCTGGAGCGCCTTGCATTTTTACTGCAAAACTTATTTTTGCTGCGAAAGTGATTTTTTTTTTCTCCCTTTACAATCCCAAAGAAATGATGGTAAGGGGAAAGAATGGTGTGTGCTTCTGTGAGTGAATGTATGGAAAGTATGGTAAGTATGGTGTGTGCTTCTGTGAGTGAATGGAGATATGAAAGGCGTGTAATTAGGGTTGAAGCCTTGACGTGGCATTACTGCTCACGTAAGAAGTTAAATTATGGCACAAAAAGTACATATTTGCAAAAACTACACCCCTTGGCGCATAAAATGAGGGGCTATGTATGTGTTTCTAGTACAAACCTGGAGTGCGCTAGACACAAATGAACATGTCGCTATGGATAGAAAAAACATATTTTCTAGCCAAAGCGACATATTCCATCATTATTTGTGCACTCAACTTTTGTCCTAGAAATACATGTAACCCCTCATTTGAAGCTCCAAGGGGTGTAGTTTCTTGAAAAATTTACTTTATGTACCCTAATTTAACTTCCCAGATGTCTTCAGATATGGCAGATTGGAGAATCTTGTTAAAAAATTGTTTTAAAACATTTAGGGGTGATGCCTGCATTTAGACAGCTGGAAAGTTAAATGGTACATAAAGTATATATTTTCAGAAACTACACCCCTTGGCGCATCAAATGAGGGGCTGCATGTATTCGTAGCACAAGACTGGAGTGCGCAAGACATAAATGACCTTGTCGCTTTTAATTTAATTTTTTTTTATTTTTAGAAGTGTGATATTCACTTATTTGTTGTGCACGTCAGATTTGTGATACAAATACAACATTTGCTGCAGATGGGGGTGTAGTTTCTAAAAATATAGAGTTTTGTTGGCATATTTTAACATCCTGGGCAGCTAGAGCTGTTTAATTGACGGCAGCCGTGCATTAAATTTAAAGATGTCTTTTGTGATAGTCTAATAAATTTAACTTTTAGCTATAAAATATTAGAAAAACACAGTCTACTGTTCAATTTCTGTTTATTTTAGACCGGTTACCTACTACAAATATTTAGCAACACAGCTTTTGATATTAGAGTTTAGAAAAATAACATCACAAACTAGTTTTTATTGAGTAGGAAGTGAAAAATTACACTTTTTTCCCCATTTTTGGCTTTATTTTGCAAACCTAGTGAGACATACACATATAAAAATGGTATATTTGGAATCCGCTGGGTGTGCTGAAAAAACAATATATGGTTTGTATAGTTTATTCCCAAGAAATTTACTTCTAAACGCGTTTAAACGTGAGATGCACCAAAATGCCGAAAACCAGCTTAGCACCAGGGTGGGAAATGGCTTAGCAGCCAAGGTGTTAAACATTGAAATGCGCATGTTCCAGTTTTGACTCGATAATGTCGGAGAAATGTGACTTATCTATGCATGTGGGGTATCGCTGCACTCAGGGGGTATTACTGAACACAAATAAAGACCATTCACTCAGAAAAATAATCATGGTGAAACCGCAAAGTGGATGTGAAAATGTTTTTCTTGTTTGTTAGACTAAATTTGGAAGGCGCCGGTGTGAAATCAGCTCCAATACGCCCCTAACTAGATTCCCTGAGCTGTCTAGTTTAAGGAAATATATAGTTTTAGGGGGTTAAAAGGAAATATGGGACATCTACCGTGTCCCAGATGAGACCTGGACCCAGCAAACTGATCTGTCAAAATTCCATGTTTGAAAACTGAAATGTGCATGTTCCAATGAACCCGCAGTGCCAAAGAGACATGCCCTACCCATGTATATGGGGTATTCCTGTACTCGAGGGGGGGGGTGTTTCTAAATATAAATCACAAGTTGTTTCAGCCATTTTATGTACCCAGGAAAAAAAATAAAATACTGAAATACTGTGTTCAGATTAAATGGGTTTGTTAAAAATGAAGAAAAAAAATAAATTTAATTTTACTGCAATGTTTAGGACAGACTGGCACTAAAATGGTTAAATAAAAAGTGTTAAAATTCCCCAAGTAAAATACTTTGGGATTTCATCTTTCAAAAAAATATATACTTGTTGGGCAGTTTTTCTTTTTCTGGCCCCTATTGGGGCGCAACTCCCGGGATACCACATTTAAAAAAAAATCTGGTTTAGAAACAGCAATTCGTATCAGTCATATTTAACCCTGTAAGTGCCAAAAAAATGAAAATATCAGGCATACGAGGCGTTTCCAAAAACAGGACAAATACCCAAATACACTTTTGAAGTTTTTTTCCCCATTTGCACTGGTTATATTAAGTTTTTATAGGTGAAACTGTGAAAATATTTCCTTTTTTAAGAATTTCCCCCACATTTTTAGATATTTTTCATACTTAATGATAGATTATATAATTATAAATATATATATATATATATATATATATATATATATAATTTCAATAGAAAGCCCTACTTGTGCTGAAAAAAACAATATATGATTTGTGTGGGTGCACTAATTGATGAGAATTTACAGTTGAAGAAAGACATAGCAAAAACACAAAAACAGCTCCGGTCCTTTAGCGGCACCTTAGTATCAAAATCCTGGTCCTGAAGGGGTCAAAGGGAGTGCTCCTATTCTCAGCTTTTAACCTGTATAAAATACACCTGTTGTAACAACGGATTACTTACCTTCTGCCCGCCCAAACCTCCGTCATTCCAAAGTGACTTGGTGAGTTATACCACGTTCCTGCACTGCTCGTCTTCTAGCCGTGACACCAGTGAAGGAAATAATTTTTCCTTCACTGTACCTCTACAAGTCTTTTAAATTGTTTATAACTCTATAAAGAGTTATAACAGTGGCAATTAGGATAATATAAAGTCATCTTTAGATTTTTTTCTATTCTTACATGCAAGAGAAAATCTTTAACAAGGAAAAAGATTGTCATTCATAATACAGGAATGAGAAAACTCTCACATATTGTTTTGCCTAAATAAGAAGCAGCATCATAAATTATATAACAAGTGTTTATGTGGATTTCACTCTTGCCATTCAGCAACCGACAAACTGCCATCACATAACAGTGGTGATTCTAAATGAAGCGTTTCCCCGTTTTGTGAGTTATACATATGTATTGTTGAATTTAAACATATGGTAGATGTAACATGTATAAAATAAATGTAGAAACAAATAAGACTAACTGTTTTAACCCCTTCAGGACTGGGATTTTAATACTAGCGATATTAGCGACAGCTAAAAGACCGGAGCCGTTTTTGCTATGTCTTTCTTCAACTGTGATTTCTCTTATCAATTAGTGCACCCACACAAATCATATTTCAGCACAAGTAGGGCTTTCATTTGAAACCATATTAACCCCTTCAGCACCGGGACGTACCTGGTACTTCCTGGTTACTGGTCACCGGTAGACCGGGACGTACCAGGTACGTCTCCTCCAAAAAACGCCCCCACATCACCACGATCGCGGTGATCGTGGAGGCGCTGCTGCTACTGTCTGCCCAGGAGTCCTGGGCAGACAGCACAGCCTGTCTAAGCCCGCCCCCAAGCCTACGATCACTCCCACGGAGTGATTTTGTAGGCAGAAACAGCGATTGCAGAAAGATCTGCAATCGCGGTTTCAGCTGCCACAGGCAGCTTCAGGGAAGGGTGGGGGGTGTTGAATGGGTCCCCACACAAGTGTGGGGACCTGATCCAACACCCCCCTGCTGCCTGATCGCTCCATGAGAGCGTCAGTGCAGCGTTAACCCCTTCAATGCCGCGATCGCGGCATTGAAGGGGTTAATTCCCGTTTTGTAGGGGGCTCTGCTGCTGGTGGTCTGCCTGGAAGCCCAGGCAGACCAGCAACAGCAAAAACGAGCCCCCAGAAGTCCTCTGATCAGTCCTGTAGGACTGATCAGAGAGACTCCTCCCCTACATTCTCCAGTCTGTTGGAGATTGTGTCCCAGCTGCCAGAGGCAGCTTCAGGGACAGGGAGACAGGGTTCTTTGGTCTCCACATGAGTGTGGAGACCAGCCCCCCCACCCTCACCCTTCCTCAGTTAACCCCTACCCCCCTCTTCCTCAATTAACCCCTTCAATGCTGCGATTGTGTATGACCCCCATCGCAGCATTGCAAGGGTTAATATTAGTCCCCACAAGCTTGTGGGGACTAAATACCAGTCAATGCTGTGCTTCAATGGAGCATCAGCATTGAAAGAGTTAAAAAAAAAAATGTAAAAAATAATAATAAAAAAAAATTAAAAAATAAATTAATTTAAAAAAATTAATAAAATAATAATAATAATAAAAAAATAACAGCACTGGCCTGAAAGTCCAGGGTGCTTCCAGGTCAAATGCTGGGCTGATCAGATCGCTCCTGGCCAATAGGAGTGATCGGATCATTATGGCAGCCCACGGATGACCCTGCTCTACAAAGAGAGAGGGGTCATCTAGGGTAATTATGAAAAAACACAAATTATTAATAAATGAAAAAATCATAATTATTACCTGATCACTTGTCGGTGACATTTTAAGTCGCTGATTATTGATCGGTCTCCCTGATTGATGTCAGCGGCCTAAACCTGTCACTTACAAGCAATCTGATAAAAAAAAATATTTAAAAAAATGTAAATGCACATGTTCCAGTTTTGCCCTCATAGCTTCCTCAAATAATGCATGAACCATGCATGTGAGGCCTTGTTGGACTCATGGGATGTTGGTGAACAAAATGTGGTGCTTTCTTCCACTGTTGCACTTATGGTGTGCAAGAAATTCAGTACAACATTGAAATGTATGCCTTAAAAACGCAATAAAATAATTTCCCTGTGAAGTTTGGCAGACATCAGTGAAGAAATGGCTAACTGAAAACTGTCAAAACTACCCTAGTTGAACACCTTGACTTGTCTACTGTTCATAAATATATACTTTTATGGGGTAATTTACAGTGGGGGGGCTTCCAAAATGTCCCAAATGGGATATGGGCCCAGGAAACCAATTTCTGAAAATTCCAAATTTGAAAACTAAAATGCGCATGTTCCAGTTTTGCCCTCATAGCTTCCTCAAAAAATGCATGAACCATGCATGTGAGGCCTTGTTGGAACCGGGGGATGTTGGTGAACACAGTTAGGTGTTTTTTTCTGCAGTTGCACATATTCTATACAAAATATAATATAAAATCTAAAGCAACATTGCATCATATGCAAAAAAAACCCAAAAAATATAAAAATACCTCAAAATTTGGCAGCAATTGGCGATAAAATCCCTGTTTGAAAAGTGTCAAAATGACCCTAGTTGTACACCTTGACTTATCTACTGTTCATAAACATATAATTTTGGGGGGATAATCAGTATCTGTGACAACTATTGCAGTTATTAGACTACCATGCCAAATTTGAAAAAAATTACATTTCAAAAACGTAATGCATGCCTTGCAATATTTTCCCCTATACTGGTCAAAATAGATAAAAATCCTGGCCATGTTGGGTGGTTTCCAAATCAGGACAACTTAATGAATATATTTGGGATAATTTTTTCCCATTGGTTCAATGTGTGTACAATTTGTATGTATACAAAACTGTAAAAAAATGCGTTTTTTTCATTTTTTCCCCACTTTTTCCAGTTTATTTCAAATAAAACAATGTACTACCCAGCTTAATATGATTTCAAATGAAAGCCCTACTTGTGCTGAAAAAAACAATATATGATTTGTGTGGGTGCACCACTTGATAAGAGAAAAATTACAGTTGAAGAAAGACATGGCAAAAACACAAAAACGGCTCCGGTCCTTTAGCGACACCCTAGCTTAAAAATCCCGGTCCTGAAGGGGTTAAGCTGGGTAGTACATTGTTTTGTTTGAAATAAATTGGGGGGAAAAAAAAACAAAACAAAAAAAAAAAATAAAAAAATAAAAAAATAAAATAAACTTGTCCTGATTTGGAAACCACCCAACATGGCCAGGATTTTCATCTATTTTGACCAGTATAGGGCAAATATTGCAAGGCATGCATCACGTTTTTAAAATGTAATTCTTTTCAAATTTGGCATGGTAGTCTAATAACTGCAATAGTTGTCACAGATACTGATTATCCCCCCCCAAAATTAGATCTTTAGATATTTTGGAGGTTGGAGGAAATTTGAAAGGAAAATGTTCTTCCTGAATTATCACTGAAGGGCCTTGTTCAGATGGAGCCAAGATTTCCTTGAGTAACAAACTGAAAAGATAAAAAAATGTTTTTTTTTGGCAGGGTGTATTTTTTAACCCCTTCGTGACAACGGCTGATTTTACTTTTTGTACCCTTCGTGACAATGGCCTTTTTAACATTTCTGCGCTGCTTGTGTTTAGCTGTAATTTTCTTCTTTCCCGTTTACTGAACCCACACACATTAGATATTGTTTTTTTCAGGACAGGAAGGGCTTTCTTTAGATGACATTGTTTTGATTGTATCATATTATTTACTACTAAAAAAAAGTATAAAATATGGTGAAAAATTTAGAAAAAAATGACTGTTTCTAACTTTTAGTTGAAAAATATTTTACTCATCTATAAAAAGGTAATGAAAAAACCTGCTAAATGGATTCTACTATTTGTCCTGAGTTTAGAAATACCCAATGTTTTTATGTTTTTTTGCTTTTTTCTACCCATTATGGGGCAATAAGTACAGGTAGCGTTTTGCTATTTCAAAGCCATTTTTTCCAAATCTGGTAATTCTTCCCCCCATGTGCCATTTCGGGTATCTTTGAACCCGGGCAATGCAATTTACCCCATCAAATCATATATTTTTGAAAACTAGACAGCCCAGGGTATTCCAAATGCTAGTATTTTAACTATTTCCATGCACCATATCTACCACCAGTTTTTGTCAAACTTTGTGGTAGTCATTTTTTTGCATTTGTTTTGTCACACACATTTTACTTCAGGTATGAATTAAAAGGTTCTCGTTTATGTCACTATCACAAAACACCCCAATATGTGTTCAGCAACATCTCCTGAGTACAGCGATACCTCACATGAATGATTTTGCCTGGCTGTTTGGGGGCAAAAGGGCCACATTTGGGGCATGCGCATTTTTCAATGTTGAACTTTGGCATTTGGGGATGCACTGCCCATGCCCTATTTGGTACATCTTTGAGCCGGGCCATTTCAGTGTGCCCAACAAAACCATATATTTTTCAAAACTAGACACCACAGGGTATTCTAAATGCTGGTATTTTAACTCTTTGCATGCACACATTTTACCACCAGCATGTTTTCAAAGTTTGCAGTAGTATTTTTGTGTGTGTATTTTTCCCACACACACCTACTTTATGTATGAATTTACAGCTCCTGGTATATGCCGCTGTCACACGACACCCCATAATGTGTTCAGCAACATCTCCTGAGTGCAGTGATATCCCACATGCATGGGTGTGTCATTTTTGTGGGAACTAAAAGGCCACATTTGGTACGTGTGCATTTTTCTAATTGGAAATTAGGTGTGTGGCCATCCTTCCCCCGGTGTTAATTGGGACGTTGTTGAACCTGGCCAATTCAATTTACCCCATCAAATCATACCTTTTTTAAAAGTAGACACCCCACGGGCATTTAATATGCCAGTATTTTAACTCTTTCCATGCGAGAATTGTTTTAAGCTAATATGCTAATTTTAGGACTTGCTCACAAAAATATATTTTTTATATATATATATATATATATATATATATATATATATATATATATATATATATATATTTTTTTTTTTTATTTTTTTTTTGTCTTTTTAAAAAAAAAATTAACTTTTTTTCAACTTGGAGGTTCCCCTGATAGTGACATCAGTGGGAAATGATTTTTACATTTTACTAGTTTTTTACTATTTTTTTTCTAATTATTATTAATTTTATTTTATTTTTTAATTTATTTTTACTAATCACACTGTGATTAGAAAGCTGGGTTCCATTGACTTGCATGGTGAATGCAGTACCTGTATTCAACCTGCAAGTGGAGCCAAAGTTCTCTAGATGGTCTGGACCATCTAGCGAACTTTTAAAATTTGTTGGTTCCTGTTACAGGGCAGCGGCCATCTTGCTTGATGGCGAAGATCATCGGCAGCTGCGGCTGTGACCGCTCTCCGGAGCGGTCACAGCCCATCGAAAGGTAAGTGTTTGGTGTCGCTGGATGCCTCCTGATCGAGGCATTCCAGCGACACCATTTAAGTTTAGGAGGCGATCGTCGATCGACTCCTAAACGCTTTTAAAACGGGCGTCCGCCGCCATACAAAGTATGGTGGATGTTGACGCCCCGTGGAGGGGCCAGAGATGGCCCCTTCGTTCCGATCGCGGCGTTGCTGAATGCCTCGAGGTCGAGGCATTCAGCAACGTTTTTTGGGTGCAGAAAGCGAAAACAGATCGCTTTCTGCACCCGTTTAAAGACGTGCCAGTCCTGGCACGTCAATTGTCGTAAAGCACATGCTTTTCCGTGTCGTGCCAGGACCGGCAATTGTCGTTAAGGGGTTAAAAAGGAAGGCGGCATTGTGAGTTGCATTAAATAAATGGATACCTTTTTATTCCACATATTTGTTTTTCTCATTATGAGGTATGGCTGCAATAACTGATCGGCCAAATCCACTCCCCCCCCATATGCCTATTGTAGGCCTTGATGCAGGTTGTCTTTCTCTGGTCTTGCCCCGGACAGGAACAGTGGCATCATCATGAATTGTGCTTAACATGCACACATCCTTCTTGTCCCTATATTTTACAGCCAAAAGCTAAGGATGCCCCAATTTTATATTTGGTTTCCCTAATCTGTTTTGGGAGCCCTATTCTGTTCTGCCTTATGGTGCCACAGGCCAAGGTGTCCATGCAAAACAACAACTTGAACAAAGGGACACTTGTGTAATAGTTGTCCATGTACAAGTGGTACCCTTTGTTCAGTAAGGGGCAAACAAGGTCCCAGACAATTTTTTCCACTTATGCCCAGATGGTCTGGGCAACCTGGTGGGTCAAGCTTGGCATCTTTCCCCTCATAAACCTGGAAGGAATATGTGTAGCCACTACTGCTTTCACATAATTTATAAAATGTTATCCCATACCGGGAGCGTTTAGGAGGGAATGCATTGCTTGAACCCTAACCGGCCTTTAAATTTCATTAGGCACTCATCAATACTAATTTCTCGCTTGGGGGGTATAAACTGCAGCTAATCTGGTTTGGAAGTGAGAAATAAGGGGGCGAATTTTAAAAAGCCTGTCATATTTGGGGTCATCTTTGGGAATGCACTGGGTATTGTCATTTTAATGTAAAAAGCGGAGGAGGAGCGCATACCATCCCCTGTTCATGGTGTTGGAGAATATTGGGGTTGAAATAATGGGGTCTGTGCTCCAGTAGGACTTTAAAGTGGCCTTTTTTATTATCCCTATTATCATGGTAAGTGCCCAGAATGTTTTTAACTCACACACATCAGTGGGAGTCCATGCCTTTTGCTTGTTTGCTTTGGCTTTATTGCTAAATTCCTGGGCAGCGTACAAGTTAGTTTGGTAAGCTAACGCCTCCCAAAACTCATTGCCCATGAACAACTCCATAAACTGGCATGGGGTAAATTCTGTGACATCCGGATGAATGCTGGAATTGGCAGTGAAGGGGGGGAACATCTGGAAAAGTGCCAGCTCCAGGGATCCACTCAGAGGGATCAGGAGTAGTAGAAGCAACACGACTCCTTTTAACTTGTGTGATGATGCTGCACCCCCAGTGCAGCATCATCATCAGAGCTGCTGGTAAACTGGCCCACATCAAAATCTGACGCAGTGTCAGAGTCTGACGTCAACATTTTATATGCCTCTTCCACCGTATAAAAACCTATCCATATATATTTTTTATATATATATATATATATATAATTTTTTTTTATTTTATTTTTTTTAGCCCTACGATCAGTAGCAGCCAACCCTTCATGATCCCAGCATTCAGTGCGACGCGGGATCGCTTATTGGCGGCGACGTACCTGGTATGTCCCGGTCTACCAGTGAACTATGACCAGGAAGTACCAGGTACGTCCCGGACCTGAAGGGGTTAAATTGTGAAAATAACTAGTGTGTTTCAAATGACATTTGGTAATTTACCACAATTTAAAGAAAACACATGACTGGTCAACTCAGGCAGAAAAGTTTGTTCAATATCTGGGTGCAAACGCAGTATCATCTGACAAAAACGAAACAGTATTTCTAATTGCTGTTGGAGCAAAGATTTATGAGGTGCTGTCTCTAGAGAACTCTGGCTCCACTTGCAGGTTGCATACAGGTACTGCATTCAACCATCCGGTTCCAGCAAAATGTTAAAAAAAAAAAAAAAAAAGTCCAAAAAGAATAAAAAAGTTTATTATTGTGAGCAAGTGCCCAAATTAGCGCTGTATCTTCCCAAAAATCTTGACATAGAAAGCGTTAAAGTAAAAGCATTTCAAATACCCTGTCTAATGTAAAAATAAAATGAATGGTTTGATGGGGTAAATTGGAGTGGCCAGGCTCAAAGATTGGGCAAAGGCACAGACTGACCAAAATGGGTGGGGGGGGGTGCACTTCCCAAATGTGGCCTTTTATCCCCAAACACCAGACAAACCCATGCATGGGTGGTATCACTGTACTCGGGAGATGTTGCCAAACACACATTGTGACGTATACCTGGAGCTATAAATGTCTACCCGAAGTACAATTTGTGTGAAAAAATGACTACCACAAACTTTGGCAAAGGCTGGTGTCAGAATCTCATGCATGAAAAGGGTTAAAATACTAGCATTTGAAATACCTTGGGGTATCTAGTTTTCAGAGATATATGGTTTGATGGGGTAAATTGCATATTCGAAGTGGGTTCTTACCATGGACTTATCTGCCAATATCTTATTTGCCTTTGCAGCTGCTAGCCGGCATGGTGCACTACTGCTAAGTCTATTGTCTACAATTATTTCCAAATCTTTTTCATTAGTAGATTTCCCCAAGGAAACACCATTAAAATGATACGTTGCATTTTTATTATTTTGCCCAAAATGAATCATTTTACATTTCTCTACATTGAATCTCATTTGCCTCTTATCAGCCCAGTTACCCAATTTATCCAAATCCTCTTGCAGTGAAGACACATCTGGTTCAACCTTTATTACCCTACTTAATTTTGTATCACCAGCAAACACTGAAACCTGGCTCCCTATACCCACTGGGAAATAAAAAAAAAAAAAATTAAAAAGAAGAAGACCCCTTGAAATCCTTTAAACACAATACCTTAACTTTTGCACTAAATGATTTCAGGGCCTAATATTAGATCCTTCTGCTGATATATATTAGCCCCTGCTGCCCATATATATTAATATTAGCCCCAGTTGCCGATATATATTAATGATAGTCCCTGCTGACTATATAAATATTAGACCCTGCTGCCGATAGCAGTTATAGATCAACACATTAACACACAAACCCAGCTTTGCATGTATAGATCAATTGAAATTCACTTGTGATCTCAGCACTGAAGGTATATTTCAAATCAACAGAATCAGACATACAAATCCTGTATTTGCAGGTATACAATAATAATATATGAAACATAACATCGCAGGTATAGATCAAATAAATACATTGAAACAGCACTGCAGGTATTAATCAACTGAACAAGACATACAAACCCTGTATTTGCAGGTACACATAAATAATGTATGGAAACATAGCATAACAGATATGGATCTACAGAATAACACAAAAACCCAGCTTTGCAGGTACAGATCAATTGGAATTCATATAAAAACACGGCATTAAAGGTATATTTAAAACCCCCTAAATCAGGACTTTCAGGTCAGCGCTGGGTTTTTTTTATTATTAATTTATTTTTATTTTTTTTAACTCTTTCGATGCTGATGTTCCATTGGAGCACAGCATTGACTGATATTTAGTCCAGGGCTTGACAAATTTGTTCTGAATCTAGGCGCCAGGTAAAAAAGTTAGGAGCCAGGATTTTTTTAAACTAACAGTTGGTTAGGAGTGATCTGATCATCATCAGCCCACTTACTAAAATCACAGCGTTTGACCTGGAAGCACCCTGGACTTTCAGGTCAGTGCTGTTTTTTTTTTTTTAATTATTTTTTTTTTAACCCTTTCAATGCTGATGTTCCATTGGAGCACAGCATTGACTGATATTTAGTCCCCACAAGCTTGTGAGGACAAATGTTAACCCCTGCAATGCCACGAATGTGTCATACACAAATGTGGCATTGAAGGGGTTAACGCTGCACTGTCGCTCTCATGGAGCGATCGGGCAGCAGGGGGGTGTTGGGGCTGCTCTCCACACTCATGTGGAGACCGAAGAACCCTCTCCCCTGTCCCTGAAGCTGCCTCTGGCAGCTGGGATGCAATTGCTGGTCTATAGACCAGCCATTGCAGGGGGAGTCTCTGATGACTGCTGTAGGCTTCCATGCCTACAGGAATCATCAAAGGGCTTGTGGGGGGCTCGTTTTTGCTGTTGCTGGCCTGCCTGGGCTTCTAGGCAGACCACCAGCAGCAGAGCCCCCTGCAAAACGGGAATTAACCCCTAAATGCCGCAATCGCGGCATTGAAGGAGTTAAAGCTGCACTGTCGCTCTCATGGAGCGATCAGGCAGCTGGGGGGTGTTGGGTCAGGTGTTGACCCAATCAACACACAACCTCCTTCCCTGAAGCTGCCTGTGGCAGCTGAAAACACGATTGCTTGCTGGTTTTGCAGCAACCGCGTTTTCAGCCTACAGGCTCACTCCGTGGGAGTGATCTCAGGCTCGGGGGCGGGCTCTGAGTGGCTGTGCTGTCTGCCCAGACTGCTGGGCAGACAGCAACAGCAGCGCCCCCGTGTGGTGACAGCCTCTTACATCCACAATTTTTTCTGGATGTAAGAGGCTGACAAAACCTAGGCGCCAGGACAAAATTCTCTGTCGCCATGGCGACCTGGCGCCTGGGATTTGTCGAGCCCTGATTTAGTCCCCACAAGTTTGTGGGGAAAAATGTTAACCCCTGCAATGCCACGAATGTGTCATACACAAGTGTGGCATTGAAGGGGTTAACGCTGCACTGTCGCTCTCATGGAGCGATCAGGCAGCAGGGGGGTGTTGGGGCTGGTGTCCACACTCATGTGGAGACCAAAGAACCTTCTCCCCTGTCCCTGAAGCTGCCTCTGGCAGCTGGGACTCAATTGCTGGTCTATAGACCAGCCATTGCAGGGAGGGGAGTCTGATGACTGCTGTAGGCTTCCATGCCTACAGGAATCAAAGGGCTTGTGGGGGCTCGTTTTTGCTGTTGCTGGTCTGCCTGGCTGCTTCCAGGCAGACCACCAGCAGCAGAGCCCCGTACAAAACAGGAATTAACCCCTAAATGCCGCGACATTGAAGGGGTTAACGCTGCACTGTCACGCTCATGGAGCGATCAGGCAGCAGGGGGGTGTTGGGTCAGGTCCCCACACTTGTGTGGGGAACCAATCAACACACAACCCCCTTCCCTGAAGCTGCCTTTGGCAGCTGATAACACGATTGCTGGTTTTGCAGCAACCGCGGTTTCAGCCTACAGGATCACTCCGTGGGAGTGAGCTCAGGCTCGGGGGCGGGCTCTGAGTGGCTGTGCTGTCTGCCCAGACTCCTGGGCAGACAGCAGCAGCGCCCCCGTGTGGTTACTCAGCCTCTTACATCCACATTTTTTTATGGATGTAAGAGGCTGACAAAACCTAGGCGCCAGGACAAAATTCTCTGTCGCCATGGCGACCTGGGATTTGTCGAGCCCTGCCCTAAATTACAGGCATAGATCACAGGTTGCACACCCCAAAGCAAGCCCTGGCGTCCACACTGTCCACATAGAACCTGGCCAGCACCCAGATAACACACATACGATCTCGGTCCCCAAGGCTCAAACATCCTGCTAGTGCCATCTTTGCCCTTCCACAATTATACATCTATGATACACACAAACACATTAACTCATGCTCTCCCTCATTCAGACAATTCATCCACATATTAACTCATGCTCTCCCTCATTCAGACAATTCATCCATTTTAAGAAACTACGCCCCTTGGAGCTTCAAATGAGGGGCTACATGTATTTCTAGGACAAAAGTTGAGTGCACAAATAATGATGGAATATGTCGCTTTGGCTAGAAAATAGGTTTTTTCTATCCATAGCGACATGTTCATTTGTGTCTAGCGCACTCCAGGTTTGTACTAGAAACACATACACAGCCCCTCATTTGATGCGCCAAGGGGTGTAGTTCTTGCAAATGTGTAATACGATTCTGGGTTCCCACAATGGGGGGGCCGGATCTTCAAGTCTCACCCCGAAGGGCGAGACCCCTTTAGCCTTCAGGGCACCCCCGCAAGGGAGTAACCCCGTTTAGGCTTCACTGCCTCAAAAGAAAAACAGTGATCCAAAAACGTGGTACAAAGTCACAAATCAAAAATGTGAACGTGGCCTCGCTTGTGAGTCAAAAAAAACGTTAAGACCAAAACAAATTAATAGGGACACGTGTAAAAACGTAGTGAATGTATAAATTAATTAAATTAACCCTCAGCCCTCATCATTAAATTAACCCTAAACACCCCATTAGCCACAACTGCCCCTAAATTAACCCTCAAGACCCCATCAACCACAGCATCCCCTAAATTAACCCTAAATACCCCATCAACCACAGCATCCCCTAAATTAACCCTAAAGACCCCATGAACCACAGCATCCCCTAAATTAACCCTAAATACCCCATCAATCACAACTGCCCCTAAATTAACCCTAAAGACCCCATGAACCACAGCATCCCCTAAATTAACCCTAAAGACCCCATCAATCACAACTGCCCCTAAATTAACCCTAAAGACCCCATGAACCACAGCATCCCCTAAATTAACCATAAACACCCCATCAATCACAACTGCCCCTAAATTAACCCTAAAGACCCCATGAACCACAGCATCCCCTAAATTAACCATAAACACCCCATTAACCATAACTGCCCCTAAATTAACCCTAAACACCCCATTAACCACAGCTGCCCCTAAATTAATCCTAAACACCCCATTAACCACAGCTGCCCCTAAATTAACCCTAAACACCCCATTAACCACAGCTGCCCCCAAATTAACCCTAAACACCCCATTAACCACAGCTGACCCCAAATTAACCCTATACACCCCATTAACCACAGCTGCCCCCAAATTAACCCTATACACCCCATTAACCACAGCTGCCCCCAAATTAACCCTATACACCCCATTAACCACAACTGCCCCTAAATTAACCCTAAACACCCCATTAACCATAACTGGCCCTAAATTAACCCCCAACTCCCCTAACGTTCAGCAGCCCAAATATTAATTTTATACTTAGTTTAAAAAAAGGACTTAAAACCCATCTTTTCTCCCAATCATTCAGATAATTCACTCTTTTTCTCTTGTATGCATATACCTGGAGAAAAGCGCTATATAAATACTTGTTGTAATCTTTTTCCACCCCTCGCGCCAGCAGCTGTTACAGGAGATCGGGAAGCGATGCTGGATTCTGCTGACAGAGGGGAGCCCAGGCTGTCAAGCCTGATCCCCTGTGTAGCAGCAGGGATGTGTCTCTCCCACTGCAAGAAGGTCAGAACGTAGCGGTACGTCCATAGGGGACTGAAGGGGTTAATGATAGTGCCTGGCAAAATGAGTAGTATTCCATGTAGCAGCCTTACAAATCTCCTCAGGAGAAGCAAGAAAAAGGTTCGGCCCAAGAGGTCGCCATTGCCCTGGTGGAGTGGGCTCTAAGTCCAAGCACGGGAACCTTGTCAGTAGACAGGTAAGCGTTACGGACAGTTTGAGTAATTCACCTCATTTTTCTTTTATGTGCGTTTGTCTCTGTTTTGGCCTGCGTAGCATACAAACAGGTTAGGAGATGCATGCCAAGTTTGATCTTGAGATTGACAGACGTTTATGCAAATCAAGAGTATGTAAACGTTCTTCTACCTGACTGCTGGGATGGGGATGGAAGGTTAAGCGTGTGATATCATGTTCTCTATGGAACTAAGAATTAACCTTGGGAAGGAATTCAGGGGGAGGGAGAGTACTACCTTATCAAGGGGGGAGTGTAAAAAGGATACTGAAGTAGACAATGTCTGGAGTTCACCTATACGCCTAGCAGAAGTGATGGCCACAGAAAATGCCACCTTTTGCAACAAAGAGGACAAGGTCCAGAGGTTCAAAGGGGGCTAGAGTCAACTGAGTCAAGACAAAATTGAGATCCCAGTGCTCTAGAGAACCCACAGAAGGACCTAATGGTGGCTAAATCATGTCTAGCATGACACTAAGGGCGGAAATGTAGACCCTAATGGTGACAGGAGCCAGTTCGCTATCAAAGCCTTCTTGTAAAAAACTAAAATACATCTGCGAGGGCAGGATATAGGGGAGAGGCCCTTGGATAAGCACCAGGATGAGAAGCATTTCCATATCTTGATATACCGCAGAGAGGTCAACTTCTTTCTGCTGTGTAGTAAAGTTTCTGTCACAGAGGCGGAGAACCCCTTCATACACAAGAGCCTCATCTCAGCATCCAGTTTTAACAGTTGCAGGCTGGGTCCCTGACAAAGTAGGTCCTTCTTCAAGGAAAGACAGAAGGGAGGAGCTATGCCGAGTTGTCTGATCATCACATACCACACTCTCATGGGCCAATCGGGGCAATTAAAATTAAAAAAGCCTGATCAGCTTCAATCTTTCTCAATACTAAAGATGAGAGGGGTAGGAGGCAAAACATATACCAGCTGGAAATTCCACACTTGGGAAAATGCATCCAGTGCAACTGGCTGGTCGGCAGGGTCCAGTGGAAAGAAAATAAATAAATAAAAATATAAGCAGTTTGGTGTTCCCTCTGGAAGCCATTAGATTTGACCAGAAGCTGGAAGGTGTCTGTGCAATTCCCATTTGTGAGGAAGAGCAGGATGATGGCTGAGATAATCTGCCAGGCAGTACAGCTGTCCCTTGATATGTAGAGCGGACAACCTGGTTGGCTTCTGCCCAATTACAGATTCATAGGGTTACGTGTAAAAGTGCAGAGTTTCTCGTGCCTTCCTGCCTGTTCAGGTATGCTACAACTGCCCTGTTGTCCGAGTGGATGAGGACCTCCTTGCGATACAGACATTCTTGCCAGGATGTTAAGGCTTTCTCTACCGCTAGAAGCTCTAAAGGGTTTGAGGGTGGCTGGGCTTATTCCCAAGTCCAATGATCTTGTCTGATTTTGTTTAGAAAGTCCTCTTCCTTACTTGCTGGCGTCTGTAGTGACCACTGACTGGGCCTCCCTCAGCCAGGATCTTCGTCATGACAAGCTATCGTTGTGTAGCTACCAATCTAAGAAAATCCAAGACCCTGTGTGGAATTCTTATGTGGTGATCCAGGAATGAAATGTGCCCATCCCAGTGGGACAATAGGAAGGCCTGACAATCTCTCATGTGGGCTAGACCCCACTGTATTGAGTACCTGGCAGCTTTTATTCTTCTGATTAGAGCCATAGCTGTACAGAAGCTCGGTCTTCTTCAGCATTGTATCTTCATGATTAGGCTTGTCACCTGTAACCGCTTATCTGAAGGTAAAGACAGGTGAGTATAGACATTTTCCTTCCTGTGATCTTGCCCTGCAAAAACGCTGTGTCCAGTCCCCTTGCCCGGGAATTTAAATTTCTCTAGGGCTGAAACAACTAATCGATAAAATCGATAATAATCGATTATGAAAATCGTTGGAACGAATTTCATCATCGATTAAGCGAATCGATTTTTATCGATTATAAAAAGAGGGGTTTTTTTCAGAGCAAATGCTCTGAAAAACTCCTCTCCTTATAATAATCCGATCTCAAACAGAGATTGGATTATAACACCGGAATCCAGATCCCCCGCAACGCTGCAGGAGACCTGGATTCCCCTCACTGTCGGCCGGTCTCTCACTTCCGTCTCTCTCCCCCCTCCCATACACCCCTCTGACTCCTCCCCCTCCCATACGTCACTCTGCCTCTCTCCCGGCTCCGTTACTGACAAGGACTTTCACTGCAGCTTCATAGAAGCCACAGTGTAAGTCAAGTGCAGTAACGGAGGCTGTCTGTGCGATGCAGACACTCACAGGCTGACAGAGAATCATCCTCTCTGTCAGCTGGTGGGGGTCTGCATCGCACAGACAGCCTCCGTTACTGACAGCCGGGTAGAGAGGCAGAGCGGTGTATGGGAGGGGGGAGGAGTCAGAAGGGTGTATGGGAGCCACCCTCCCATACACCACTGTGGCTCCTCCCCCCCAGAGAGGATGATTTTCTGTCAGCCTGTGAGTGTCCGTTACTGCACTTCACTTACACTGTGGCTTCTATGAAGCTGCAGTGAAAGTCCTTGTGAAAGTCCTTGTCTAGTGAAGATCCGTTGCTGACAGGAGGCAGAGTGGAGTATGGGAGGGGGAGGAGGCAGAGTGGAGTATGGGAGGGGGAGGAGGCAGAGTGGAGTATGGGAGGGGGAGGGGCCAGAGTGGAGTATGGGAGGGGGAGGGGCCAGAGTGGTGTATGGGAGGGGGAGGAGCCAAAGTGATGTATGGGAGGGGGAGGAGGCAGAGTGGAGTATGGGAGGGGGAGGAGGCAGTGTGGAGTATGGGAGGGGGAGGAGGCAGAGTGGAGTATGGGAGGGGGAGGAGCCAGAGTGGTGTATGGGAGGGGGAGGAGCCAGAGTGGTGTATGGGAGGGGGAGGAGGCAGAGTGGAGTATGGGAGGGGGAGGAGCCAGAATGGTGTATGGGAGGGGGAGGCGGCAGAGTGGAGTATGGGAGGGGGAGGAGCCAGAGTGGTGTATGGGTGAGTTATAGTGGTGTATGGGGGGTATTATGAATTTCAGGGAATATAGGGGATAGTAGGCATATCAGGGGGTCATAAAACATCTGGGGGTAAAAGGTATATCAGGGGGCTCAGTTACATATCACTGGCATATAAGGAGTATAAGGCATATCAGGGGCACAGTGGAATCTCCGGCATATAAGAGGTATAAGGCATATATGGGGGCAGAGTGGAAAGCTGGGGGTCTAATGTGCATAACCGGGGGCAGTTTGGTAAATAAAAAAAAATTAAACAAGGCTTTTTTCTCATAGTTTTTATTAAATATGAAAAATAGTTAAAATATGAATATTTACTAATAACTTTGTATTAAAACCTAGTTTGAGAAACACTGTTTGGGTTCTTGTAGCTTTTATTATTATGTCAGTAAAATAAGAAGGTGAATAGAGAGAGGCCATTGTGATAAAGAGATGAAAGTGTAAATTGTACGTTTTTTATTACATTATTTTAAATTTAAAAAAATTGCATTTTTTTATCCGATTAATCGATTAAAAGAAAAAATAAATTGGCCAACTAATTGATTATTAAAATAATCGTTAGTTGCAGCCCTAAATTTCTCCCTTGCGTCGTCCCGGAATTGACGCGCACTATGGGTGGAAGTGCACACGGACAGGCAGGGCGACTTCCATAGGGCTGGAAAAGGATCACCAACGCGGAGGGACATATCCGGGAGGTTGCAGGAACTCAAAGGCGGCAAAAGAGGGGGAAAGGGAGCACAAATGCTCTAACAGGGGGCCCAATAACATAAGACTAGCCCGACCAAGAGCTTAACATGGTCAGTAAGTGACCTCAAACTAAAGGTCCAGCCCAGTTTAGAGCCACACCTAGGGCCTATGTAAAATAAAAAAGGGAATGATAGAGAGACCTCCTACCTGATATAGGCAGAAAAGCCCTCTCTGTCTCTCTCATGTGAGGTGCTGCCAGGTTTGGCGGGGGAAAATATCTTAAGTACAATTTGTGTGGGAAATGAACACAAAAAAGATGACTATTACAAACTTTTGCAATGGCTGGCGGTAAAATTAGTGCATCGAAAAAGAAAAAAAAAACAGCCTGTTAACCCCTTCAATCCCCTATGGATGTACTGGTGCGTCCAAAAAACACATTCTAAGCATCCCCTATGGACGTACCGGTACGTCAGCCCTTCTTGCAGCGTCAGGGACACATCCCTGCCGCTATATGGGAGATCAGGCTGTCGTTTGACAGCGTGGCCTCCCCCCTGACAGCAGAAGCCGGCATCGCCGGCTTTCTGCTGTCTGATCTGATATAACAGCTTCCGGCATGAAAGCCGGAAAGCTGTTACATTTCCTTCTGCTGCTGACGTAACCGGGAAGTTCAGAGGACAGGATATCCCCTGTGAGGACCTGCATAGAGATCACAGTGTGATCGGTGCAGGGGGATCGCGGGGAGGGGAGTGAGAAACCATGTCTCTCACCCCCTTCCTGTCCTGAAACAGAGAAGAAGAAAAAAACGAAAAAAAAACAGTTATTCATTTAAAAATAATAATAATAAAATCATTAAAATAATAATATCAATAATAATGTGAGCTAAGTGATGTCATTGTGACATTACTGGCATGTTCACGAGGTCCCTAAGAGGACCATTTTTCTTTTTAAAAAACAAATATATAAAAAAAGATAATCATAGAAATGTTTAAAAAACCTTACATTGCCCTAGCATAACATCTACCCAGTATAACCCTCCTGCTCCGGTTCACAACCCCCAAACATAAAAGCATAAAAATTCTACAAAAAATTTACACCTTATAGTATGTTCCCTATAAGTGCTGAGAAAGTCCATTACTTACCTCATTTTGTGAGGATTCAGAGGTAAAATTTAATAAAAATTAGGTGTTCTTTTCTCATTTTTACCAAGTTTCTCATTCTAAATTTTCAGCTAATCATCCAACTATGATATCAAAAGAAAGCTATATCTCTCTTTGAAAAAACAATATATAGTTTACATGGGTACACTATTCACAGGAAAAGAGAATAATCGCTGAACCGACATAGCGCAAAAATGGCAAAATTGCTCTGGGACTTAAGGTACCAAAAACCCCTGGGATTGAAGGGGTTAAAATGTCTGCCATGAACCACGGCATGTCAATCCTTGGCTCTAACATTATAGGCAAAAACTAGGTTGGCAGACAATTGGTTGCATTAAATGCACATGTGTATTAAGAGAGAAACTTTTAACAAAGATCAGAGTCCATAAAATTATGTCCTATTGGTAATGTACACATCAGCAAAACCCAAGGCAGAACTGAACAAACAGCCCTGCTGTATATATAATTATAAATGCAGATCAGGTTCGGTTTGATACAATTTGGAACATACATAAACAGCCCATGGGGATATTTGAATCATTCTGAGTAGTAAGTTACGGTATTTTGTAACACATTACTTATGTCCCTCTAAACTGAACCCTTATTTCTCCCACATACGGTTCAAAATCCCACCTCCTACAAAAACAAAAAATAAAAGATGTCTAATTATGTATTTTTTCTTGAGCAAAGGTTATGGCTTATAAAATTATAGCTGCATTTCTAGAAAGTCAAATCGAGCAAAAGAAAAAAAAATACTGCTCTTAATGGAAAACATTGAAAAGGTTTCATTGTGCATTGGGAATTCTAGGTGAAGACGATAGGAACGTATTTTCTCAATATTGATTTCTTGACTACTGAAAACATGTAATTATGATGGTGGAGCCAGTAAATTAATCTGTTCAAAGGCAAAATATATTTCCTGAAAAGAAACAAAATGTATTACCTTTATTTAAAGAGTGCTTGTGAATTTATTAGCGCTATTATAATTGGGAGACAATAAAGTTTAACATTTAAATTGACAATATACATTGATAATAACAAAACACAGATATAGTGTACAAAAGAAGTAGGCCCTGGTCTTGCGAGTTAACAATCACTAAACAAATCTTAAATGCTATCAAGATTTCCGTTTAAATAATTTCGGAACCACAGCTGAACAAAGAAAGAATTGTTAACAGATACTAAATTCCAGTAAAGGAGGCAATCCATGACATAATTGCGCTGCTTTAAAGCCGCCGTGAAGGAAGGCTGCCAATTATGCTTTATAAATGTGTGTGAATCCCACCAAACCACCAGCCAATCCTCGATAGTATGATTTATTCAATCAAATAATTATAGAGTGTATTTGGATACATTATCGGCACATAGAAAACATAGGGTGGATTGAGACAACCGCTTTACCGTTATTGCATTTAACGGTTTTGGAAAAAATCTTTCACGAAACCATAAAAGTAAGGCTCACCGTTCCAATCCGCAGTTCGACAGCTACAACACTGACCTTACTCCAATCGCGACAACCAACCGACCGACCGTGAGATGTAAACCGCAGAACAAAAATCCGCAGATTCGAGTCCGATACTAACCAGTGACCTTACGAGGATGTCACCCACCACATTCGGAAGACCAATCACGATGTAAGCCACTGTGAATGGGTATATGCCCGTTTAGATAACTGACCAATAACACGATAGAGGTGGTGCTTCCGAGAACATTTCCTTTTAGCTGTAACGTCCAATCAACACGCTGAATAGACACATATAATGCAAACCGCTTCATCCATGAGGGTTAATATTCTCGTTGTTGTTAGGGGCTAATAGCTGCGGGTTTGATCCAGCAGAACATTTAAGTATTAGAGGATAGTCATAGAGGATGTGTGTGTAGTTGTTGTCTCTGTATTTGAGCACTTTTGATTAAGTATAAGCTTAAGTAAAACATCATTTTATAATATACACACACACACACACACACACACACACACACACACACACACACACACACACACACACACACACACACACACACACACACACACACACACACACACACACACACACACACACACACACACACACACACACACACACACACACACACACACACACACACACACACACACACACACACACACACACACACACTATATTGCCCAATAGCATATATAAATATGCTATTTAATAATATGGCGCTTAAAAATATATATATATATAAATATATAAGAAAATTATGTTTTACTTAAACTTATACAGTCGCTGTAATATTGATGTACCATCAGAGGATTACAGTTAGCAGCTATGTTTTCTGTGATTCTCAAAAAACACTGAATCTTGCAGACCTTAATGGAAGTTGTAATTTACAGTAACTGTAGCGTCAACAATGGGATTATGTATAAAAAGTGACTCACAGGTACAAAGTTTGAAAGGTAGATTTATAACCATGGCAACCAAATAAATGGCCAATGGTATTATGTGTTGCTCAAAAACACAACCATGGAAGGGGCTTATGTACTGTTTGAGGTTGTAAGGGCAAAAAACTGAACTCGTTATTGTAAACTTGGTTGTAAAGTGTATCTATATAAAACCTCAAACAGTATCAACAATACCAAATATCAATAAAACACATAAATCAAATCTTGATGAAAAAGGCCATGGCCTTTTATTTAGTTTATTAAACAATAACCTTAATAACATTTTCCGAACAATAAACATTAACAAACTCTAGGCCCAAGCCACAGAATACTAAATCAAATGACCCAGGCCAATCACCCTATAATACAGCAGGCCACGTTTATTAATAATGTCCATTGCATGCACATATTAAGAACTTAATACAATAATTAAAAAAAACACAAACACGGTATAAATCGGATAACAAATGGCCGTAGCTTTATTAGAGGGTATAAGAGGCATTAACAAACATTAACCATTTAAAGTAACAACAAACAATTAAATATAACCAACTACAATCCGCCCTTCCCTAGCCAGATTATTTAACCCATTAAGCACCAGGCTGTTTTTTAAATTTTGTACCCTTTTGGGACCAAGGCTGTTATAACACTTTTCCGGTGCTCATGTTTAGCTGTAATTTTCTCCTCACCCATTTTTTCCAAATCTTGTCGTTCTGCCCCATGTGCTATTTCATGTATCTTTAAAGCCAGCCAATGCAATTTACTCCATCAAACCATATCTTTTTGAAAACTAGCCACCCCAAGGTATTTCAAATGCTAGTATTTTAACCCTTTCCATGCATGATATTCTACCACTAGCCTTTGCAGAAGTCTGTGGTAGTAATTTATTTTTTTTCCACACAAATTGTATTTCAGGTATAAATGTATAGGTCCTGGTATACGTCACTATAAAACAACACCCCAATATGTGTTCAGCAACACTTCCTGGGTACAGTGATACCCCACATGCATGGGTTTGTCAGGCTGTTTGGGAGGTAAAATGCCACATTTGGGAAGTGCGCATTTTTCAACTTGGAACTTTAACATCTATGTCCTAAGTGGGCCATCTTTGAAGGCAGGAAATTCAATTTACCCCATCAAACCATATATTTTTGAAAGCTAGATACCCCAGGGTATTTCAAATGGTGGTATTTTAACCCTTTCCATGCACTGATTTTACCACCAGCCTTTGTGAAAATTTGTGGTTATAATTTGTTTTTCATTTTTTATCACACAAATTATACTTCAGGTATGAATTTACAGCTCGTGATATATGTCACTGCCAAACAACACCCCAATATGTGTTCAGCAACATCTTGATTACAGTGTTTGGGGGTTAAAAGGCCACATTTGGGAAGTGCGCTTGTTTTTCCCCATTTTGAACCCCATCCAATTTACCCCATTTAACCATTCATTTGTTTAAATTAGACACCCCTTGGGTATTTGAAATGCTCTTATTTTAACTCTTTCCATGTCAAGATTTTTGGGAAGATACAGCGCTAAATTTAGCACTTGCTCATAATAATACACTTTATTTTGTTTGTTCTTTTTGGTCTTTTTTTTTACATTTTGCTGGAGTTGGATGGTTCCTGTGATGGTGCCATCACTTCATAAATATTTTTAAATGTTACCACATTTTATTTAATTTTTTTAGTTATATTTTATTTTTTAAATATTTTACTAATCACATTGTGATTAGAAAAGTGGGCTCCATTGACTTGCATGGTTGAATGCAGTACCTGTATTCAACCTGCAAGGGGAGCCAGAGTTCTCAAGAGGGTCTCTCCAGACCCTCTGGCAAACTTTAAACAATTAACCATCTCTGATCACTTTACTGGAATTCCTACTTGCCCTGAGGTCCTCCCCTTCTGGAAAATGCCCCGGCCCTGAGAGGTTGCCGCTACGTTACTATTCTGCGTTCCGGGATATCTTGGCCCCTCGCTTCGTAGATGCTTTCAATTCTATCTTAGAGGGCGGTCGTATCCATTCCCATACCTTGTCGGCCTCCATCACCCTGATCCCTAAGGAGGGCAAGGACCCCGAGCAATGCGGTAGCTACCGTCCTATATCCTTACTGAACTCTGATTTGAAGCTATTCGCCAAGATACTTGCTAATAGAATCAAACCCTTTCTGCCCTTCTTGGTACACCCTGACCAGACGGGCTTCATCCTGGGCCATGAGGCCAGGGACAGCACCATTAGAGCTCTTTCACTTATTCACTTTGCAAAATACACGTCCGTCCCAACCTCTCTACCGATGCCGAAAAGGCTTTTGACAAGGTGGACTGGACTTTTATGCTTTCCACCCTGAATCACATGGGATTTGGTCCAGGTTTACTCACCTGGATCAGATTTTTATACTCTACGCCCACGGCGCGAGTTCAGATCAATGGTTCCTTTTCTGACCCTTTCTCTATACGGAATGGGACTGGGCAGGGCTGTCCCTTATCTCCACTGTTCTTTGTGCTCTCCCTAGAGCCTCTCCTTCAGGCCGTCAGGATGAACCCTGATATCTGCGGACTCCAAGTGGGTTCCACGCACCATAAAATTATTCGCTGTTACTCGCCCGGGGATTTCCCTCCCTAATATCCTTAAAGAGCTTTCCCTGTACGGTGCCCTTACCAACTTTAAAATCAATTCATCTAAGTCTCAATGTGAATTTGCCCCAGGCGGCTGTTCTCCCGCTTCAGGCCTCTTTTCCCTTTGCTTGGCGTTGCTCCATAATCCGGTACCTTGGGATTTGGCTGTCTCCTGACTTCCCCCAACTTTTCCACTATAATTTTGCGCCCCTGCTGGCTGCTCTCCAGGCTGATCTGGTTTCATGGAAGAAACTGGCGCTCTTCTGGGTTGGTCGCATCAATACGATCAAGATGAATATTATGCCCCGTGTTCTTTATTTGTTCCAGGCTCTCCCTATCTCCGTTCCTCCCTCCTTTTTTGACTCGCTCCGGTCCACCTTCTTGCGATTTGTGTGGTGCACTCGTGCACCCCGAATTCGCTTCACCACGTTGATACTCCCCAAGTCTAAAGGGGGTCTTGCTGTGCCCTGCCCCCGCTCTTATTATAGGGCGTGTCACCTGCTCCGTGTTCTGGAGTGGACACATAGTCCGACCCATAAGCAATGGGTGGGTGTCGAGGCAGTCCTGCTGGACCTCCTCATGAAGGTCTTACCTTGGTTGTCGATTCCGACAGCTTGCGCAATCACTTCGTCTCACCCTTTTATCCGGGCCACTTATATGACTTGGCTTCAGATCCTTCGGAAGACGCAACTTTCTTCTATCCCCTCCCCGTTGACCTCAGTCATAATAATCCTGACTTTCCTCCCGGGTGGGCCGCGACCTATTCCCAGCTTCCCCTGCTGGTGTGGGACCGGGGATTGGTTCCTTTCTGACCTCTGAGGGCCTTAAGCCCTTGGCCGTACTGTCCTCACGCTCACCCCCCTCCTTCTTAGATTCCTTCCGTTACGCACAATTGTGCAGTTTCTTTCGGTCCTTGCCTCGGAAACACGCCCCATGGCATCTCTAGACTGTATGGCCTTTTACGTGTGGCCTTTCACCCGATATCACCACCGTTCATGGGGGCCTGGGAATCTGAGCTGCAGGTCGCCTTCTCCGAGGCACAATGGGAGAAGATTTGTGTCGTCACTCACGGCTGCTCTAGGAGTAACAGGGACCGGGAAATGGCATATAAATTGTTGTCCCGCTGGTACCGACCCCCGGCCTTGACTTCTACTTACCGCCCAGATGTGCCTAACAGATGTTGGAGATGTGACGCCACTCCTGGCTCCCTTCTTCACCTTTGGAGGCACTGCCCTCGGCTTACTCCTTTTTGGGCCTCGGTCCATCGGCACTTGCAGCGCTTCACGGACAGGACCATTCCTTTTACGCCAGAATTCTTCCTCCTTCATCATCTGTCTTACCCTGTGTGCTGGTTCTGGAGAACGGTGATCCGTCACCTCTTGACGGCAGCCAAGGCGCTAATCTACACTGGGGCAACCCTGCCCCACCCACCCTTAAAGAATGTGTTCTCCGGGTGGAACAGATACGCGTCTTTGACGAATTGCAACTCCTGACCGATGAGTCCCTCGAGTGATATAGGTCCACTTGGTTCCACTGGCTGGAATTTGTGTCGGGGCCTGATATTCGTCCTCTATTGGACTAGCTACATGGACACGTTCCCCCTGGGTTGGGCGAACGGGTCGCTGGGCTTTCTTCCCTTCTTTCATTCTTTCTTTCTTCCTCTCTTTAGTAACATAGTAACATAGTAACATAGTTCATAAGGTGGAAAAAAGACCAAAGTCCATCAAGTTCAACCTATATACATATTGTGTCCCTACTGTGTTGATCCAGAGGAAGGCAAAAAAACCCTTATGAAGCAGATGCCAATTGCCCCATACCAGGGGGAAAATTCATTCCCGACTCCAAATATGGCAATCAGAATAAATCCCTGGATCAACGTTCTGTCCCTATTAATCTAATATCCATAACTTGTAATATTATTGCTTTCAAGAAACACGTCCAGGCTCCTTTTGAACTCTTTTATTGAGTTTACCATTACCACTTCCTCTGGCAGAGAGTTCCATAATCTCACCGCTCTTACTGTAAAGAACCCCCGTCTGTGCTGGTGTAGAAACCTTCTTTCCTCCAACCGTAGAGGATGTCCCCTTGTTATAGATACAGTCCTGGGTATAAATAGGTCCTGGGAGTGATCTCTGTACTGTCCCCTTATATATTTATACATAGTTATTAAATCCCCCCTAAACCGTCTTTTTTCCAAACTAAATAACCCTAATTCTGATAATCTTTCTGGGTACTGTAGTCCTCCCATTCCCCTTATTACTCTGGTTGCCCGTCTTTGAACCCTCTCCAGCTCCACTATATCTTTCTTGTACACTGGTGCCCAGTACTGTACACAGTATTCCATGTGTGGTCTGACTAGTGACTTGTACAGTGGTAGAATTATTTCCTTGTCGTGGGCATCGATGCCCCTTTTGATCCACCCCATGATTTTATTTGCCTTAGCAGCAGCTGCCTGACACTGGTCGCTACAGGTAAATTTACTGTTAACTAAAACTCCTAAGTCCTTTTCCATGTCAGTCGTCCCCAGTGTTTTCCTATTTAATACATATTCCCAGCCTGGATTTTTCTTCCCCATGTGCATAACCTTACATTTATCTGTGTTGAACCTCATCTGCCACATCCCAGCCCAAGCCTCCAACCTATGCAGACCCATTTGTAATCGTGCACTGTCCTCTATTGTGTTAACCACGTTACAGAGCTTAGTATCATCTGCAAAGATTGATACTTTACTATACAATCCCTCTACAAGGTCATTAATAAATATATTAAAAAGAATAGGACCCAAAACTGACCCCTGTGGTACCCCACTAGCAACAGTAACCCACTCAGAGTATGTACCATTAATAACCACCCTCTGTTTCCTATCACTGAGCCAGTTACTTACCCACATACACACATTCTCCCCCAGCCCAAGCATTCTCATTTTATGTACCAACCTTTTATCTGGCACCGTATCAAATGCTTTGGAAAAATCAAGATATACGACATCCAGCGATTCACCCCGATCCAGTCTTGAGCTCACCTCCTCATAAAAGCTGATCAGGTTAGTTTGACAGGACCGATCCCTTGTAAACCCATGCTGATATGGAGTCATACACTTATTTTCATTGAGATACTCCAAAATAGCATCTCTTAGGAAACCCTCAAACAGTTTACACACAACAGAAGTTAAACTAACAGGCCTATAATTCCCCGGGTCACTTTTTGTCCCCTTTTTGAATATTGGCACAACATTTGCTATGCGCCAGTCCTGGGGAACAGACCCTGTCACTATAGAGTCCTTGAATATTAGAAATAGGGGTCTGTCTATTACATTACTTAACTCCCTTAGAACGCGGGGGTGAATGCCATCTGGACCTGGTGATTTGTCTATTTTGATTTTTTTTAGGCGGCACTGCACTTCTTCCTGGGTTAGACAGGCGACATGTACTGGGGCAGTTATCTCATCCTGCTGTATATTACCTGGCATTTCATTTTCCTCTGTGAATACAGCAGAGAAGAATATATTTAATAGATTAGCTTTTTCCTGATCCCCATCTATAACTTCTCCCTCATTACTTTTTAAGTGGCCAACGCTTTCATTTTTAACCTTTTTACTATTTATATAGTTAAAGAACATTTTGGGGTTTGTCTTACTCTCTTTGGCAATGAGTCTTTCTGTCTCCACTTTTGCTGCTTTTATCTGATTTTTACATATTTTATTTTTTTCCCGATAGCTTTTTAGTGCTTCCTCACTGCCTTCCTGTTTTAGTAGCTTAAATGCCTTTTTTTGCCATTTATTACCCCCTTTACATTTTTATTTATCCACATTGGTTTTCTCTTGTTCCTGACTCTTTTATTCCCATACGGTATGTACCTTTCACAGTGAGAATTTAAGATATCCTTAAAAATCTCCCATTGAGTGTCTGTACTCTTGTTTTTGAGGACATTTTCCCAATTTACAGTGTTAAGGGCTTCTCTTAGTTGATCAAACTTTGCCTTCCTAAAGTTCATAGTTCTTGTGGCTCCTCTAAGAGTTCCCTTATTGAAGGACAAGTTATAATGTATCATATTGTGATCACTATTTCCTAGATGCCCCCTGACCTGCACATTAGTTACTCTGTCAGGTCTGTTGGTTAATATTAAGTCCAGTAGGGCGCCCCCTCTGGTCGGGTCCTGTACCATTTGGGACAGATAATTATCCTTACTTAGTCAGAAACCGGTAACTCTCTTTCATTCTCTCCCTTCATTTTCCATCTACCCCCCCCTTTTTTTTTTTTTTTCTTTTATCTTTCCCGTCAGTTTTCCTTCCTTCCTCCTCCAATTGGGCTCGCAGCTCGTTTCTCTGAGGCGGATATGTACTATGCCATGTCTTGCTATGCTGCCCGCGTATGTCTGCTCATGCTCATCCACTGTCATGGTGTTTCTCATTTAGTTGTCACACTACTGTCTGGTGCTTTTCTGTTGGCGCCCCAGGTTGCTATCATGACTTCCCCCTCCCTAATTTGGATGTACTGTTGTTCCCCGTTTGTTTACCTCCCTCCTCTCTCCGAGTGGGCTCGCAGCAAATTTCTCTGAGTGTGATGTGTACTTTGCCATGTCTCACTATGTACCTCGCACATGACTGCTAATGCTCTTCTACTCAACTGTCATGATGTTTCTCATTTTGTTACCACAATGATGTCTGGTGCCTCTTCGCTGGCGCCTTGTGTTGCTGTCATGACTCCCTCCCTCCCTAATTTTCCTTCTGTACCCTCCACCGACAAAAAACTTAAAATAAAGAAAAACTGATTTACCCTAAAGAATTAACCAATTGGTCCATCTGTCTTCTGACAGGATGGAGGCGTATACAGGGGTCTGGGCAGGCTGGATATTATTTCTGTCATCCACAACTCCGGCTGGGCTCCTGAAGTAATGCTGTTTGCTTTAATCTCTTTAATCTCAGTCGTATGGGTGGTTCTCCTCATTTATGTTGGTCTCTCCTTTTCTCTCTATTCTTGCCCCCCCTCTCCCTTCTTAAATATTATATATATATATATATATATATATATATATATTAATATATATATATATATATATATATATATAGTTGTTTTTTTTCGTTCTTCCTTGCGGTGGCCCGAGAAGGCGGTGGACTCCATTGGGGATGATGCGAGTAGGTAGACTAGGTTAGTGTTATCCCTCGTGTGTTACCAATTGTATGATACTATTTATTTTATTTGACTACATATGCCTCTACTTTAACTCCTTAACGACAAAGCCTGTACATGTTTTCGCCGCGATTGGCGGCTTTGCGGCATCCACGGAAGCCTCACAAGTGAGGCTGACCGTGGATCCGGGGAGGAAAGCCCTGCCCGCAAGAAAAATGGCCACCGCCACACCGATCATACGGAGCCATCACAGCGCATCCTGGTGTGGGAGTTCGGTGTCGCTGAATGCCTCACTATCGAGGCATTTCAGCGACACCATTGACGTTTAGGAGGTGATCAAAGATCTAAACTCTTTTAAAACGGCTGTCCGCCGCCGTACAGTGTATGGCAGACGTTGACACCACGGGAAGGGGCCAGACATTGTAAACCGTTATATTGTTACCAATATCGTTACCAATATCCGAGAGATGAACTCCATCTCTAAAATAAAGACCTGTGCTTCCATTTTTTAAGTCAACATGCCTAAAACTAAAACCCCCTATCTTGGGAAGAAATTTTTCTTACGCTTTCTAAAGGTTTAAGACCTTTTTCTTTGCACCAAAGCCAGCGCGGAACAATTTCTGAAAATATTAAAAACCACAAAAATACACACGCTGTCTTTACTAAAATTATAATTATTCGGGCACCAATGCTAGAATAATTTCAAATTTTAAGGCAAGACAGGAGGCTTCCTATTTTGCAGTTTTAACGCCCGATACCAACGCCGCAGCCGCTGAAGACACAGAGCGGAAATAGAAGGAATGAAAGGTGGAGGCACGGGACCAATCCACGGCCCGCAGAATGTCACCCAGAGCCACCCCAGCCGCAGGGCATGGGAGGCCACAGCCCCCCAACCAAGTGGGCACCAAAGGACACCTCAACACCGGCCAACGATGCAATGCAGGACTACATCTCCCATAATGCTCTTTCAGCTAAGGGGCTGGCTGAGGAGTATGGGAGATGTAGTCCTGCGGCAGCTGGAGGGCCGCAGGTTGGACACCCCTGGTCTAGAAGGTATGGGTTTGGAGACTTCAGCTGGGGCGCGATGACGTGAGGGCATGTACGCACGCTCTCACTGGTGCGTTGTAGGGGAGGGGGAGAGAGGGGATGAGAGGACGCCGGCCGCAAGAACAGAACCTCACCGCAACACTCCTACCTCTTATTGGTGCTTTCTGAGCTGCAATCTGCTCTCGTTTTATGAGAGCTAATAAGTGAAGTTCCTGGTGAGCGACTAAGGCGATGTCCGGAAGCGTTATTACACCGGAGCTTCATCTTTGGACACCCACGACGTGGCAAAGGGGAAAAAATACAAGGAAAAAAAAACCGGAACTACTCCGGAATATTCTAGGGGGAGTATCCGTGATACAAAAGAAGATCAAGATTAACACTGAAAGCTCAAGATAAAGCTATAACCCTGCTGCAAAGCTACAACTAGATGGAGTTCAGAACAGATTCAACCTAACGTGGTGAGCTGTATCTTAAATAATTTACTTCTTCTCCAATATATTATTTAATTATTTATTTATTTTTTTGCTTTGGTAAATTTCTTCATTGCATAATCTAACTTTTGCGATGATGGCATAATTATATAAACTTCCTACAAGAATCAAAGTGTTTTAGATACCTCATTTCATCTTGCTTTGAATAAATTGATATCTTTTTGGACTGGAGGCGTCTGAGGCTACATTAGTTCAACAGACATAACCATATACAAAGCGGCCTAAGATTTGAATCAAGATATATGCACGTAAATTGCTTTTTTAATATAGTTCTATATACACTTACGGGAATACATTTTTATTAGACCTAATTTCTCTGACTAAAATACCTCCAAAAAAGGATAAAGACAGAGAAAAACATAAGAGTCAAGAAAATAACAAAACAATCAATATCTTCAGCTCTCCTAAATTAAACATCCAAACTATGGAACATAGAAGATCCATATCAGCTGAGATGAAAGAATCTATATCTCATAGGAGCACTGAGTTACTATATCCAGATCCATCCCCTCTTCCCCCCTGGAGATCTAATGGAGGGCTACTACAAAAAAATCAAACAAGATCTGGAAGAAAACATTTCACAAATTAAAGTGGAGGTATCTCAAATCTCCGAAATACTATCCAGACATGAGGAAAATATCACAAATTTACAGGAAGATAATAAAATTCTCCATCATGAAAATGCTGAACTTACAAACAAAGCTAATATGGAGGGTACCAAGAAAAAAAAGGGGCGTGGCAATAATCTTTTCAAATAAACTTAAAATTTAACCCATTTACGAGGAACTTGACCCAAAAGGACGGTTTCTGTTACTGATTGTAAAAATTAACGATATTACGTACACACTAATTAATGTGTACGCTCCTAACCGGAGAGCTTCTCGTTTTCTTTATACATTAATTAATAAAGTTGAATCCCTCCAGACTGGTATCCTCCTGAGGGGATTTCAATTCGGTTCAGGAACCTAAGATAGCCCGTAGCCACCTTACGTTGGATATGAGCAAACGAGCATGTCCCCATACTGGAATCCAAGAACTTCTACTAAAAAACTCTTTGTATGATTGTTGGAGAGTTTCCCATCCATCAGAGAGAGATTATACTTTTTATTCAAACATGCATCAAACCTATTCGCGCATAGACTTCTTTTTGATAAAAGCAAAGTTTTTTAAATTAGTGAAGGATTCCAGAATAGGGAATATTACATGGTCCCACCATGCTCCGGTTTTTCTAGATATTACTAATAACCCTGATTGTAATATAAGAAACAATTGGAGACTAAACTAATCTTTATTGAAGAACAGATTAAACATACAAGAGTTGACAAGGGAAGCTCAGCATTTTTTACAGGAAAATGATAATAGAGAGGTATCTGATCCTACTTTATGGTGCACATTTAAAACATATATGAGAGGAATATTGATAAAAATGGGATCTAGAGAGAAGAAACGGAGAGGTTCTACATATAGCTATATATAAAATTGGCCAAATTAGAGAGAATTAACAAAAATGATAATGACCTCTCTACGCTCCAACAAATAAAATCTGTTAGGCAAGAAATAGGGTTGAAAGAATTGGATAAAATTAATTGGATGCTATTACAATTACGCAAAAATTGTATTACTCTAGCAACAGAATTAGTAAAACCTTATCAAATAAGATGAAATCCAAAGATAAATTTGAAATAATTAAAAAGATAATATTGTGATATAAGCACTTCTTATCTCCTAAAGCAATATCCAACGCTTTTGCTAATTATTACAAATCTTTATATAATCTAGCTGAGCCTCCTCAATCAGACCTGACAATAAGTAAATTTCAACAAAAATTAAATCTTCCAAAAATTTCGGTTCCGCAAGCGCAATTTTTAAATCAACCGTTCTTATTATCAGAAATAATTAACTCTATAAAAGATATGAAACCAGGAAAGGCGCCAGGTCCAGATGGTTTCTCTGCTCGTTTTTTGTTTTATTACAGCAGACAATAGCTCCGCTGTTACTGCAAGTATATTCCTCTGTCTCCTTAAAGGAACAACTTCCTAAGGAACTTCTTCAAACTGCTATC
This sequence comes from Spea hammondii, assembly GCA_029215755.1. Classification (NCBI taxonomy): domain Eukaryota; kingdom Metazoa; phylum Chordata; class Amphibia; order Anura; family Pelobatidae; genus Spea; species Spea hammondii. Next base: position 39,941,216 of record JARDYJ010000006.1, on the reverse strand, counting down.
ATTCCACTCCTGAAAGAAGGCAAGGATTCAACTTCTACACTTAATTACAGGCCTATATCTTTAATAAATATAGATATTAAGATTTACTCTAAAATCCTAGCACAAAGATTAAAACAAGTGATACCACATATTATTCATAAAGATCAGACATGATTTGTAGAAGGCAGAAGTTCATCAGACAATACCCGTAAGATCTTTAACCTTATTCATAAAGGTCAACCTCTATCGAACTAAATCAGCTTTTCTCGCCTAGGATGCTGAAAAAGCATTTGATCGCGTGAATTGGAGATATTTAGAGGCTGTCTTAATTAACTATGGTATTGAGGAATTATTCAAAGATTACGTGATGAGTCTTTATTTTAACCCAACTGCTAAAGTTGTAGGACATTTATTGACTCCGATTGGTTCCCCATAAAAAAAAGAACACGCCAGGGATGTCCATTATCTCTGTTATTATATATACTTAGTATAGAGCCCTTGGGAGAATTAATAAAACAATCCCCTGATATTTCGGGGGTCGGTAATAATCCCCGCACTTTTCAAACTAATAGATCAATTTGGTTCATTGTCCAATTATAAGATTAATATTGGGAAAACTCAGGTCATTATGACCTGCTATACCCAAGAAGAAATCGTTGATCTTGGGTCCATGTATAGATTAAACTGGAACAGCCAAGCCATAGATTACTTGGGAATTAATATTACGAAAGATTTACCTTCTCTTATTAACTATAAAAACTTGTTGGAAAAAAACAAAATACATTTATCTAGATGGAGAAACTTAGATATTTCATGGCTCAGCCACATAAACCTTATAAATGGATATCTTCTCCCAAAAAACAATGTTGACCCATTACTTAGCATGGGACAAAAGATCTAATAACCTACCAAGATGAAAGCAGACATTAAGAAAGGGGAACTAGGTTATTTGTTTTGGGCTAATGCATCTCGAGCAAAGAAGATAATTAATCTGAACCCCATAATATATGATACAATAAGAATGATACTCATATTTAAAAGAAAAGCAAAAATAAATCGATCCCTCTTTTCTTTCACTTCGCTGGAGGCTATTTATTACCATATCAGTGATATAGATCTGACTAAATGGCATATGAGTGGTATCTCTTGCATTGGTAATATCCTAAATCAAGGTATTCTTATGCCATTTTCTCAGATTTAAGGATTAAGAATTTTATTAATCGGATAGGAATAGATAATAATCCGTCAATAGAACACTGGTTGATGACACACACACACAATAAAAAGCAAATCTCGAGCTCAATTATCCTTTTACAAAGCCTTAATATAGATGAGAAAGATCCCCCGATCCTGAGATGGGAAAGAGACTTGGGTATAGCAGATTCATTGGAACAATGCCTTCTTATCAACAAAAAAACACGTCCATTCGATAAACTCATTAGAGACCTATATAAAGGTTATCTATAGATGGTATTTAGTTCCCGTTAGATTGAATAAAATCGATCAAATAAATTCTGATAGTTGTTGGCGGTGTTCCGCCTATACGGGTTCCTTTTTGCATATATGGTAGGAATGCTCCCAATTATTAAATATTAGGAAGAATATCTTGCAATTATTCAATCTCCTTTTCCAACTCCAGGACCAGGTGGATCCACAGATGTTTCGGTTTCATCTGGGTTTAGAGAAACTTAAGTCAAATCAAAGAATACTTATTATACATTTTTTTTTTGGCTGCAAAGATTTGTATCGCTAAACAGTGGAGAAACGCTGGCATAATAAACTGGGAGATAGTCATTAATCAAATACAATAGCAGTACACAATGGAAAGGGGATATTATAATAAACTTGAAAAGATCGACATGTTTGATAAAATCTGGCGACCCTGGAAATTATTTCGGGAGGAGCGCGTTGGTACCCCTAGGTTACATTTTTTTATATATATATTTGGCCCCTGCACATTTGTAATCAATTAATTAAATTACTATGAGATTAACTTGCGGGCCCAGAGGCAAGGCCGGACTGGCCCACCGGGATACCGGGAAATTTCCCGGTGGGCCGGCAGGTCCGTGGGCTGGGCAGCCGGCAGACTAACCCTGAAGACAGACGCTGAGCGGCTGCAAATGGCATTGAAGGCCTCCCTCGGGGCCAGGGGTGGGCTGGGCAGGGGGGCAATTGCCCCCCAGGCTGCCCAAAATCTAATCAAAGCGGCCGCTGGGTGCTGATGCGGCCGGCTGGCATATAGGGGGCATAAGGCTTTTCTGGAGGCAGAGTGCCCCATGATATGCCTTTTAACCCCCTTCATGCCACTCTGCCTCCAGAAATGCCTTATACCCACTATATGCCACTCTGTCCCATGATATGCCTTTTAACCCCCTATATGGCAGAGTGGCATATAGGGGGTATAAGGCATTTCTGGAGGCAGAGTGGCATATAGGGGGTTAGAAGGCATATCAGGGGGGCAGAGTGGCAAGCCTGGGGGCAGAGGTGCATAACTCGGGGGTAGGTTGTCAAATGAAAGGAAATAAAAACCAAACATGTCTCAATCATAGCTTTTATTAAATATGAAAAAAAATAGTCTACATGAATTAATAAAGAAATAAAAGTTTCTTACCAGAATATCGTGAAGAATAATGTGATCAGTGTTTTGTTCCACTGAATAAAATGGAACTTTTTCATCTAAAAATGTTCGCAGTAGCAAATCTTTTGATCCCATTATGTGTAATGTATTTCATTTATTAGGGCCTTTTAACACTTTTGCTTTCTGGCATTTTAATACAAATAATGAGATAAAAAGAATGGCGAATAGTGTGACGCGGGTATGTATAAGGGGTGCGTGTGGGTATAAGAGCTTGACCGTGAGATAAACTATATGGGGCTGGTCTCCAAATTTTTCCAGGGCTGCTTTTCAGTCCCAGTCCGGCACTGCCCAGAGGATATATCCCGGCTACTCCCAGCAGAGAATGTTGATGTATGAATGTCAAGAAGAAAGGGTCGATATCTGTAACGATATCTGTTAGTTCTATGAATGATATACACTGCAATAAACTTTTTTCCTTTTTTCTTTTTTTTTTTTTTTTTACAATGGTCAGCCATATTTATGGAGGTATGATGTAATAAAATTCCCTTTTGTATTGGGGGCATACACGTACAGTATATATGTATTCATACTAAGAAGTTTGATATATGAAATATGACCTGAGAAGGATATGTGTATTTTGAATTTATGAATAAAAAAAATAAAAAAAATAAATAGAAGGTACGGGTTTCACACAGAAGAGGACAAGGACTTGGTCCTCCTGTGGATCCGAAACAAGAGCCCCTTTGGAGAAAAGGAGATAGCATTAGCGTCAAAAGCCCTAACATCGGACACCCTGGGAAAGGACAAAAGACACACAATGGGGGTAAGTTTAGCCGATAACTGCTGAAGGGAAAGGGACTCGTTATCCGACCACGATGAAGAAAATCAGAGACCAAAGCTACGTCCCACAGGGAATCGTAGCGAGGTCCTGGAGGTCGAGACAAGCGGATACCCCGCGATAGACGGCACACCGACTCACTGGAGAAACAGACGTGGCCAAAAGAAATCGCCGAACGAAAAATATTCACTGTCTGGTAGGACTTACCTGCCGAAAATAACAAAAAATTAAGAATAGAGTCTAAAGGGGCCGAATGGGGATCCACTTTTTGCAGCCCATCTTCTCCAAGCTGCCCGGTAAGACTTTCAGGTACCTGGAGCCCAAGACTCTTGGAGCCTGAAATGAGACGGAAGTGCCAGAGGGTCCCGGATCAATAACTCCCGCAGGGCTGGAAACCACGGCTGCGAGTGCCAGAGGGGCGATCACCAGAACTAGAGACCCCCGGCTCAACGCAGGTGATGGATAACCCTCGAGATGAGAGTGAAAGAAGTATAGTCATAAGAGCCTGACCTCGGCCACACCTGGGTCGTCGCCCAAGCTTCCGGGTCCGGGAGCCAACTGAAGAAGTCCTCCGTCTGATGATTCGTCCTGGACGCAAACAGGTCCAGATGCAGGGGACCCCTCCAGCGATGGATGTCCCAGAAAACTTCACCGTGAAGTCTCCAGTCGCTCGCATCCCACCAATGTCTTGAAAACCATTCTTTCAGGAGGTTCTCTACACCTGGGAGATACTCTGCCTGCAGAGTGATGTTGCACGCTAGACTGAAGTCAAAGATGTCCTTCGTCACCTCCGTGAGTCACCAGGATCACGTGCCCCCCAATCGGTTGATGTACCGCACCACCGAAATGTTGTCCATCCGGAGGAGGAGGCAACAATACGTAGGTCTTTGGCCAGGCTCTGGATCGCGAACGAACCTGCAATCAACTCCAAACAATATATGTGGAGAGAACGGTCCTCCAGAGACCAGTGGCCCCCAGTCGCTTCCAAACTGGTGGCTGCACCCCAGCCCAGCATGCTGGCATCAGATTCGAGGACGAAATCTGGCTGAGAACTGAAGATCGTCCGACGGTTCCATGCCTCCATATGGTGAAGCCACCATTGAAGTTCCTGACGTACCTCGGGAGTCATCCGAACTGCCTGGTCATAAGACGGGATCCTGTGCAGATGCTGAGCCTTGAGGCGTTGCAGGGCGTGGTAATGAAGGGGACCTGGGACTATTGCTTAATTAGATGATGAAAGGAGACCCACCACACACGCCAGAAGACAAAGTGAACAGGAATCCATGTGAAGGAGAGCACGGAGCTCCTTCTGAATGGAGACAATCTTGGACCTTGGAAGTCAAAACATGGCCTCCTTCACGTCTATCTTGAAGCCCAAGAAGAGAATACGCTGGCTTGGGGACAGCTCGGACTTGAGCGTGTTGACAATGAAGCAGAGCTGGTGAGTCTGAATCACAAAATCTATTTGGACCAGAAGGGTCTCCCGGCAGCTAGAAAAAAGCAGAATATTGTCGAGATAGACGATGCATCTGATGCCCCTGGACCAAAAAAGCGCCATCACCAGCTTCAGGAGCTTCATAAAGCACCAAGGGGATGAACTGAGGCTGAAAGGCAGAGCGTTGAATTGCCAAAGTTGCCTGCCCCAACGAAACTGCAGGAATTGTCTGTGAGGGGCGGCATCTCTGGTGCCGTCCCATAGGAAAGAGGTGGTTGGGGGCGGTACGGAGGGTGGAGATCCAGACGTGACGTCAGACGCCACGTCTGGGATCTCTATAAAACTCCCAAGCTCCGTTATGTCGGCTCTCAGATATTCTGAGACGCTCTGTACCCTACACAGCGTCCCCAGTTCTGTGCTCCTTAACCTGTTTGCCTCCTGTTTGACCCTATCTGTTGCCTGGCAATTGCCTGTGACCCGACTACGCTATATTTGATTGCTGCCTGAACCTGATCTCTGCCTGTGACCTGACTACGCTATATTTGATTGCTGCCTGAACCTGATCTCTGCCTGTGACCTGACTACGCTATTGATTGCTGACTGAACCTGATCTCTGCCTGTGACCCGACTACACTTTGTGTGCTGCCTCTACGCGATTTATTTTTATCGTGCCCTATCTCCACTACTCTGGACTGTTTCACTTACCTCCGGTAGTCCTGCATTCTGGGCTCCTTCTACCCTGCTAATACAGACGCCAGCAAGTGTCTGACATAATATCTGAGCCATACATGGAGTCCGCGGGGCTAGCAGAGGCCATTACATCTATGGCCCACCAATTAACCTCCCTTAATCGCACTGTGGGGGAACTCCAGGCGGAGGTGGCTGATCTCCGGTATCAGCTACAGGAACTTCGATCCGGATGCTCTGCACCATCAGCCCTGGATCCGTCCAATGCTCTTGCTCCTGCAGGGGCTATGGATCCCGAACCTCATATAGTGATGCCTGACAAGTTTTCCGGGGAGAGGTCCCAATTCCGGACTTTTCTTACCGCCTGCCAAGTGATGTTTACACTCAAGCCTCGCACCTTTGCCTCGGACCGTGCAAAAGTACACACAGTAATAACATTACTAGCAGGTGAACCTCAGCAGTGGGCCCATCACCTTCTCCGTACTAATGACTCGGTCCTTGAATCCTGGTCCACATTCCAGTCAGCTTTAACCAAGATCTATGATGATCCTCTAAGAGCAGCTACTGCCCAGAACACACTGCGCCACCTCAGGTAAAGTAGGCGACCAGTGGAGGAGTATGTTACGGACTTCCGTCAAGCTGCTGTTGAATCCATGTGGAATGAGGTTGCCCTCCTCGATCAGCTTGACCTGCGTGGGGCCTACAATTTGGTACGGATAAGAAAGGGAGACGAGTGGAAGACTGCCTTTCGGACACGGTACGGACATTTTGAGTACGCCGTGATGCCATTTGGTTAATGCAACGCCCCAGCGACATTTCAACATTTTCTGAATAATATATTTTGGGACTATCTGGATGTCTTCGTTGTTATATATTTAGATGACATATTAATATATTCAGAAACCCTGAAAGAGCATAGAAAACATGTGCACATGGTTCTCATCCGGTTGCGTGAAAACAATCTTTATGCTAAATTGGAGAAATATGCATTCGAAACAAACACAGTGGAGTTCCTCGGTTTCCTCGTAACCCCCCAAGGGGTCCAAATGGATGACAAAAAGGTTCTGGCCATCACTTCCTGGTCTTGTCCTACCAATAAGAAAGAAGTCCAACGTTTTATAGGCTTCGCTAATTTCTATCGGAAATTAATCCGTGATTTCTCTAAAGTAATACAACCCCTTACACTTTTGACCAAAAAAGAGGGTAGATTCGTCTGGACTTCTCCCGCTCAAGATGCCTTTGATCGTCTCAAGCGTCTCTTCACCTCGGCGCCTATCCTTGCCTTTCCTGATCCCTCCAGACCCTATATTTTGGAAGTAGACGCTTCCGATTCTGCGATAGGGGCTATACTTTCTCAAAGAAGTGGCCCTCAGAACATTGTACACCCAGTTGCTTTTTTCTCTAAGAGACTGACTCCTCCCGAGAGGAATTAAGATGTCGGCGACCGTGAATTACTTGCCTTAAAATCTGCCCTTGAAGAATGGCGACATCATTTGGAAGGTGCTACCCATCCTGTATTGGTATACACCGATCATCGTAATTTGGAGTATCTCCGCACGGCTAAACGGCTAAAACCTCGCCAGGCTCGTTGGGCCCTGTTTTTTAGTCGATTTCATCTCAACATCACCCATCGTCCAGGATCTAAGAATGGCAAAGCGGATGCCCTATCACGTACAAACGAGGGATCGGAGAGTACACCTGACATCGACAAAACCATCTTACACAAGGGCCATTTTTTAGCATCCTTTCCGTCTATGAGGGAGAGACTTCGTTATCATAGCACCTCTGAGAGATTTACTGCCCCTCGTTTCTGTACTCGAAAGGAGGGGTTGCTTTACTTCCGCGACAAGATTTTTGTGCCTCCTCCGGTACGTCAGGAGGTAATCCGTCTTCACCACTCTACTTTGGCTGCAGGACACGGAGGTTCACGTAAGACGGTGGAGTTAATCCAACGTCTCTTTTGGTGGCCGGCTATGCGTAAAGAGATCATCGCCTATGTTTCAGCTTGCCAAGTGTGTGCCACCTCCAAGACCTCACGTCAACGACCTGCCGGACTCCTTCAACCTCTACCAGTACCTGAACGACCATGGACTGATATTTCAATGGATTTTATTGTAGACTTACCTGATTCACATGGGTATACAACCATCTTGGTAGTGGTAGATCGGTTCACTAAGATGGCCCACTTCTTACCAGCCAAGGGTCTACCCAACTCTTCTGAAACAGCCACCTTATTCCTCAAGGAGATCTTCCGTCTTCATGGCTTACCCCGCTCAATCACAACTGACCGTGGAACACAGTTCACCTCTCGTTTCTGGCGTGCCTTCTGTAAAGGACTACAAATACAGCCCAACTCTTCCTCCTCCTTTCATCCGCAGAGCAACGGGCAAACTGAGCGAGTTAATCAAATACTCGAACAATATCTACGTTGCTATATAACCCATCTTCAAGATGACTGGGTCCAATTGTTGCCAACAGCAGAATACGCCTATAATAATCAAACACAAAGGACTATTGGCTGTTCTCCATTTTTCGCCAACTTTGGGTATCACCCTGCTTCCTTGCCAGCTGCTCCTACTTCCGATTCAGTGCCTGAGGCTGCAACCAGACTTCAACATCTCATCCGGTCCTTTAATACCTCACGAACCAACATCCTTAAGGCCCAAGAGACATACAAGACCTATGCCGATCGTCTCCGTTCTCCAACCCCGTGCTACCAAAAAGGAGACAAAGTATGGCTCTCCACTACACATCTTCGTCTATCCTGTCCATCGAAGAAACTCGGTCCTCGTTTCATTGGTCCCTTTTCCATCCTTGAGATGGTTGGTTCTGCTGCGGTCCGTCTCCAGCTACCCAATAAATACCTTATCCATCCTGTTTTCCACATTTCCCTTGTGAAACCTTGGAGGTCCTCGTCAGATCCTCCTCCTCCTCCGCCTCCGGTAGAGATTGCAGGAGAGATTCCCGAGTAAAGAACGGGCGTTTGGAATATCTCATACATTGGAGGGGCTATGGGGCGACGGATCGTTCCTGGGAACCTATAAGTGATATCCATTCTCCTGTCAAACTCCGTGCTTTCCACCGTAACCACCCAGATCGCCCCCAACCTGATCGCCCCCGGAGGAGTCGTCTGGGAGGGGGGCTCTGTAAGGCACATACCGTCCAGCGTACGGTACGCGCCGTCCGAGGTCCGGGACGTCCCTCCCGGGGCAGACCGCATCTGCTTGCGGCAGCCTCCTGGTCCCGGTCACCAGCGCGGGCAGCGTGTTGGACGCGGGGAGCCGGGGAACACGTCAGCGACGCGGTCTGGGTCCCCATGAAGGGGGCGGCGCTTCGGCACGCCTCCCTAAGTTCTCCTCCTCCTGCTAACTGTATGCAGGAGGGAGGGGAAGGAGTGGGGACAGAGGCTTCCCCTGGAGGGGATGGCATCTCTGGTGCCATCCCATAGGAAAGAGGTGGTTGGGCACGGTACGGAGGGTGGAGATCCAGGCGTGACGTTAGACGCCACGTCTGGGATCTCTATAAAACTCCCAAGCTCCCTTATGTCGGCGCTCAGATATTCTGAGACGCTCTGTACCCTACACAGCGTCCCCAGTTCTGTGCTCCTTAACCTGTTTGCCTCCTGTTTGACCCTATCTGTTGCCTGACCATTGCCTGTGACCCGACTACGCTATATTTGATTGCTGCCTGAACCTGATCTCTGCCTGTGACCTGACTACGCTATATTTGATTGCTGCCTGAACCTGATCTCTGCCTGTGACCTGACTACGCTATTGATTGCTGCCTGAACCTGATCTCTGCCTGTGACCTGACTACACTTTGTGTGCTGCCTCTACCTGATTTATTTTTATCGTGCCCTATCTCCACTACTCTGGACTGTTTCACTTACCTCCGGTAGTCCTGCATTCTGGGCTCCTTCTACCCTGGTAATACAGACGCCAGCAAGTGTCTGACAGCCAGGGATAAAATCAGGGTGACTTGTCCCACCAGATCCAGGAGTCTGTCCTGAGCTGACTTAAGCCCCTGTTCTAGCCCTTTTCTAAGGTCCCTTTTATTCAAGCACAGTAAAGAGACCACATTGGGGTCAAAATCTGGGGTAACTGCTACCTTGTCTGGGATGCAGGGAAGAGGGCATTCCGCCCTAAACTTATTTGGGAAGGGGTTTGCGCAGTCACATAGTGGTGGGGTCAAATAAAGTAGAACCGTAGGACCGGGAGGTCTGTAGAAGTGGAAGCCGAGTGGGGGGGGGGTCAGGGACCTACCCAAAGTATGTTGGGGATCGGCTAGATGGGGCTCATCCAGCAAACACTCACGGACGAAGCGCGAGTCAAAATCTCTGGATGAAACCAGATTAACTGAGGCCTCTGATTTGTTAGCAGAATCTGCCCGCCATTCATCCATGGTAGACAGTGGATTGTGAATAGGTCCCGCCTCACAGACCAGGTGGTGCCAAGAGGATAGAGTGATAGTCTGATGTAGGAGGCTGTCCTTGAGGCATATTGGCAGTCATTTTTGAAAGGAATGACTCCACAGAGTTAGAGAATTTAGACTCCAACCAGGCCATAAAGACATCCTGGGAAGGAGTATTATCCTGGGACATGATTTCTCTGGTGGATGCAGAAAAAAAGGAGGGTAAGTGAGGATAATAGGGGCTCACCCTGAATAAACTTGTATATACAACAGGGGCTCACCCTGGAGGATATGCACTTATTGCAAAATCTCAAAAAACAAGGGTTTAAAATAAAACAGGGCTCACCCTGTAGCCACAAACAGCAAGGTAGAAAGAGGCAGGGGCTCACCCTACAAACAGATGTTCTTGAGGGCAGGAAAGCACACAGCAAACTAAGAAAACACGGTACAAACAGTAAGATGGAAATCAATCAAGATGTCCGCCGTTAACTAGAAGGTATGTTAACAGGGGACACTAACATGGCCGCCACACTGTAAAGAAGAAATACCAAGATGGCAGCGGGATCTTGCGATCAACCAAGGTGGCCGCCGCAAGAAACCAATATGGCGGCGAACTCTTGTGAAACGCGAGAGTTCGTACGCAACCAGGATGGGGGCTGGAGAAGGAGAAGCAACCGAAAGGGAAGCAGGGAAGTGGGAACAAAAATGGAGAAGAAGGGAAAAGAGATAGAAGAAATAGGGTACACGGACCCCAGGGAGGGAAGGGTCGAGTGGCCCCTAGAAATGGGGAAACGACCACCCACGGAACAGCACCAATAAAAGGGCACAAATGAAGAAACCAAATAAAATACAGAATAAAATATATAAATAAGAATGTAAGTATAAATATGTATACATTTATACATATATACATTATACATAAACCAAGTAGGAAAAATGGTCTGACCTGCAGCTACGGTGAGCAGCAAAGAAAGAGATGGGAAATGTTTAAGGGTTTATATACCACCTGTGTACTGTTTTTATTGGATGTTTTCACTCCAAAACCAACCTGTGCAAGATGTATGCATGCTCCTATTGTGCATATCTCTCTTTACTCTCACCATAGCAGCAAAGAAAAGGTTAACAACCAATACGAACATGTTAAACATAGTATAAAACCCTAGCACCCATAGACCACTATTTTTTTTTTTTGATTTTTTTTTTTAATACATATAAATACCTAAATTTATTTAGCCTGTCTTTTGAATATATATATTTTTTTCCTTTTTCGTCATCTGAAGTTTTTTTTCATGCATTTTCCTGGAATGTTTTTCTTTTCCCTTTTTTATAACTCCATTGTTCCTCTTACATTCCTGGTGGTTTTCTCTTACTATTCCTTCCCTTCTATCAGCGGGACTTTTACTTACACCTTCTTCTGCCCCGCTCCTCCATCCCTTCTGCTGTCTGTATACTGTGTAGTATTCATTACAGCAGCTATCTTTGCCAGCGACGAGCTCTCGTCTCGCTATCTTTGTTATATGTTGCCTGTGTCTTCTCGGCGGCAAAGTCTCATCTCACGAGATTTCGCTGCCATCTTGGTGTTACGGTCAGGCAGACGAGGGATCCAACAATGCAGGTAAGGACAGCTAAAGAAAGTCCAGAACACAGTTCGAGGTCGAGGGCAACAGCAGGCAGCAAGGTCAAAAAACAATCCGATGTCAGGGCAGGTAGATCAGGTGCAAAAACGGTAAACAGGTCCGGGTTCGTAGGCAGGCAGAGAAGAATCGTGGTCGTTTAAATAGGCAAGAGGTCGGTACACAAGGCAGAGATCAAGTAGAACAAGAAAATAGCACACCCAACGCTAGATAACGCTTAGAACAGGCAAAGACAAGGCAAACAAATGAGGTTTATATAGAAAAAGGAAACACTCACTGTCACGGAGCTGGCTAGTCCGACCGACTGCCTCCGCTGTCTTGTGCTCCCTTAGCCTGGGAAAACACACTTTCCCCGGTTCCCCAGTCACTCGCCGAGACTCAGTGTAGGGTAAAACCAAACGAAGACTGATTTATTTTAGACACACAGAGCTGGATATATCCAGCAAAACACACATTAACATAAAACAAGATATTGGGACACAAACCGCCCCCTTAATCTGCCTCTCAGAGACAACAGGGGCAGTAACGGGATTAACAATACAATAGGTGGGGGGAGACTGATTTATACAACATTAAACATCAAAGAATGGTGGTCACTCCCTGGTGGCAGATCCTGGCTGTCTGCTGGAGATAATCCTCTCAGCCAGTGATGAGAGGATACTGCTGGGGGTAGACACAGAAGCCTTTACAAACCCAGGGCCCATAGTCAATAGGGAGGAGGCTGGCAGTCAGGCTTCTCCAGTGGTCCCAGTGATGGAGGCTTCCGTCACAATTCTCCCCCCTTCGAATTGGACTGACATAGGATGAGACCCCAAACGGGTTGACGCCGTAGTCAGTCAGTTTATTTGGCCCATTAATGCCCTCCCAAAATTGGTGCTCCTGCTGCTGCTGGGGAGATGGGCCGGCTGCGCCATCTCCCGGGTACCGCTGGGGAGTGATGCCGCCTGCATCCCCTCCCTGGTGCTCCTGTTGCCATTGAGGAGGGAGTTCCGGTTGATCCGGTCCTGGAATTAGGTTCTGCTGCTGGGGGGGCGGGTCGGCCGCTGCATCTCCCTGAACTCCTGCAGCTTTGGTAGGTGCTGGGCAGAGGCCAGCGATGCTCTGCCTGGTTGCCAGCACTTCAGCTGGGGTTAGGGAATCTTGTGGGTCGGCCTGCCGCTGGGGAGGGAGGGCCGGTTCCTCTGCTCCCGGACATGTGAGCTGCCGCTGGGAAGATGGACCGGCTGTCACATCTCTCGGTTCCTCCCACTGCCGCTGGGGAGGAAAAACAAGTTCCTCCGCTCCCGGACATGTGAGCTGCCGCTGGGGAGAAGGGCCGGCTGCCACATCTCCCTGGATCCCTGTAGTCATTGCAGGTGTGGGGCAGAAGCCAGCAGCGCTCTGCCCTGTTGCCAGCTCTTCAGCTGGGACTAAGAGATCTGGGCAGACTGCCCAGCATTCTGAGGCCCCCGGTGTGGAGACCGCAGTGTTATCCACCCCTCTTGGGTTAACATCCTCAGATGTAAAATCGGTTAGATCCACAATCTCTGGATCTGGTTGTGGAGCACAGTCGCACAGCTCCAGTATTGGATCTGGATTAGCTGCCCAGCATCCCTGTGACTCAGGGGTGGAGACCGCAGTCCCATCCACCCCACCTTGGTCAACATCCTCCGCTGACCACTCAATCACATCCACAAAATCCACACAATCCCTGGACACCGGGGCACTCTGTTGAACGCGTTCGAACAGTTTTTTATACGCCTTCTCCAGTTCCCACTCCTGTGTAATTAAAAAGTCTAAATCACCTTTAAGTTCTAGTGCATCTGGGAGGTCCCACTCCCTGAAATCCCGGATGTCCTCAATCCGCCACTCCGCTGTGCTGCCGAAGTCCGGATCCTCCTGAAGACTATCCCATAATAATCCCAGGCCACCGAAGTCATAGCCCTCTGGAGAACATTCTTTCGCAGTTCCCCAATATGCTTGCTCTGTATACCACTGCAGAGCCCTATAGTGATCTTCCAGCTCTACCTCCTGTTGGACCAGCTTGTCCAATTGGGATACCCATTGCTCCTGGGGTTGCTGTCCCAGGAATGACATCCGTAGTTCCCGCTGGTCTCTAATCTTTTGTTCGGAGCTTGGAAGACACTGACCCCGGCATATAACAGCCCTCTGCCATACTGACCGTCGAACCACTTGCCTCAGGTTCTGGTATGGTTCTGTAGGCAGGGCAGTGGTGTAGCAGGAGAGGATGACCCGCAGCAGCCCCTGGAATTCTGATACCACATCCATGTCCTCGTCAAGGCGACCGAAGTCTTCCGTCCTGTCGGTTAATCCCGGTAGAAAGTAAGTGTCCCTCGGACTAAGAAGCAATCCCACTTCTGACACCAATGTCACGGAGCTGGCTAGTCCGACCGACTGCCTCCGCTGTCTTGTGCTCCCTTAGCCTGGGACAACACACTTTCCCCGGTTCCCCAGTCACTCGCCGATACTCAGTGTAGGGTAAAACCAAACGAAGACTGATTTATTTTAGACACACAGAGCTGGATATATCCAGCAAAACACACATTAACATAAAACAAGATATTGGGACACAAACCGCCCCCTTAATCTGCCTCTCAGAGACAACAGGGGCAGTAACGGGATTAACAATACAATAGGTGGGGGGAGACTGATTTATACAACATTAAACATCAAAGAATGGTGGTCACTCCCTGGTGGCAGATCCTGGCTGTCTGCTGGAGATAATCCTCTCAGCCAGTGATGAGAGGATACTGCTGGGGGTAGCCACAGAAGCCTTTACAAACCCAGGGCCCATAGTCAATAGGGAGGAGGCTGGCAGTCAGGCTTCTCCAGTGGTCCCAGTGATGGAGGCTTCCGTCACACTCACGTCATAGCCGCGCCGTAGAGTGTGTCGCGCCCTAAATTGATATCAGGTGCGTTTGCTGGTCCCACCACTAGATGGCGCACTTCCGTCGTGTTCCCGGCGTGTGCGCGCGGCCACGCGCCTGGAGCCTGAGCGGGTGCGCGCGCCCGAAGAGGCAGGACTGCAAGCTTCCCGAGTGACCGCGGCAGGACCGGAGGAGGAGACGCCGACGTCGGGGGATCCAGCGTGTGCGGCCGAGGTAAGTGCCGCAGTGGCGCGCGTAACCTGTCGGCAACTCGCGTGTGGTACGGAGGTGGGGTTGCCGGCGCCCGGCGAGCCGGCTTGAGCAGCCGGAGAGCTAGCCGTGGCAGCGGCGCACGTGACACTTGGTAGGGCATGTTTTTGAGTTTACAGCAGCCATCTGAGAGGTCCGTTCTCTTTGGTTAATGCGACACCATCTTGTTTGGGGCACGTCTCTAAAAAATAAATAAATGTGTTTTTAAGCCTGTGTTTTTGCATGCTTTGAGATTCCTATCAGGGTGAGCCCCTGTCTACAATTGCTACTACTTTGTTCCTCTTTAGAATTTTCAAGTCATCTGCTGTACCCATGTCCTAGACTCCTGTTCTGGTTCGGGTTCTGCACTGTGGATCCCCAGCTACTGATCCTGACCATTCCTGGCTGTTACAGTTTTGACAGGCCCATTATGGATCCCGCGGACCTCACTCTTTTTTGCCCCCCCCAAAATGCCCATGCCAGACAAGTTCTCTGGTAATCCGCTTGAATGTAGGCGTTCCTCAACCAGTGCCAGCTGCATTTCAGGACCCAGCATCAAACTTTCTCCTCACACGCTACCAAGGTTGCCTTCATCATCAATCTATTAAGAGGGGAGGCTCTGGCCTGGGCCTCACCACGGATGGAGCAGAACTCACCGTTATTGGATAGCGCTGATTCCTTTATTGCAGCCTTTTGGGCTGTTTTTGACGCTCCAGGACACCATGACAATGCCAAGATGTCTCTGGAGGCTCTGGCCTGGGCCTCACAACGGATGGAGCAGAACTCCCGGTTATTGGATAACGCTGATTCCTTTATTGCAGCCTTTTGGGCTGTTTTTGACGCTCCAGGACACCATGACGATGCCAAGACGTCTATGATAGACTTGCAGCAAGGTAGAAGAACTGTCGCTCAGTATGCTGTGGAATTCCGTACCTTAGCGTATGAAACAAAATGGAATAATGAGGCATTAAGAGCAACATTTTGCAAGGGACTTAATGACTACTTGAAGGATGCTCTGACCAGGCTTGCCCGGTGGGCCGCATGGCCCAGGGCCGGATTGACGTAGGGGCTGATGGAGCTGCAGCTCCAGGCCCCTACCTTAAAATAGGCCCAGTCAGGACCGTACTATGCACCTGCCCCAGCAACTGCGACCGGGCCCGGACAGCCCTTATCACTTATATACTTAGAAAAAAGAGAGTTCAAAACAAGCCCTTCTAGTATAAAATATATATTTTTATTATACAAAAATATAAAAACACATACAGCACTCAAATATTGGACAAAAAATCTCCTAGAAACAAATCCGAGCATGTGAAGGTACTAAAATTGCATATATAAAGTAGCCTGTATGCACTATGGCAATAATATAAATAGCAATAAAGCGTGGACACACCAACTTACCTGGCAGACGCGCGCGAGCAGCATCTCTTCTACCGCCAGGGGGGCGCAGGAATCCAACTGAGTCACGTTACGTACGCCACAAATGTCACATGACCCTGCTGCGCATCTGCTTCCCCTGTGCAGTAGAACAGGTTGTTCGCGGAAGTCTGTGAGCGGCACGTACATCTTCAGTTCAGGTAAGGGGGTTAGGGAGGCTGTATGAAGGAGGCAAGCTGTTTTGGGGGCAAAGATGCCAAAGGCAGGCTGTTTTGGGGGCAAAGATGGCAAGTCCTATTCTTCCAATCTGGATCCTAGGCAGGTCTGGGTGCCAGATCTGGTTTGATACTAAAGGGGGGGTGGCTGGCATAAATACACAATACGCAAGGGTGTATGGGCATTAATTCACAAGCAGGTGCTGGCTGGGGCATCACATAAATCAATACTAAAGTGGGGCTGTCTGGTGGGATAAATATACAATGTGGGGCTGGCTGGGGGCATAAATACACAATGGGGGGCTCTCTGGAGTGCACAAATACACGTGGGGGCTAGCGGCATCAATACACAAGAGGGCCAGCTGCGGCTATCACATAAATCAATACCAAAGGGAAACCGTCCGTGGAAACCCTCCCGATGTGGGTGTGGCAGAGCCTGTCCAGTTGTGTGTGTGTGTGTGTTTGGGTGTCGGTGTGGCAGAGCCTGTCCTGGTGTGGGTGTTTGGGTGTCGGTGTGGCACAGTCTGTCCTTGTGTGGCCGAAATGTTGCTTTTGTTTGTTCTCACTTAATAAAGTGTCCTAGAGACTGGAAGCTGTTTGGAGTGCTGGGATTCCTTTTCTTTGTCCTTGTGTGTCTGGGTGGCAGAGCCTGTCCTGGTATGTATTTAGTCATCTGTTTTCTGGCCCTTTACTTTCTGTAGGAATAAATTGAACTATTTAATTTTTACTTATCCAGAGACAAAACGCCCTCCTGAATTTGTAGTCACTTCAGAGGACAAAACATTCTAGGCCCAGAAATCAGTGAGAGCAAAAAGTAAAAGGTATTGTGTTATTTACTCTATTTCTCTACTTGCGTATCTTATTAAAAAGGATTAGTAGCACTAAATTGTGGCTTCAGGGGTCCCCGTATGATGACTTTTTTTTTAGTCACATTGCTCCGCCTAGAGGATTGGCTGAGCGCCGCAATTCAGTTGGGGTGGTTTGAGATCTGAGTCTTCCCTGCTGTGCTGTGCTGTGAGTCTGTGTCTGACAGACTCACTCGTCGTGAGGGTGATCTGACCAGCCAAGGCCCAAGGAGTGCCACACTGCCGCTAGTTTTTTTCTTTTCTAAGTACCAACTAAATGGTCAATGATTAGTTACTGTTTTGAATCTTTCATTAAAGATATAGCACTTTATAAATTGCATGACGTTATGATTCATTTATTATATATTTATGTAATGCTAATTGATTACGGTGACAAAAGCATGCTGAAATAAAACTAATAGACAAAAAGAAATGGTAAATTAAATTTGTCAGAATTTGGTTTAACAAAAAATAAATAAATAAAAATGGGCTGCTCAGTCTTAAATGCCCGGGCCTATTTTTTGTCCCAGTCCGGGCCTGGCTCTGACCTATCGAGACATTCCCGAGGGCTCATAGCCCTTTTCCTCAAACCAGATGCCCAAGAACAAGAGTATAAGCTGGGAGTATGGAAGCTAAGCAGAGTTTATAGAAGAAACATAACAAGCAAGGGACAGGGAGACCAGGCACAAAACATGACCAGACAAGATATACATGTTACAGGGCACTACAGTGAACCAGACAAGGAATAAACATTACTAGACAAGATATACATGATACAGGGCACAACAAAGGACAGGGAACAAGGCAAGGATACAAGGAAGAAGGGCAAAGGTACATAAGAGACAAACAAACATGAATACAGGAACTAGCCTAGAACTATATGATAACAATTGGAGATTCCGTCACATCATATGGCCATAGTATGCTTAGCCCACCACTACGCCAAAGTACTCCAATGACGGTGGGTCCTAACGCTAATCCCTGCTGACAGTGGTACGAAACAAACCAAACATGTAATCAAAACACATAGCACTGAGACATACCTTAGACTGCAGACTGGTACAAACAGAACACACAGGTGGGGCACACCTTAAAAAGGAAACAGAGCTGAAGCAAAGAGCTGAAGCAGAAGCAAGGAATGGAAGATCAGAACAGAACATAAGGAAATCCAGGAATGGATCGAAGCAAAACAGGGAAACCGAAGCAAGACAGATATGCAGCTCTGCAGCCTGGGCAGAACTTGACAACTTCCTCCATCTGTGTCAGTAACTGCATCCATACAGACAACTGTAATGACCCAGCGCATCCAAAGACAGAGTTCAGGAGTTCGGGATGCAGTGGCGGAGTCACAGGACGGGGCCTGGTGCAGGGCGACTGCACTCACCCGGGTGTTGAGCATCTAGGATGTTGTCCAGAACAAAGATAAATCCTGCAGGCACCCTGGAACAGGCATGAGACATAGCACTAGACGCGTGTGGGATTCTGCAGGCTGGGAGTGTGGAAACTAAGCAGAGTAATAGCTGAAACATAGCGAGCAAGGGATAGGGAGACCAGGTAAGAAACATAACAGACAAGATATACATGATACAGGGCACTACATGGAACAAGACAAGGAATACTCAAGATCATACATGAACAGGACAGGACACCCCTTAGGTTAAATCACAGACTGACGGTGGGTTTTAACGTTAATCCCTGATTACAGGAGGTACGAAACAAACCAAACATGAAATCCAAACATACCTTTAGACTGCAGACTAAGACAAACATAATGGATGGGGCACACCTATGAAGCAAAGAGCAGATTTTTTTTAGAAGGAATGGCAGATCAGAGCAGAGCATAAGGAAATCCAGGACTGGATCGAAGCAAAACAGAGAAACTATAGCAAGATTGAGATATGCAGCTCCACAGCCTGGGTAGAACGTGACAATCTGTCAGCGTGACAGCCTCTGCAGAGGAACCCATGGAACCTTAAGGAACCTTATCCTACATCTGTCCGAGGAGGAGGAAAGATGCCGTAGGATTCTGGGACTATGTTTGTATTGTGGCCGGAAGGGCCACAGAATCATCTCCTGCTCACAGAAGCAGAAACGCCTAATGTCAGGTAAGGGGTGCGGAGCGTGGCGCAGGCACCACTATACAGAGTCCAGGAGCGTAGCACAAAGAGGGGCAAATCCAGGAGAATAGTCGAGGTCACGGTCCAAAGGTCAAGGCAGGCAGCAGACAGCATAAACGGAATACGAAAGCCAAAAAAGGTCAGGATACCAAGGATACGAGTACTAGAGGTAGGGATAAGCAAGCACTTGAAGCTTAACAAAGAAGCACTGGTGTAGAGGTTTGGGGAGTTTATATAGGGGCAGGTAATTAGGCTTCCACCCCCTATCACCTGTACTCCTCCCACCCAAAGTGCCTGTCTCCCTCCCCCTTGCTACACCTGAGTGGAGGGAGACAGAGCTGGGTCTATCTCCTCTCCCTCCCTCTGGTGGCTGTGGGAGAGGGAGGTTGCATCAACGGGGTTAAGCCCGCCCCCCTCCTCTCCGGGTGCGCGGCTCGTGCTCGGCACTTCGTGCCCGCAGACTGGGCGTCCGGGAGCGCGGCCTGCCACGAGGCAGTGCCGCGCCGTGATCGGGAGGTCCGCGGGCAGGATTAGACCTCCTGCCGCGATGCCGGACCCGATACTCTGAGTGGCCACGTCGCGAGGAGGTTTGCCGGTGGGGATCGCGCTCCGAGGCGGCGGCCCCCGCAGCGAGGTAGGTGCTCCCGGCTGGGCCTGACACCTAAGCTTAGTGGAGTTTGGAGATAGTCCACTGAGCATCTCTACCATTATAACTCCCGTCCAGTATAGACTCTTAGTTCCTGCCACTCTCCAGTGGTCAGGCCACTGGGTGGTCACACAAGCGTTCATAGACTCCGCCTGGGCCAATAACATGGGCATTCCGCTGATTCCTTTCACCCGCTCTATTCTGATCTCCGCATTGATCTCGGAGATCACTGATCTCGGCTCTGGAGTGGTGTCCCATTCTACCATCTGAATACTGATGGCCACTGGCGTTCTTCATGTAGAGTCCATCTCTCTCAACGTCCTTCACAGTCTTTCACAGTCCCCACATTCTGTTAATCCTAGGGCTACCTTTGCTGTCGCTCCATAATCCTAGGATGTCTAGGAAGCTAGACAGATATCTGCGTGGAGTGCCTCCTGCCAAACCTCTTGCCTCCGAAGCTACCGTGCGGCCCACGTTGTGCTCGAAGCTCCTGGAGAGAATCCCCACCTGCTTGTTTCCCTGCAATATCATGACTTCCTAGATGTCTTTTCTAAAGAGAGAGCGGAGAGGTTACCTTCACACTGTCTGTATGACTGTGCCATCCAACTTCTGCCTGGTACTTCACCACCCTCTGGAAGAACTTATCCCTTGTCCGAACCAGAGAACTTTGCTCTTGCTCAATACATTGAGGAGAATCTCCAGAAGGGGTTCATCCGGCCATCTAGCTCTCCAGCTGGCGCAGGATTCCTCTTTGTTAGGAAGAAAGACGGCTCCCTCCGTCCATGCATTGATTACAGGGGGTTAAATAGCATCACCATAAAGAACAAATATCCAATACCCCTGATCACTGAATTGTACGACCAACACAAGGATGCAACCATATTCACTAAACTAGATCTCCGCGGGGCCTACAATTTAATCCAGATTCACCAGGGAGACGAATGGATGACTGGATTCAATACCCGGTACGGTCACTATGAGTACCTTGTGATGCCATTTGGGTTATGCAATGCACCTGCTGTATTCCATTAATGACATATTTCGTGATATGCTGCTGTCTCATGTGATCGTTTATCTCAATGACATCTTGATTTATTCCAAGACTCTGCAGGAACACCGCGCACACATCCGATCAGTGCTCCAACGACTCAGGGAGAACAACTTATTCGCCAAGGATGAGAAATGCGAATTTGAGCGATCACATACCTCCTTTTTGGGCTATATCATTTCTGAGGGTCATCTGGAGATGGATCCCAATAATCTGGCCGCTGTGACTCAATGACCCCTTCCTACTGATCTTAAGGGAATCCAGCGCTGGTTTCGCTAACTGCTACCGACGATTCATCAGAAATTTCTCTGAAATCATTGCACTCATCACCGCCCTAACTAAGAAAGGCTCAGATCCCTGGACATGGTCTCCGGAAGCCCTGGCAGCTTTCCATCTTCTCAAAGACATATTTGCATCCGCCCCTATCCTGAAGCGTCCGGATCCGACCAAACCATTTATCTTAGAAGTGGGTGCTTCTGAATTGGGCATAGGGGTTGTGCTGTCACAGAGACATCTTCCAATAAAATTCATCCCTGTGGCTATTTCTCCAGACGTTTTAATCCCGCAGAGCGTAATTATGACATTGGTAACAGAGAGTTGTTGGCCATCAAATTGACATTCAAAGAGTGGTGTCTCCTCTTGGGGAGTTCTGAAACTCCTATTGTGGTCTACACCGACCATAAGAACCTCACGTACCTCGAGAATGCTAAATGCCTCAACCCAAGACAAGCTCGGTGGGCATTATACTTCACCCGCTTTAACTTCAGAATCACATATCGTCCTGGGTCAAAAAATGTAAAAGCAGATGCCCTCTCCCTGCAGTTCGATGACTCCGATGTTGGAACCCCCAACAAACCTATCATCGCCAGTGATCTCATCATAGGGACCATCAACACTAATATAACCCGACTGATCGCCGGTTCTCAATACCCACAACCTGCGTCCCTTCGAGTACCAAGTCAACGCCTGTTCGTCCAGCCTCGGTTTGTTAGACCTTTACTCGCCCAGTTCCATGCTTCTCCCGTGACAGGACATCGTGGTATCGGCAACACCCTATTCCTCCTGCAACGGACTTATTGGTGGCCCAGCATACACAAGGACGTTAAAGACGTCATACAGGCTTGTTTGGTCTACGCCCGCCACAAAATCCCATGTTCCAAAAAGTCCGGGTTGCTGTGTCCCTTGCCTATTCCCGATAGACCGTGGAGCCACATAGCAATGGACTTTATCACAGACCTACCAAGATCTGACAGTAACACCACAATCTTAGTGGTGGTCTACTTATTCTGCTAAAGAACTCTCCAACATCTTTCTGCGAGACATTGTTCGCCTCCACTGTGTGCCACAACAAATCATCTCTGACCGCGGTCCTCAATTCGTCTCTCATTTTTGGAGGATCCTGTGCAAACATCTCGGCATAGCTACACACCTCTCATCTGCATATCATCTGCAATCCAATGGTCAGACCAAGAGGACCAACCAAGTCCTCAAACACTACCTCTGCTCCTACGTATCCGAAGATCACTCCGATTGGTCCCACTTGCTGCATTTGGTGGAGTTCTCCTATAATAATTTGTTTCACGAATCTCTAACGAACTTCGAACTTCGTTCTTTGTGGCATACAGGTTTAATCCTTATATGTCGCCCTCTACTCTGACACCGTCCAATTTACCTGCAGCTGACTCTTTGGCACAAGACATTGTTCAAAGATGGCAATCAACACGACAACTTCTCGCTGCTGCCAAACGGAAACAACAGAGGGCAGCTGATCTTAATCGCTCTCCAGCTTTGTGTCTTCAGCCTGGCGATAAGGTCTGGCTTTCCACCAAAAATCTTCGCCTGCGTCAGAATTCCAAGACTTTGGTTCCCAAATACATTGGGTCCTACACAGTTCGGTCCAGGATCAATGACGTGTCTTACAAGCTGGACCTACCCATCACCATGTGGATATCTGATTCGTTTCATGTATCCCAGCTCAAACCCGCAGTCACCAATAGATTCTCAGAACCATTTCGAAATCCAGAACCAGGAGGAGTATGCGGTGCGTCGAGTTCTCGCATTCCGAAGGGTCAACTACAATATCTGGTGGACTGGAAGGGTTAAGGACTGGAGGAGAGGTCTTGGGAACCTGTTTCCAATATCCACGCTCCGGCCAGGATCCGTGACTTCCACTTACGCTGGCCTGCTAAGCTTGGTCCTAGGCACTCAGAGCGCGTCCTTATGGAGGAGGTGTAACTGCCTTACCTGTGACTGCAACGCCCGTAGCAGCCTCCCGCAGACCTTGCACAAGCCACTCCTATGATAGCTGACCATTTACTCCTGTGACAGTATACGCATGTGCAGTTCATTTCTCTGTCTATTTGTGTACTTGGCTTGGGGTGGGGTTATCTGTCTGGGGCCTATTTTAGGGCTTCTTAGCTGTCCACTAACTGCCTGATTCATATCTTGTTCTCTGGGCTCTGCATGTGTTTCACAGTTATCCTGTTTGTTCCGGTTCTGACCTCGGCTATGTCTCACGGCTATCCTGACTTCGCCAATCCTTGACCTCGGCTACGTCTCATGGCTATCCTGACTTCTTCAATCCTTGACCTTGGCTTGGGTTGTGGACTGCTGTACCCGTGTTCTAGATGCCTGTTCTGGTTCGTGTCTGGATTCTGCACTGTGGATCCCCAGCTACTGATCCTGTCCATTCCTGGCCGTTACACCATTTACGTGTACTAGCTTGCGTTTAGTTCTCCTCTCCTTCTCGATTCAAGCCATCTTTCCAGAGCCCCTTTATTGCCGTGCCCTACCAAGCATCAAGGCTCACCAGCTACGGAAGTGTCCTTCATACAATCAGTCGGTAGGGCTTACGGAAGAAGTTCGTCAAGAACTCAGATGGTGGCTGCTACACATGGAGGCATGGAACGGCCAGGCGTTTTTTGGCTCACAACCAGATTTCATCCTGGAGTCAGATACCAGCAAGGTCAGATAGGGTGCAGCGTCATCCATGATGGCAACAGGGAGGTCTGTGGTCGCGGGAGGAACATGCCCTCCACATAAACCGTTTGGAATTGATCACAGGATCGTTTTCGATCAAAAGTCTAGCGGAGTACATGCCAGGAGAACTGTGGCTGGAATGTTAATGCAGCAGGAACAGTGATGGGGGACAGGTGCCTCGGACTCGGATAGAGGAAAGATGCCTTGGATAGGGGGCATGCACCTCGGACACATGGCTGGAAGGTCGTCAGACAGGTAACCGGACACACGACTGGAAGGTCGTCAGACAGAGAACTGGAACATGGCTGGAAGGTCATCAGACAGGTAACCGGACACACGGCTGGAAGGTCGTCAGACAGGGAACCGGGCACACGGCTGGAAGGTCATCAGACAGGGAACCGGACACACAGCTGGAATGTCATCAGACAGGGAACCGGACACACGTTTGGAAGGTCGGCAGGCCTACTGGACGAATGGCAGGGCACTGGACATATGGCAGGGCACTGGGCACATGGCAGTGAGCCCTCAGGCAGAGCAGACGTAGTCCTGCAGGATCCGTACCTCTGAGTGGGTAGGTGTGTTCGCACTTCCCTTACAGCGTCACTGAGAACCGGTAAGAATTCGCAACTTTTGATTTCTTACGTTACCCCTTTCCGACCAGTGGCGACTCCCATGCTGGCTAGGTGTATACACTGGATCCTGACCTTAGCCGGAGTTGATAAGTCCTTTGGGGCCCATTCGGTGCGAGGTGCTGCGGCATCAGGCTCCTTGGTAGGTGGGGGTTCCTTACCGTACATCCTTGGCACTGCTGATTGGTCTTGAGCATCGACAGCTTTGGCTTTGGTGTCAGAAAGTTAAAAGATGCAAAATAGGAGCCTCCTGTCTTGCCTTAAAATTAAAAATTATTCTAGCCATGGTGCCTGAATAATTAAAATTTTAATAAAGACAGGAGGCAAGTATTTTCCCTCCCTGTTTTTCTTCCCTCTCATTTTTTATTTTGGTCTATGCTTAGGTGTTTTACTGTCTGGGGGTGGTTGGGAAAGTTAAGTGCTATGTTTTGCTTATTACTTGTTGTTAAGTCAATTTTGCATTTCGTGGTCCTGTCATTTGTCTCTTCCTTTCCTTTTCAGGTTGAGTGCGGATACCTTCACCCGAGGATTCGGTTTGTTGACGGGTCTGCTTCGTTCGCCTGCTGTTAGTTCCTTCTGGTTCTTCAAGTTCTTCGTTGTTGGAAGAAGAGTTCTCGTGCTTTGCAGCACCAGAAAGAGGAAGTGGTCTAGGGTTTTATACTATGTTTAACGTGTTCGTATTGGTTGTTTTCCAAATCCACTGTTAACTCCACTGGGGGGAGTGGAGCGTAGCGCAGGTGCCGCCACACAATGTCCAGCAACGAGGGAATACCATGGTAAATCCAAGAGAATAGTCTGGGTCATGCTCCAGAGGTCAAGGCAGGCAGCAGTAAACATCAATGGGGTCACGGGCCAGGGTTCGAGGCAGGTAGCAGGCAGCAATATTGGGTCACAAAGCCAAAGGTCAAAAATCAGGAATCAATGCAAAACAGGGAAGTAGTCACAGAGAGCTAGGTAGCTAGAGTTACTACTTCACGGTACACAGCTTAACTAAGAAGCACTGGGAGAGAGGTCTGTGGGGTTTATATAGGGGCAGTGCTTGTGTACTCCACCCCCCATCACCTGATCCCCTACCCCCTGAACCATCTGAGAGGAGGTGGAAATGGAAGACTCCACCCCTCCTCCTTCCCTCTGGTGTCCTACCCAGAGGATGGCCACCCCTTCCGTGGTTAAGCCACGCCCCCTCCTCGTCGGGAGCGTGCGCGCGTGTGAGGCACGTCGTGCGCGCTGACTGCGAGGTCGGGGTTGCGGCCCGCCACGTGGCAGTGCCGTGGCATCACCGGGAGACTCATGGGCAGGAGTAGTACTCCTGCTCGGTGGTTCCTGCGAAGAGGGACCCAGGACTCTTCGTGTCGCACGGTCTTGGGGCTGTACGACCACGCTGTCAGGAGGATGGCCGATGGGAACTACTTTCCGGGGTGGCGGACCCTGTGTCGAGGTACGTGTAAAGAGAGATATGCAAAATACTCAGCAGAAACTGAACCCCTGTATCCACACACAGAAGTCTCTACAAGGCCTGGGCCCATAGTCGATAGGGAGAAGGCTGGCTCTCAGGCCTCTCCAGGGGCCCCAGTGATAGAGGGTTCTGTCACATTTCTCCCCCTTCCAAATAGGACTGACCCAGGAGGAGACCCCAAACGGGTTGACACCGTAGTCAGTTAGTTCACTTAGCCCATCAATGTCCTCCCGAAACTGGTGCCCCAAATAATCTGCTCCTCCAAGAGCAGTACTCCCCCGCCCAACCTCTGACTCTCCAGAAGTGCCTACAGCACCTTTTCTCTGGAATCTTTCCAGCCGCTGGGGAGTGATGATGCCTGCATCTTCTCCCTGGTGCTCCTTTTGCTGCTGGGGTGATGGGTTGGCAGCGCCATCTCCCAGGTCATCTGACCACCGCTGGGGAGGAGGGACAACACCCTCAGCTCCCTGAACTGGGATCTGCGGCTGGGAAGGGAGGACAGGTTCCTCCGCGACCGAATCTGTGAGCTGCTGTTGGGGAGACTGGCCAGCTGTGCCATCTCCTGTGCAATCACTTGGCCGCTGGGGAGAGATGCCGCCTGCACCCCCTCCTTGATGCTCCTTCTGCCACTGGGAAGATGGGCCGGCTGCGCCGTCTCCCGGGTCATCCGTCAACCGCTGGGGAGGAGAGACGACACCCTCAGCTCCCTCAACTGGGATCTACCACTGGGGAGGGAGAACAGGTTCCTCCGCTCCCAGAGTTGTGAGCTGCCACTGGGGAGACTGGCCGGCTGCGCCATCTCTTGGACACTCAACCACCCGCTGGGGAGTGATGCCGTCTGCATCCCCTCCATGGTGCTCCATCTGCCGCTGGGGAGATGAGCCGGCTGTGCTGTCTCCTGGGTCATCCAACAGCTGCTGGGGGGGAGGGACGGTACCCTCCACTCCCAGGTCATCCGTCAGCCGCTGGGGAGGAGGGACGACATCCTCAGCTCCCTCAACTGGGATCTGCCGCTGGGGAGGGAGAACAGGTTCCTCCGCTCCCAGAGTATTGAGCTGCCACTGGGGAGACTGGCCGGCTGCGCCATCTCCTGGACACTCACCATCCCGCTGGGGAGTGATGCCGCCTGCATCCCCTCCCTGGTGCTCCATCTGCCGCTGGGGAGATGAGCCGAATGCGCTGTCTCCCGGGTCATCCAACAGTCGCCGAGGAGGAGGGACGGTACCCTCCACTCTAGTGCTTCTGCTGTCGCTGGGGAGATGGGCTGGCTACCGCATCTCCCTGGATTCCTGTTGCGTTTGCAGGTACGGGGCAGAGGCCTGGGGCTCTCCACCATGTTGTCAGCGCTTCAGCTGGGGGTTCTGGATCTGGGCGAACTCCCAGCGGTGTGCCCTAAGTTAGCACCGTGTTCTTTATCCCTGGAGCCAGGTTACAGGCTCTAGGCAAGGTGAGAGGCTAACTGTAGCCACTTGTTTCTGGTCCATTTTGGATGTGTTGCAATACTGCTCTATGTGATTTTATCCATTTGTAGATATCTCCATTGAAATACAGTTGGGTGTGTGATCCCTAATCACACCAGGCGTTGATGATTTGAGTCAGTCTTTGTCTGACTCATCAGAATGTGAGTTTTTTTTTACATTTTTTTAAAAAAATTGCTATATTTTATCATACAGAGTGCACTATTATTATTAATTTTTTTATTATTATTTTTTTTTCATGTCATTTATTCTATATAACCCATTGGGGTGAGGGTGAGTTACGTTTATATTTACTCCGCTCACTGTTGGTGGGTTGCACCACCAATACCTGTCTTTTACCAAGTTGATCTATACCTGCAAAGCTGGGTTTGTGTGTTATTATTGTTGGACCATACCGGCAATGCTATTCACGCAAGGGTCATGCCCCATCCAGGCTGCGGAGCTGCATATCTCTGATTTTCCCTTTTTCACTATAATCTGTTCCTGGATTTCCTTGTGCTCTGTTCTGTGCTTCTGATTCCTTGATTCCAGTTCTGCTCTTTGCTTCAGCTCCTGTTTCCTTTATAAGGTGTGCCTCACCCGTTTCTTATGTTTGTATCAGTCTGCAGTCTAAAGGTATGTCCTTCTCTGTTTTGTGTATAGATTCAATGTTCAGTT
This sequence comes from Spea hammondii, assembly GCA_029215755.1. Classification (NCBI taxonomy): domain Eukaryota; kingdom Metazoa; phylum Chordata; class Amphibia; order Anura; family Pelobatidae; genus Spea; species Spea hammondii. The sequence goes on along the minus strand of JARDYJ010000006.1, from coordinate 39,913,092 downwards.
TCAGCTTTAGTTATTCAGTAGGCAGGGTTTAGTGCTAGGACCCACCGAATATTGGAGTGCTTTGACGTAGTGGTGGGCTAAGCATACGATGGCCATATGATGTGACGGAATCTCCAATTGTTATCACATAGTCCTAAGCTAGTCCTGTAATCATGTTTGTCTGTCTCTTTGTGCCTTTGCCCTCTATTCCCTGAATCATCTGAGGATTTCGGTTCCTCTCTCCTCTCCCCATGTCCCAGGTCAAGATGTTCTATCCTTGCTTAAAGGAGAAGCGTCCGAGGATTCCGCCTCCTTACTCCATCCCCTGTGTTCCTTGCCTTCTTACCCTGTCCTTTGTTGTGTCCTGTACCATGTATGTCTTGTCTGGTTATGTTTCTTGCTTGTATCATCCACTAGGGGGCGCTCGTGTGAACCGGTTTCAATAAACAAAAATAAAATAGAAAAAGGACTGTGATGGTGTAGTAGTCAAAAAACAGGTGGTCTTGTTATGAGTATATTTATGCACTCACAATATCTAAGAGGTCCATGATCCAAGGTCCATGTGTGTAAACACCTCAGGGTCCGTGTGTAGGGATTATATAGGAGAAAACACAAAAACATACGGAAACGCAATGGTGTAGTAACGTTATGCGCCAGGATACACCAGGATAGATGTACACTTACAGTTAAAGCATGTGTGTTATGCCCGTACTGGTTGCCGTCTGGTAGTTTTGGTTCTCTCCTTGTAGTTGCACCGAATTCCCTTGATGCTTCACAGCCCCGGATCGTTGTTGTTAAGTAGCCGGTAGGTGAGTAAATGATATTCCACCAGAATCATATACTGGAGAAATGATTTATTCTGGGCACATGTCCAAATCAATATAAAATAAAGTATAACATATACATAGAAGTACTATTTATCTTTAAAAGGTATGTATAAAAAAGTCCATATTAGGTAAAAGAGCTCTAATAAATCCTCTCGATGCGTTTCGCCAAAAAGCGGCTTCCTCAGGAGTGTATTCTTTACTTCTCCGTGTGCTTTTTATCTATGTACGGCGCCATTTTCGTTCCATTGATCCCCTGACGTGCATATGTCTGACGTCAGTGCGTCTATTCGATCCAGCGTCGTCCGTGCTCGTAATCGCCAATCAGCCCGCTCCGTGTCACGCAGTTTCAAGGTAAGTTCGTGAAGAGCAAGGCGAGAAGAATAAACATTAAAAACAGGAAGACGAGTGATATAATATGATGTCTATTTGTAGAACGGGGCATGTGGATCGTATGGCTAACTAAATGTCTATGCCGTAGGGTGTCTGTGAACAAAGGGGAGGGACCCCTCCCATGCAACCACCCAGAGAAGAAAAGAGAAAAACGGAGAAACCAAAGAATTAAAATATCTTTGAAAACAATGAAGGTGACCAAGAAAGAAATGCATGAGAAAAAAAGGATAAAGAGATAAGATGGAAAATAATGAAATACAATATAATATGATGTTACTTTGAATCATCAATTGTGTTTGTATTATCAATAAAATATTAAAGATCGCCAACCGAGTGTTTCCTTGGCCACTATAGCATTCATACATATGTCTTAATTAATCTCTTTATGTTGTTAATTTATTGGTTTTTCAAATAACTGTTCATATTCTTTTTAAGTGTATGTGGCATATAGTGATATGTCAGTTTCATCAGCCATAAAAGTATTGAGGTGTCTGGCTCTCTATTTATTGGTGTAGTGAGGGTATATAATTGTGCCAATTGAGTTCAATTACAAGGGATATTATATATATACATATATATATATATATATTGATTTATTTAAATGTGAGCTAAAATATCTAGCTCCATATTAAGGCCTCCCTTTTTGAATGTTTTTAATTTGAAGATCCACTCCGTTTCTCGTTTGGAAAGATGTTCTACCACGTTACCCCCTCTCCAATTGGGTGGATCCCAATCTATACAAATTATTTTCAAGGTGTCAATTGAAAAACTTGGACATACATTGCAGTGTCTAGGAACACTATGTTTTGTATTTTTGTTTCTAATATTACCCAGGTGTTCCAATATTCTCTCCTTCATAGGTCTGATCGTTCTACCCACATATTGTAGGCCACATCCACACTCCAGTAGATAAACTACGTTTTTTGTGGAACAATTTATGAAGTGTTTTATTGTGTTTGTAAGGCCTGTTTTGGAGCCTATAAAATGGTCTACTTTTTTGGGTAAAGGGGTACACATTTTGCAGTGACCACATTTGTAGAATCCCTTGGGTTTATGTCCTATAAACGTGTGGATTTTGTTTAATTTCCTGTTTAGGTAATACACTTGGAGACAGTATGGTCTTAAGGGACCCCATTTTCTTGAAAATAATTTGTGGTTTGTCGGGTAATACACTGCCTAAGACTTCATCATTTTTAAGTATGTGCCAATGTTTTTCTAGAATCTTTTTAATTGTATTTGCTTGGGTGTTATATTGGGTGAAGAATGAAAAACTGAAATCTTTTTCTTTGGATGTCTCTGTGTCTTTTCTTTTTCCTTCCAACAATTGTTGTCTGTCTATTCTTCCTACCTGTTGCAGGCTGCTGTTTAACCTCTCAACCGGGTATTTCTTTTCAATAACTGACAGCAAGTGTTGTTTACATGTGTTGTTTATTTGATCTATACCTGAACCACATGGAAGAAGGAAAAGAGAGGTGTGGCTTAGTGAATGAGGGGACAAAGGGACCCTGGGTAAGAGTACGGGAGAGAGAAGACCTTTCAATGTCACGATCCGGTGCACTGACTCTCACAGTCTTCCCCTAATCTGCAGTCAGTGTGACAAATATTTGTTTTTTGGTGCAGGAGCAGAGGGAGTGATTGCATGCTAGGGTGCGTGGAGGAGGTGCAAAGGTGTCAGGGTCCGTGTACAGGACCCTGACAGACTAACACACCCGAGTACCCACTACACACGGGTACTGTATCCAACGTCATGCCTCCAGCATCTTCGTCCCTCTGAAGCCGGACTGCTTCTTAGCGCGCGTGCCCCCTACCCACTTTATCCGTCTCCAGACGGATACGGCAGAGTGCACGCTCAGTTGACATCACGCCCAGGTGCGGGACATCCTCCGAGCAGCAAGTTTAAAACTCAGCACCGAGCTGTGTTCAGTGCTCAGTTATTGTGCCGAGTAGTGCTTCTTACCGTGTGTTTCCTGTCATACCTGAATTTCTGTGTACCGAACCTGGCTATTCCTATGACTCTGCTGCCTTCCCCAATACTGACCTTGGCTACTAACGGCGTTCCTGAATTTCTTGTGTACCGAACCTGGCTATTGTTATACAGACTTGCTGTTTCTCTGTTACCCTGAACCCGGCTCGTGCACTGCTCCAAGCTGCATTTTGCTGTGTATTATCCTGCATACCGGACTCCACTACCTACCCAACCTTACGTATAGCTTACATAAATAACTGAGCTGATATGGAGCCCGCAGGACTAACTGACGCCATATCCACACTAACCCAGCAGATGACCGCTATGAATCAGTCCCTTGAAGAGCTCCAAGCGAGTCAAAATCAGCTGAGACAACAAGTGCATCTGATCCAATTACAACAGAATGTTCCCACTGAGCCAGCTGCAGCCCCTCCGGGGTCCTCTCCTTGAAGGGGCCTCCGCCTTGGAACCACAGGTTCCCCTTCCGGAAAGATTTTCAGGGGACCGCTCTAAAAACCGTTCCTTCATTACTTCATGCCAGATACTGTTTAATTTGAAGCCTAGGACCTATACCTCAGACTATGTAAAGGTCCACACCGTGATCTCCCTCCTGTCTGATGAACCTTAAACCCTCGACACTGTTACAGGGTCACCGTACCCAAGGCTGGGTACCCCTGTTTGAGGGCTGAGGAATCACCAGTCAGTCCCTCATACGGATAGCACTCAGCTATCCACGGATCATCCAGACCACCATTCGTAGTAAACCAAGAAGAACTCTCTTTATTACAAACACACAGAATTTATATACAATCTCAATGCAATGTGTACCGAACCCAACCCCCAATCCCATCAGCCACATCCCATCACAAATCCCGTCAGTATACAGGGGATGTATCAGGTGAGGGGATTACAGAATACAATGGGTTCCCCCACCTGTGTTATCCCCCCTGTAGTGCGGGTGCCGTCTGGGCAGACAGGGCTGTGTTGGCTGATTAAGAGCCCCAGCCAGATTATAGGATCGTCTCTTTGAAGGCTGGGGCTGAATCCACATCAGTCTCTGGGCCGGTTACACAATAAACACAATATAATATATTACCGGGTCACGGTATACGGAACCGGACACAAAAGTGCTCCGTGACCCGGCTAAACTTCATATGACATATGAGCCAGCTAGCCTGGCCCTGTCACAGACACGCTCTACGATGACCCCTACAGAACATCCTCAGCTACCGCTACCTTAAGGTCCCTCAAACAAGGGAGACAGCCTGTAGAGGACTATATTATGGAATTCAGGCGGCTGGCCCTCGAGTCTACCTGGAATGAGTCAGCCCTCCACGATCAATTCTGTTGGGGATTATCAGCGATGGTGAAGGATGAGCTAGCTTGTACTTCTATTCCCGTCGGGTTAGAAGATTTCATCAAGATGGCCACCCAGATCAACCGCCGTCTCAGAGAGAGGAGATTAGAACGTCAATCTATTTAGTAATCCCTGGACTCCTGCTTCAACCTCCACGTCACTTTCCATACCGACTCATCGTAAGAGGCGCCCAATTTCTATTCAGCTCGTCGAATAGATGCCCTGCGTTAATGCGGCCGTAGAGGCCGCATAGGCCCAGTCAGTTCGGTCCTGACTGGGCCTATTTTAAGGTAGGGGCCTGGAGCTGCAGCTCCATCAGCCCCTAAATCAATCCGGCCCTGCCCCTTAAGCCCGCCGCAACTGAAAAGGGGGAACATAGTGAGAAGGGGAAGATAAGATGGGGAGAGGGGGTAGTGTGAATGCGTATGAGAATGAATGAATGAATAAATGTGTGGATGAATTGTGTGAACGCGTATGACAATTAATGAATTCATGTGTGGATGAATTGCTTGAATGATTTGTGAGACTGCATTAATGAATGTGTTAATGATTTGTGTGAATGAGTAAGTGCAAAGATGGTACATGAAGGGTGGGCTTTAACAATAAATAAATAAATAAAAATGGGCTGCTTTGGCTTAAATGCCCGGGCCTATTTTTTGTCCCAGTCCGGGCCTGGATACAATTCATCATTGTTCTGCACGTATCACTCCTCCAGCTATTCCAGGTTTGCAGCATCACCACGGTATTTACTATCATATTGACCTCATCTACGTTCCCCCGGAGTTTCACCTACAGATCCTGCAAGCCTTCATGACACGCCTACCGCCAGGCATGGAGGAATCACGCAGACCCAAGACTTGATTCAACGGTCGTTCTGGTGGCCTACACTTAAAAGACGTTAAAGAGTTTGTTTGTTCCTGTTCTACATGCGCTCGTGCCACAGAAATACCTAGACAACCTACCGGTCTTTTGCAACTCCCTCTAAACCATGGACTAATATATCAATGGAGTTCATTACCGATCTGCCATCCTCTAACCACCTGACTACGTTACTGGTAGTAGTCGACAGATTTACTAAGATGGCACACTTCATTCAACATGGACATCTCCCTTCAGCTTCAGAAACAGCTACTCTGTTCATTAAAGATGTTTCTCGTTTACACGGATTACCTGATAATATTGTCTCTGATCGTGGTTTGCAGTTTACCTCGCGTTTCTGGAAGGTGTTTTTTGAGCAACTTCATGTCCAGCGTTTTCTGTCTTCAGCCTTTTACCCTCAAAGCAACGGTCAAACTGAACGCACTAATCAAACACTTGAGCAATATCTCCGATGTTACACCACTTACCTGCAGGATGACTGGAGTCAGTATTTACCCATGGCAGAGTTTGCGTACAATAATCACATCCACCGTTCCATCGGCATGTCGCCAATTTTTGCCACTTATGGATATCACCCAACCATGCTTCCTGGTGCACCAATACCCAGTGCAGTTCCCTTGGATTTTGAACATGTAAACAGACTCACCAAGACGTATCTGCTCTTACGTGACACTTTGACCAAGGCCCAACAACGCTACAAGTATTTTGCCGACCAACATCGTAGTGTCACACCTACTTACAAGGTCTGGCTCTCCACGAAAAACATCAAACTTACCTGTCCCACGAAGAAACTATGTCCTAGATACGTTGGACCATTTCCTATTTTGCTTCTTGTATCCTCCTCAGCGGTGGAATTGAAGTTACACGACTCCATGTCCATCCACCCTGTTTTTCATGTTTCTCTAGTCAAACCTTGGAGTGCCAACCCGTTTCCAGGCCGACATCCTAATCCACCTCCTCCTGTGCTTGTCGACAACGTTACAGAATACGAGGTGGAGCAAATTCTAGATTCCCGATACCACTACAAACAATTACAATATCTGATCCGCTGGAATGGGTACACACCGGATGAAGATTCCTGGGAACCCGCTAATACTGTGCAAGACTTTTTCCCTTTCTTTCTTGTCGAAGGAAGTATTCATGAAGCGCCCGTGCGCGCGTGTGCGGCCGCTTCATGTTGCGGTGAGCGGCGGCGGCGTCCCTGCAGGGGAGAAGAGGAGGGCGTCTGCCGTGTCCCCGAGGTAAGTGCCTTACAAGCAGCCCCTAAGGCTACCCTGTTAAGATGGATCACGGAAACCATCCATATGGGCTACCAAGTCTCTGACCAGCCACTACTATCTCCTATCACAGCCCACTCCACCGGGGCCATGTCAGCCTCTGTCAGGGTTTAGGCCTACCTCTACTGGCTTTCCTCCTCCTCATGCCTCTCTGGTTGTTAGGCCGCACCCCCTATCCTCTTGCAACTTTTGTGTGCAATTTAACCCCTCCTCTTCCTGCAGGCTGTGACTATATTTCCCAGCTAGTTCAGTTGCTGGTTGCCCTTTCGTGGTTCCAGACCCGTGAGTGCGTGCTTCCAGTGTTTGATTCTTGTATATGACCAAGCCTGCCTGACTCCTATTCTGGTGCTCACTCCTGCTTGATTTTGGACTACGTAGATTTAGGGACTCCTGACCCTGGCTTGTGTGGCTACCCGTTCTGGCTCCTAACCTTGGCTTGATCCACGACCACCCGCTTGTCTTATGCTTTGGATTCTTGTTATTTTATTTTAATAAACATGTTCTGGTGTGTGTGTGTTTGGGTGTCAAAGTGGCAGAGTGTGTCCTGCTGCATATGCTTCGGTGTCAGCGTGGCAGAGCCTGTCCTGCTGCATATGCTTCGGTGTCTGTGTGGCAAAGTCTTTCCTGGTGAGTGTGTGTTTGGGTGTCGTTGTGGCAGAGCGTGTCCTGCTGCATATGTTTGGGTGTCTGTGTGGCAGAGCCTAAAAATCAAGGTGCTGAAAGGGGACTTCAGTAATACCCAAAAAAGAAAAACTTCTGATTCAACTTTTCAACAGCAAGAATAGAGGACTCAATGCCAATTTGGGTTCCCTGTCCCACTACACAGGTTTTACATGATCCCCCCACCTACTATATGTACTGTATTTTTTAGTGCACCATGTACATCCATATTTACCTGTATATATGGCAACATGTGTAGACATATACATTCCCATCCCTATATTCATCACTGCATTCCAATTCCCAGTATGCGAGCACTAGCACTTTATTTTTTTTTTATTTTTTTTTAGCAGTGCACAACCCCCCCTCTAAACAACCACTCAGAACATTTATGACCCTTATGAACATCTCACCCTCGTTTATCAGATCTGGGCAGCAAGCGCCCCCTACTCTGCCACACCACATTAAATTCTATGTGTCGTTTTGCTCAGAAATGTTTTAGACTTGAGAAAGGGAGTAAAGCTCCTGAAAGCTTGTCATTCCAAAATTCTGTTAGTCCAATAAAAAAGGTATCACAAGATACTTATTTCATCTGTTTTTTGACATTACTGTCTGTGTCTGGAGGGGTGGCACGCCCTGATGGTGGCACCCAGGGCGGATCCCCCCCCGCTAGGTATGCTACTGGTACTGAGTTTATTGAATTGATTGGTCAACAAGTGGTACAGCAGATTGTAAGTGAAATTATAAAAGCCAAAAATTATTCAACTGACCATTATATTTTGCTATGTACTTGCTAGTGGTCCAGTGGAGCGTTTTCTTAAATTCATCCCAATATATAGACATACTGTTAAGGAACTAGCAAACACAATTTTTCACTTTTTGGAAGAAAAAGGAATTTCCATCAAAGACTACAGGGGTCCATGATATGAGTTGCAAATAGACTTGTGCATTTGTCTTCGGGCGAACATGAAAACGAACACGAAGAGTGCGTTTTCGTGTTTGTTCCAAAGACACGCCGAAGAGAAGACAGCGGCAGTAAAACGTAGGCGAAGACAAAGACACACACCACGAAGATCTTCGTGATCGTCTTCGTCTACCACTCTCCCCCCTTCTAACTTACCTTGGCATCGCGGCAGTTCACGGAAGTGGAAATCCCCAGGTTCGCCGTCACGGGTTACAGGGCAGTGCGAATGAGCCTATTGGTCGTTCGTACGGACATTTAACTGATATTACAGGGAGACCAGTGGGATCTGCAGGGTAAGTTACAGCACCAGGAGCCTAAAAGTCTGTACGAGCGACCAACAGAGTCACTCGTACAGACTTTTAAAACCCCAATGCTGCAACTTACCCTGCAGATCCCACTGGTCTCCCTGTTCTATCAGTTAAATGTGCGTACAAGCGACTTTATTGATCGTTCGTATGGACATTTAACTGATAGAACAGGGAGACCAGTGGGATCTGCAGGGTTAGTTGCAGCATTGGGGTTTTAAAAGTCTGTACGAGCGACCAACAGAGTCGCTCGTACAGACTTTTAAAACCCCAATGCTGCAACTTACCCTGCAGATCCCACTGGTCTCCCTGTTCTATCAGTTAAATGTCCGTACGAGCGACTTTATTGGTCGTTCGTACAGACATTTAACTGATGGAACAGGGAGACCAATGGCATCTGCCGGACAAGTTACGGCACCAGGAGTTTAACAGTCTGTACGAGCGACCCTATTGGTCGCCAGCAGGGGGCTCGACCAATAGAGTTGCTCATACGGACATTTAAACTCCTGGCGCCAGAGCTGCTGCGGTACGCGTTAACCGCGTATTAACCCCTTAACCGGAAAAAACTAAGAAAAAACAAACACGAAGAATGTCCACGAATATTCGCCCGAAGAGAAGACAGGAACAGGTGCATATTCATGGAAAACGAAGATTTTTTTTTTCCCCGAAGACGAGCATGAAGACAAACATGAAGAGCCCCCTGGTGCCCAAGCCTAGTTGCAAATATAATGATATGCAGGCCTTAAATTGGGAAAAAATCCCTTGTTGTGCACATTCACTAAACCTTGTAGGACAAAATTCAGTAAACAGATGCAGTCTCCTTCTTTAATTTTGTACAGCAGTTATATATTTTTTTTTCCTCAACTCTTTAGTGGAATCTGTTAACAAACCGTTTCAAACAATGTGATATACTGACATTAGCTGATCTTGTCTGCTCACCATGTTGCTGTGAATGCTTTACCAAAAGGCTTTAGTACTATCAATGATGTCCTTTCAAAAATCTTGAATGAGGAATCCACAAAGGAAGAGATCTGTTTACAATCAAAGGGCCTAAGCAGTATTATGGATTAGCTGGAAACTGGAATTATTGTTGAAATATGTTATGTTACCCAGGTTTCACAGAACTGGTCAGTGTCTGAAACATACAAAATTAGATTTGCATATAGCAACAGGCATGCTGTTTTTAGTAGAAGGGGTCAATACAGAGTTAACGCGGTACGCACTATGCAGCCGCTTTGGTGTCAGGATTCACTTCATTGGTTGATGGCAGACGAGCCCCCTGCTGGTGACCAATAGAGTCGCTCGTGCAGACTTTTAAAATCCTGGTGCAGCTACTTGGCCGGTGGTCTCCCCGCTACAAGTGTTAAATGTTCATAAGAACGACCAATAGAGTTGCTTGTACGGACCTTTAACTCTTGGAACGGGGAGACCATGGTCTCCCCAGGCCACGTTCCGCTGTCAGTAGTTAAAGCAGGGCCCTTTAAATTCTGATGGGAGACTTGGCCTGTCTCCCCACTCCACTCCAAGATTACCTCCTAAACTTCAATGGTGTAGCTGAATTGCCTTGATAGTGAGGCATTCAGCAACACCAAACACCCATCCCAGGACCTGTCGTGATCGCTTCGGAGAGCGGTCACTGCGAGTGATTCTGCCACTTGCAAGATGGCAGCGCCCTTCAAAAAAAAACAAAAAACAAGAATCCTCCGGAGACCCTCCTAAGAATCTGGCTCCACTTGCAGGTTGAATACAGGTACTACTGTCACTGCAGAGGTTATCTTTACCTCTCCTACTACTACTCAGGCCCAGCGCTTCTTTCTGCACCAACTGAAACACTTTGCCTCCTCTATTCACCAGACTCCCCTCTTGACCAGATCGCTCTCTAGCTTTGAATCCCTGTGTACTCTACCGGCCGAACCCCCACATCTCCTCTCGGTGCTATACGCTTTGTTACTGGACTCTGTCTCCACTACTATGTCTCCACTACTAAGCCCTTTTTCCTTGGCCTGTGGGAGAGGGATCTCGGTATTTCCCCTTCTCCACAGGAATGGGACAAGGCGTTCCTGGCCATTCACAAGGGATCTCTCTCAAGCAAACTACAGGAATGCTCTTACAAGATCCTAACGCGCTGGTACAAGATTCCCGCAGACTTAAATAGATTTATCCCCTCTATCCCAGATACTTGCTGGCGGTGTGGGGCCACCTTGTACCATCTTTGGTGGTCGTGTCCTACGATCCAAACCTTTGGAGTAATGCAGCCTATAAACGCTCTGACGATCCATTTGCTTAACGTGCGAAATCAATTATCCCTCGGTTTTGGAAGTCTCCCAACCCCCCTCTTTTACAGGCTTGGCTTCAGAAAATTATGTTTACTGCCCAAATGGAAGTACTAATCTGGTCTGCTAGGGGTAAGGGCCATCAGCATGATCTCAGATGGCTTTGGTGGCATTTGTTTGTTTCGTCTCCCGACAGGGGCTCCCGACAACTCGCCCTAGACAGCACTCTCTCCCCTATATCTCAGTGTGATGGGTCTGTACCTCTGGTGTCTCATACATCCTTACACACACACACACACACACACACACACATACATCTACCACAAAAGATGATGGCATGGTATTTCTTTATTTTCATTCTCTTCTTTTTATTATGTTTTGTAAACTTAGTGCATATTCCCTGTGGGTAATTTATTTGTTGGTTTTCTTTTAATGTTGATGGTGTTATGTTTCTCCGATGCTCTCTGTGATACACCAACCTCTTCTTCGATTCATGAGCTATTCGATGTATACTGCTCATCAAGGCTCTGCTATTATTGATCTCCGCTTTATATCATTGCTGTACTTATCCTTTTACCGTGTGATACTTGTAACATCTCATCTTATTTGTATTGTCACATTTGAATGTACACTGTATGTATCCTTGCTCATGAATATTGTCTGATCGTTGTATCAATAAATGGAGAATTGATAAAAAAAGAATACAGGTACTGCATTTAACCATGCAAGTCAATGGAGCCCAGCTTTCTAATCACAATGTGATTAGTAAAATATTCAAAAATATAAAAAAATAAAATAAAATGGGAAAAGGGGTGTCTAATTTAATAAAAAATGAATAGTTTGATGGGGTAAATTGGAGTGGCCCGACTCAAAGATAGGGCATAGGCACAGACTGACCAAAATGGAGGAAAAAAAGCGCACTTCCCAAATGTGACATTTTAAATCTCAAACAACCCGACAAACCCATTGCATTACTGCACTCAGGAGATGTTGCTGAACACATATTGGGGTGTTGTTTGATAGTGATATTTTAGAGCTTCTTGATCCAAAGAGAAATCCAATTGCCTTTTGGAGTCAAGAAGGAAATTTTCCCCCTGATGGCAAAACTTGAAGTAGCTTAATTAGGGTATTTTTGCCGTCTTTTGGATCAAGAGTAGGAAGGTTAGGTAGAAGGATTGAACTTGATGGACTTAGGTCTTTTTTTTCAACTTTATGTACTATGTAACTATGCTATGTCAGGATGTAGAATTCCCCCTTGAACCGTCTCACGGATTTCAAGAAACACATCCATCTTGCTGGCTGTATAGTAGAACACTGGGATTACCTGAAGACCTACAGAGAAGACAAGAGGGAAGAAAAGAGGGAGGGAGGGGGAGAAAAGGCCCACAGACAAGCGACAAGGAAAGAGAAAAACAATAGGTAAGGTGAAAACAAAATGCTACATGCCCTGTACATGCCCTGATAACAGTACTGACGACATGAACAGCTGTCCTGACTGTTTTGTTTTAGCTCAGCAATTAGAGAACTTGGAGAGAGATATGGACAGACAAACTAATGACTGTCCCAAGCCACAAACTAATCCTACTTCTGAAAAAGTTGATGTTACTAACCAAAGAATAAGTAGACCAAATATCAGTTGTTACCATTGTGATAAGAAAGGACATTTGAAGTGGCAGTGTAGACAATTCCTTAAAACTAGAAATTTTGTCCCCAGAACACAAAATTTGGGGAAAGAGAATGAGCTGGTGCCAACAGCCCCACCTACTGGTGAACAGTATAAGTCAACTTCCCCATACACTCCACTAATAAGACAGGTACAAGAGCTCACAACGAATATCACTGCTATTAATGTAACAGGAAAGAATGTCATGGGGGGTCTGACACCCTCTCAGTGACTAGATAAGAATCAATCACTCTGTAAGTTGACCTATGTAGCTCCGGTGTCAAGTGACAACTGTGGCAGACCAGATTACATTCTTAATTGATACAGGAGCTCAACTAAGTGTGACTAACCAAGCATTACCTATAACATCTCACCTGTTTTCACGATTGTAGGTTTTAGTGGAAAAGGTAATACTTCAGCAACTTTGGTTACTGGTGTTTTGTTTGAGATTCCTGGCTATTTGTGTACTGAAATTGATATCTGGCATTGTCCTAGCTCAGAAAATATCTTAAGGGCTGATGTAATGAGAGAAAGAGGTTGGGTCATTGACTTAGGGAATCAAGTGATTTGGAGAAGTAATAACCTTAAAGGGCCTGTAGTAATAGATACAAGTAACTATAGTATAGTGGCTGTCATCAATTTAATTGAGGAGGTATCCCCTAATCATGTTTGGCCACAAATGGATTATGATGACTTGACTCTTGTAGAAATTGTGCAGAAACATCCCTCGGTTTGGGCTCAGTCTAAGAATGAGGTAGGGACAATGAAAGATGTTGTTGTCAAAGTGAAAGGAACAGATCCCATAGCTCAGAAACAGTATTGATTGCCTCCAGATTCAATTGAGCCTTTGGCCAAAATTATTGAAGAACTACTTCAACAAGGCGTCATACGCAAATCAAATTCGGTGACAAATTATCCGTTATGGGCAGTTAAGAAACCAGATAATTCTTATAGAATGTTTCTAGATCTGCGTATGTTTAATAAATGTACCCCAAATGTGGTGCCAATTGTAGCAGATACCCCCGACATCATGTCTCGATTGAATGCTAAGGCAAAGGTTTTCTCAGTACTGGATATCAGTAATGTTTTTTTCAGTATTCAGATAGAGAGGAGTTGTCAATACAAATTTGCTTTTACTTTTCTGAATGAGCAATATGTATTTTGCAGATTACCACAGGGGGCGCACATGTCACCTAGTCTGTTTCATCAGGCATTGGCAAAAGTGTTATCAAAATTCAAGGCAAGATTGTATTCTACAGTATGTTGATGATATCTTGTTGGCAACAGAGAGTAGAGAGGAACATCTCACCTTGCTAGCAGAATTGTTTGATTTGTTGTATGAGTCAGGATTGAAATTAAATCTAAAGAAGGTCCAATTACTGAAACAAGAGGTTCAATACTTGGGAGTTTTGATAAGTCCAGGCCAGAGACGTCCTTTGCAGGAAAGAGTAGCAACAGTAGCAGCATTGCCTGTATCTACAACTTTCAAAGCTTTAAGACAATTTCTGGGACTTGTAAATTTTTCTAGAGACTTCATAGAGGGCTTTGCTGAAAAAGCTAAACCCATATATGACTTACTAAAAAGTACTGATGATGACAATTCATTTGGTCCATGGGGAGATGAGAAAGCGTTTGAACAACTAAAACTTGATTTACAGAGAGCACCAGCTTTGACAACTGTGTATCCATCTAAGCCTTTTGCTTTACAAGTTCATACCTCAGAGACGACTGTCTCAGCAGTTTTACTGCAGCTACAGGGAAAGGAATGGAGAATAGTTGGCTATTTTTTCAAACTCCTTTCACCTGTAGAAAAAGGGTTTGAAACGTGTGCAAGACATTTGGTGGGTGTACACTTTGTAGTTAAGGCGACTGAACATATTGTTGGGTTTAACAAACTAATTCTGCAGACTCCTCACTCCACTTTGAAATTGCTTCTTGAAAAAAGTATCCCAGGAGTGTCCCATCAAAGATTTGCACATTGGTTGTTGTCTTTGTCTCCAAAACAGATTGAAGCGGATCATAAAGCTAAATATGTGCTCCCTCAACTAATGCAATATGAGGGCCAATCATATGAGTGTGCTGAGATAAAATAAATAAAAAATACTTACATTTCAGCGTGAAAGGGTTGTTCAGCACTGTAAGGCACTTGCCTCTGGGAATCGCGATTCCCTGCAGGCATCCTAATCTTCAGGAACCACGTTGCCGTTCACAGCAGCCACCTCATGAATATTTATAAGGCAGACCGCCTCTTGGATTCCGCAGCGCCTCTATGGCGATTGAAGATATGGTTACGGTTACCCCGGCTCATTATACGACCACCTGTGACTACCCGTGCTTACAGTTACACTTCTTGAGTGCCCTGTTATCAACCCCAGGCCTCCCAGTGTGTGTTCTGTGTCGAGCAAGTGTGTTCATTCATGCAGTTTTTGCCTCTCGCAGGATGGCTGCGTCCGTTAAAAAATAAACACGTTTACAAGACCCTGCTGAGAACTCTGGCCCAGCTTTCTAATCACATTGTGATTAGTAAAAAAAACTATATAAAATGTATTTTTATGAGTAAGTGCTTCTGTTAGCAAACACCTCAGCTGATATTAATGAGCAACCTTTCACTCCTCCGTTTCCATGGTTACCTGCTAATCAGCCAGCCTCTTTCCTGTTGTACTCTGGCTATATAGCTGCGGAGGCTCAGTTACTCTCTGCTCTTGCGTGGTCTCAGATCTCCAAGCGTAATCCTGTTGTATTCCTGTGTATGACCCTAGCCTTGCTGACTTCCCACTCCGGTTTCTGGTGTTGGTTTGGCTTCTCTGGTATCCTAACTTCGGCTTTCATGAGTACCCACTTTGGCTTCTGACCCAGGGCTGTGTATTTTGGCCTAGTCCTTGGATTCTGCTGCTGTTTATTATTTTGTATTTTTTTTATCATTAAAGGTATAAAGCTATCGTCTCCATCTGGTTTTGTGGTTCCTGACAGTTTCTTGTTTGGTTTGATGGAGTAAATTGAACTGGCCAGATTCAAACATGTCCCAAATAGGATAGGGGAGGGGTGACCAGATGGTAAAATTCTAAATTGAAAAATGCACACCTTCCAAATGTGGTCTTTTAGCCCCCAAACCGATGCATGGGTGGTATCACTGTACTGATGTTGCTGAACACATATTGAGGTGTTGCTTGGTTGTGACATATACCAGGAACTATAAAAGCATACCTGAAGCACAATATGTGTTAAAAGAAACACACAAAAATTACTACCACAAACTTTGACAAAGGCTACTGGTAGAATTAGCGTCATTTGAAATATACTGGAATGTCTAGTTTTCAAAAATATATGGGGCAAATTGAATTGGCAGGCTTCAAAGATATGCCAAACAGGACATGGAGGCAGGATGACCAGATTTCCAAGGTGAAAAATGTGCACTTAACAAATGTGGCCTTTTACCTCCCAAAGATCTCAGCAAACCCATGCATGGGTGATGTCATTGTACGCAGATGTTGCTCAACACATCTTGAGGTTAGGGTGACCACACGTCCTGGATTGCCTGCACTGGGACTTCATGTCTCATGTCCCAGGCAGCTTCAATCAGAGACAATGCATTGTCCCAGAATGAGAGCTCGCTGTAGAGGTGGATCTTGGGGCGGTATTTTAGAAAGCCGCCCATCTACATGAAAGAGAATTAAGCCAGCCAGTGCCGCTCAATACCTTTCAGGAGCGGCACCAGGGCAGGTCAATAATTTTCCTGGGCGGCGCCAGGCCTGCTCAATGGTTTTCCTGGCAGCAGGAACCCAGCAAGATGTCGGGGTGTGTGAAGGGATCAAGTGAAGTCTTCAGCCAGGTAAGTTGGCAAACTGGGGACATGGTTGGCAATGGGATGCTGGGGACAAAGATAGTTATGGGTATTTAGTGACAAAGATGGCTATGGGATAATGGCTGCTAAATGGGAAATTGCCATAGGCATCTTTGTCACTAAACAGCTTCCCATGTTTAGTGACAAATGGCTATGGGAAACTGGGGACAAACATGACTATGGGATGCGCATTAAACAGTTTCAAAATATATGCAGCATTGTCTCATCTTGTACACCCTGATCTCTGGAGACTTAGCTGTAGTACCAAGGCCTCTTCTGTGCTGAAATCTCCTAGTAAGCAAACACTCGTGCACTACCTGCCAGACTAGAGTTGGCAAGAAATGGGCAACATGCATTCTGCCAAACTCTACTGGACCCAGGGAGAAAGTATTGTTGTTTGTTCTTTATGCAGACTAGCACAATCTGTCTGCACAAATAAGGAGCACAAACATCCTAAATTATATATATTTTACCTCACACAGTACATATTACCAGAATCCTTCTTTATTTTTGTTTGGGGGGTGCATGTCTTCCCTTAAAGTGGCATCATCTTGCCTGTTGTCATGAGGGCCTGCAGATGCTGTTTCAAATAAAGTAACACTTCCTGGTCCTTGTGGACAGTTAACAGTAATCGCTACTGTCTATAACTTCATGTTTGATCACATAATGATATTCTGATATCAAGCTACTACTCTTACTACCTACAGCCTCCTAGTACTAATGTTATCAGGAACCTGTGTTGCTGACTCTTTACTTTATTGAGGATTAGGAAACACTGTGCTGAGCAGTGCAAACATCACTTAACCCCTGAAGTACCCATATGAGAGTTTTCTTGGATTTTATACCCCTGGGCTGGCCCTGAGAAAATAACTGGTGCTTCTGTTGATACAAGTTCAGTAACATAATAATTGTGACAAACCTTCACATGACCACAAGGAGATCTACTCTACTTTCTCCTATACTTGCAGATGACTACAAAGAGGGGAACAGATTCTGGCTGCACCGTACCTCAGAGACTGTACAACAAAATGGATAAATATACTAAAAGAAAGTGGAGACAAAATCTAGCCACAAAAAGATCAAGTTGGTGGATCTAGCTAGTTCTGGATCTCCTTCTAATCCACCTTCCCCAATCTCATGGTCGCTCAAGGACATCAAGGAAACTTTGCAAAGACAAAGTAAATCTATGGAGCTAGCGAAAGTGGTCTCCCACTTTTCGATGCGTCAACGGGGCTGGACTGGCTCCAGGATTCCCAAGCTAATATTACATAACTACTATCACATGTCACCTTGCATACCATTTAAGTAACATATTTAGAGCAGAGGTATAGTGACCTGAAGGATCAGATCCAGGAACTTCAAAATATGGTCTCCACCCAAACCAAGCAGCTGATGGTTTCCAGATGCGCTTAACATTCAGTTTGAGTGACCGCTTCAAATTGAAAGGGCACACAGGTGGGGTCTGAAAGAGCCAGAGATATTGTAAGACCCCAACCTGTAATTTTTAGATTGCTGAAGGGATAAGACTTCTGTTCTGACTGCTTATAGGACAATAAAATCCATCACCTACAAGGATCGCAAAATCCTGATCTACCGTAGTTTCAGCCCAGCAATTGGCCAGAAAATGAAAGTTAAAAAAAAGTCAATGCTTTACCCAGCAAAACTAAAAATAAACACCCACAACCAGACTCTTCAATACCCCACGAGAAACACAAAATTACCATGCTGAGGCTGCCCAGTCCCAGAAGAAGGATCCTGAAAACTACAAACTCTGTTTGACATTGACAGATGCTACGTGCTAAAGATAATTGGATTTTAATAACTTTTAAAATCCACTTTTTGGATTTATTTGTTGGCTAACTCTTATAAGTTTCCTTCTGAGTTGTTTCATTCTAATGAGCAAAACTGTTGATTTCATACTGGGTGTTGTGACAGAATCCAGGACCATGTGTATATCAAGCCAGAGGATAAAGCAAGCAGTGTATCCTGGCTATGAAATGACCAAGCTTTTTTACCCCTGCTAGTATGCCTTCTCCTGGCTAATTACCTTAGACCTATGTAGTAGGTTTTAAAAGAGCAGGGAGGGGGCAGGGGGAGAAGCTGCACTGGGATAGAATGTTTGGGGACCTACAAGGTAGAGACATTTGTAATCCAAAAAGGATTGTATTCGTATGTCACGTTATTTAGTACTGGAACCCAGAGTAGCTGGTTCAGTAACTGGTAGTAAGGGAACTACTGTGAGTTAGCCTCCTGAAAGCAGCAGGTCTGTTTATTTGTGTTTTTTCTATTATTTGGTGTCCAAAACCTGTTTGTTATAAGAGGGAAGCATACCCTTAAAGTGCAAAGAGACTTTTTGTATTGCTGTTCACAAACTGCATCTAAATCACAAGCGCCTGACAGTGTTTGAAGTGACTCTACCACAGTGTCTATAGACTGACAATTACTCTACTGTGTGGCTGGGATACAGGAGTGTTTTTTTATGGTATTGTCCCAACTTTTCTTATTATCTTTATAAATTACTCTGTGTGTGCCTAGGTAGGTGGCACGGCCCCTGATACATAAATTCTACAGCCAAATAATTGTAAAATTTTTCATGGAATGTGGTGGGCCTTAACACCCCTATTAAGTACGTCTTTGAGTGCTGGATAACAATATCCATTGCATCATCCAAACAGAGCACATCAGACAGCGCAAGCCCCCCAAAACACACCCTAGCAGGACTTACTAACTCGCTGATGCAAAAAGTAAATGGCAAAGAAATTTGCAAATATCTGGCAATATATAATAAGAGACTGGGCGAGCCATCAACAGACCGGTTTTCCAATTCATCTGGGGCTCCCAAATGGACAGAGTAAAGCACGCAGTGATGCACAAGGAACCTTGCAAGGGAGGCAAAGGTGTGCCTGACATCCCTACCATGCTGAGGGCTTTGTTTGTGTGCAACTGTGTGCGCAGGACTCTCAAAGACGTAGTGAAAGGCTCTAGTGGAAACTCCATGTCTCGCTCTTCCTACTGCTCCTGTGGAGGCAGCTCAAGTGGGAAAAGTGGTACAGTTCCATCCCTTACAACTGGACTATGCCCTGGTTCTACTCGGACGTGAGCAAATTTGTAAGGGAGCACCAGGAACTCACACTGTGAGCGCCATTGATGATGCTTGGCATCGCATGTTATGTGTAAAGGATGCTCTATGGTTTGCCAGGAACCGCCTGCTGTTGAGGAGGGGGCAGGTCACAGTCCGTGAGTGCTTCAGGTTTATCCACAGCCTGCTTGAGAGACTACTCTCAAGGACAGTCTAAAGGCTGAGGACTAACCCATCTCCTTTGACTCCTTTTACTCACCCACCCTGGCCATTCCATTTTACTAGGTTGTTTCCACTAATGCGCTAACCATATGTGCCATGTCTAGTTGTAATTGTACACTGCTTTTACTGTATTATTGAGCTTTCCATTAACTGAAGTTGTACTGTAACGTGTACTGTAACGTGTACTGTAACGTGTACTGTAACAAAGGATAAGACAAAGAGGCACAAAGGAATACACCACAGGCAGAATTCCAGGTAATTCTATGTATTGTATATTATGGCAGCACAAGCAAATACAGGTTAAACAGTCTCTTAGCAAGAAAACGGACGTATGGCAGAATGTATTGTAAATTATGGCAGGACAAGCAAATACAGGTTAAACAGTCTCTTAGCAAGAAAACGGACGTTTGGTATGAAGCCCACTGGACAGGGCACAAGGCAATACAGGATCAGGTATACAGGAAACCAGGAACAAGTCAGGATCAGGTACACAGGAAGCCAGGAACAAGTCAGGATCAGGTACAGGGCCAGAGTAAAACGGGCCTATAACTTCAATGCAAAGGCCATGACAGTCAACGAGGCTCAGCTGGTTGCACTGATTAGGTCTGGGTACTCCAGAGTGAGAAGGGTTACACCCAGGTAAGCAGAGGCAGCTGGTCTGCTTGTTAACCTACAGAGTACTGTGTACACACAGGAGGCCTCTAGGGGCTGCCTCTGATAAGACACAAAGTAAAAAAAATACAGAATCCTGGCTGACGGTGGAATCCTGACAGAACGGCTGTTTATTGATACTATGTTTAATAAACAATATTCAATAAAAAAAAATCTGTGTTGTGCTGGGTTATGTTGGGCCTTTTGGCTGCAGGTTAGTCTTGGAAAGTGTTGCATTGTTTGTTGGGCTATCACTCTATTGTATGTTACTGTGGTCTCTCATTAAATATCTGTTAATGTAGACAAACCTATTTTTATATTTGGTTTAACACCACACCGGAACTGAAACACCCCCTGCAAACATTTGCCCAATCAACCACAACAGGACTGATCACATACCCTCATGGGATAAGGGGTTTCCTGCCGCCTCCAGGAAGTCACACTGCTGTTTCCAGACCTTATCGTACGTGGATGAAGCGCCATGGAGCGGTGTATCAGTCATTTCATGTCTGCTCCCATCGTCCAGACTCAATCCAGATAACTGGTAGCCTGCAAGTCTGCCTCCGGGCAACCGACAAAAATGGTCCCATTTCTGCTGAGACAAGGAATCTGCAATGTTATTCTCGATTCCAGGAACATGTACAGTGCATACCCACAAATTCAGTTCAAGATAGGGAAGAACCAACTGCCAAAGCAAAGAAATAACTGGAGGAGGTGATCTCGAAATATTATTGATCGCCTGTACAACCGCAAGATTGTTACACAAAAGGTAACCAAAACAACCAACAAACCCTGAAAGCATGCCCCAAAACCCACCACATTTGAAGCATTGGTTCAGAATCCGAGTTCAGAGTTAGACACAACCTTCACTAGAAACAACGACTACCCATTATATTGCTGCAAAAAGGAATAGTCAACGAAGCGCATAATCAAAAGATGTATAGGAAACCATACAAAGCTCGGGGTCAATGCCGTCATTGACCGACTCACCTTTGGGGAAGGATAGATGGTGTATCAGATGAAATTTACCCGCGTCCTTCTTGGGGACCACCCCAAAAGAGGAAATTTGAAGTTCAGGCAATGGGGAAACTAGGAATAGGACTACCATCCAACCTAAGGCCACCTCCTTATATAATTTCAAAGTGACGACCTCAGGGTGCTGTAAGGCAGATTTGAGGTCCTTGGGTGGAAGGACAGACACAACGGATCTACTAGGAATATGGAGACTGTCAGAAAAAAAAATAGAAAACAATATGCAAAACGCGTTGAGATACTGAAGAAGATCATACAGCAGACTTTTATCTCCATCCGCATTCAGTTGGGACATTTTATGTCTAAACTTGTATGCATAACTTACCGGTTATGCCAACTTATTTGTAAGTTTTTCCCGGTTTCAACATTAAAGATATAAGAAAATACTGCACCATTTGTGGTTTTCCATCTGTCTTTCAGATTTTCAGAAGAATTAAAGTTTTGATGAACCACCTTTTCATGTTACACTTGTGAGTGCACCTTACACATAACATACTACTTGTGTTTGAACTTATTACACTATTGTGTTTTATTATTATTTTTCCCACATGTTCATGCACCCACTTCTGATATACTGATTATTTGAACATTTGTGAGGAGTGTAGACTGGGAGCTGCAGAACATGTAGGGTGAGGTATGAGGCAATAACACCTCTTCTCCTCATCCTCTCTCTTACAGTCATCCACCTTCAAAACTCTATCCAGGTTAAGAATCTAGGTGAAGAAAAGAAAAAATGTCCACATATTCCCCATATGCAATCTTATCACTATCCTTCTGTTTGAAATGTGCTCCTAGAGGACCCTCACACATAAATTTTGCCACAAGCAGCATGAGGAAGTCTAATTGGGTCCTTATCTTTAGGGGGTTCCTCAGGCATCGGAGGAGTAACAGAAGGCGCTGTCAGGGTTCACAGAACCCCAACGAAGTGACTCACCTGAGTACCCGCCGATTGCGGGTACCAACTCCCACGTCGCCACTCTCACCGACATCCCCGTTCCTGCTCCGTCGGTTGCTCACGCGGCTGAATCTAAGAGCATGCGCGCGCGCGCCCCCACCTCTCTTTATTCGCTCCTGAATGGAGGGGGCTCAACTATTGTGCCAGTCAGAGCTATTTGTTTGCTGTTCCTTCTACGCTATTCCTGGGATTGACCATTGGCTATTGTACTACGACTTTGCTGCCGTCTCCAGTCCTGACCCTTGGCTATTGTCTTACTACTACGCTACTGTCCTGCATACTGGGTTCCTCTTCTCACCCCCGACATAATAATTGAGCCCTATGGAACCCGCAAGATTATCTGAAACGATCGCTGTTCTTACTCAGCAATTGTCCACATTTCAACAGACTCTCCAGGGGATCCAGGCTGATCAACACCATTTAAGGCAACAGGTGCGTCATCTGCAACAAAATGCACCTGCTGAACAAGTTCCAGCCACTCCTGCTACCATAGCACCTCCAATTGGTGAAGGCGCCACCTCTTTGAAACCTCAGATACCGCTACCTGAGCGATTCACAGGAGACCATAAGACATATCGTGCCTTTATAACCTCCTGTGAGATTCTCTTTCGTTTAAAGCCCCGGACCTACACTACGGATTATGTCAAGGTGCATACCATGATATCTCCGCTCTCAGGGGAACTTCAACTTTGGGCACATCACCTATTACATAGTAATAGCCCACTACTGGACTCTTGGCATTCCTTCCGCGAAGCCCTGGACACTCTTTATGAGGATCCATTCAGGGTATCCTCATCTGCTACTACGTTGAGAGCCTTAAAGCAAGGACAGAGCCCCATGGAGAAGTACATCAAGGAATTCAGGCGCCTGGCCCTGGAGTCGAACTGGAACGAGCCCGCACTCCACGACCAGTTTCGCTGGGGCTTGTTGGATGCAATCAAGGATGAACTAGCCCGTACCTTTATTCCACCTTCTTTGGAGGAATTTATGTGCCTTGTGACACAGATCGTCAGAAGACTCTGCGAGAGGCGATCAGAATCCTAAGCAATCTAGGCATCCTAGGGCCCCTTCTCCCCCTTCTACGGAGTAACCTATGCAGATAGGCATTGTTCGAGTTCCACTCTCAACTGCAGAGAAAGAAGGTTGCAGAGATTTGAACCTGTGCATGTATTGTGGCAAACCAGGCCACACATATAAAGACTGCAGAATCCATACCTGCTATACTCAGTGTAAGAAACCGACCATGCTGCTTCACACTAACGCTAGAGAACATCCCTACCTGTCACCTCACTTATCCATTTCTGTGTTATTGCAGTGGACTAAAGGAACAGCCCGTCTCTCCTCCATGATTGACTCTGGAGCTAGCGGGAATTTCATTGACGCTGAGACGTTCCAGATCCTAATCATCCCTACTAATACCAAGAAGACTCCAGTTGCTATCCAGCTTGTTGATGGAAGTCCCCTTAAGACCTGCCCTATAGTCAGATAAACCATTCCTCTGACCCTCAAGATAGGAACGGGCCATATTGAGACTATCCAGTTTGATGTTGTTCCATCTCCGGTGTCCCCTATCATCTGGGGCCTCCCCTGGCTCTGAAAACATAATCCCTGTATCAATTGGGAGACCGGCGTGCTGCAGTTTTCATCTTCACAATGTACCATTTGCTGTCTACGTACTGAATCCATCTGCCTCACACAGACCACACCACCTCAAGAGATTCCCCTTCCTTATCGCCAATTCAAGGACGTCTTGGAGAAAAAGAGTGCTGATAAACTTCCCCTGTTTAGACCATATGACTGCCCCATCGATCTCATACCTGGTGCAGCAATCCCCTTCGGACGTATCTATCCTCTTTCCAAACCAGAGCTTGCTGCATTAAAAGAATATCTAGAAGAGAATGTAACGAAAGGCTTCATACGTCCTTCTATTTCTCCTGCCGGAGCCGGGATCTTTTTCGTCCATAAAAAAGATGGAGGTCTGCGTCCCTGTGTCGACTACCGGGAGCTCAACAACATTACGGTGAAAAATCGTTACCCATTACCGCTTATTCCTGAACTACTAGAACGCGTCCGATCTGCCAAGATTTTCACCAAATTGGATCTACATGGGGCCTACAATCTAGTGAGAATACGAAAAGGAGATGAGTGGAAGACGGCCTTTCAGTGTAGGTACGGACATATCGAATATCTAGTAATGCTGTTCGGCCTATGCAATGCCCCAGCCACTTTCCAACACTTCGTCAACGACGTATTCCACAATATGTTAGACCATTTTGTTATAATTTATTTGGATGATATATTAGTCTTCTCCCCGTCAGTAGAAGAGCATCATAGACATGTAGGCCAAGTGCTGACCCGGTTGAGAGAACATGGATGTGACAGAATGACCTGTCATACAAGGCCCCAAGGTAGCCCCAGAGATGGCTCCAGCCTGGCTGCCAAACAGGCAGGAACTCCATAGTGTAAACTAATCCCATTAACAGGATGGCTGCCAGGGGGATTAAAGGTTGGGTTGTCTACATGTACCTGTTTATCAATGTTGATTTATGTTAATGAAGTTCTGTGGCTATATGAGTCTATGTTTTACAACAATAAACTGTTCATTCCTGCTGTACTCAGTTCAAGGTAGTTGTGTCTACTTATTGGGTACACATAGCAGGGTTCCAAGGTGTGCATGCTGACTGGTGCTGGAAGTGATTTTGGGGACAACAGGAGGATACATGTGGGTGATCTCTGGGAGTTAGTACAGCTCTCTTGGTGAACCCATTACAATGGACTATACATCAAATTATAGAAATGTGTGTTTCACGTACAAAGAATCGAATTTTGGGGATATATCCTGTCTCCTACCTGCATCGAGATGGATCCTAAAAAAGTTGCAGCAATTCTCAACTGGCCAGCCCCTACTGATCGCAAAGGAGTACAACGGTTTGTCGGCTTTGCCAATTTTTATAGAAAATTCATACGCAACTTCTCACACATCATTCAACCTATTACCGCTCTCTCTTCTAAGAAACACAAATTTGGTTGGACCGAAGCAGCCCAGAAAGCCTTCGACCACTTAAAGAAGAAATTTGCTTCCGCACCCATTCTACAATTACCGGACTCACAAAGACCATATACCCTCGAAGTCGACACATCTGACACCGCTGTTGGAGCCATTCTATGCCAGAGACAAGAATCTGATGGCCAACTTCACCCTGTAGCCTTCTTTTCCAGGCATCTTACTCCTGCCGAGGGGAACTATTGTATAGACGAACTGGCTATAAAACTCGTGTTGGAAGAATGGCGACATCTCCTCGAGGGTGCTCTTTACCCCATTACTGTCTTCACAGATCACAAGAATCTGGAATATTTGCGTTCTGCCAGACGCTAACAACCCTGGTTAGCAAGGTGGTCTTTGTTTTCCCCTGCATATCACCTACCGTCCGGGGTCACGTAACACCAAGGCAGATTCACTATCTAGAATGTTTGACTCCTCTACAGCACCACCTTCGGATCAAAATACTGTCCTCTCCCCAAACCATTTTTGGCTGTAACCCACTCTATATGGGACTCTGTATGATTACATTCCAGTGAGTCCACTCCACCTGAGATTCCTGATCTACACTATGAACACGGTTATTATCTTCATAACGACATCTATCTTCCAACCGAGGACCACCTGCAGGTTATGCAATCTTTCCATGACACTCACGCTGCAGGTCACGGTGGCATTAAAGAGACCCTCGACTTGATCCAACCCTCCTTCTGGTGGCCGGACATGAAGAGTGTTGTAGCCTCTTTTGTGACCTCCTGCACTACCTGTGCCCGCTCAAAGGAGATCCATCAACCCCTTCCAGTTCCTTTCCTGGACCGACATCTCGATGGATTTTATTACCAACTTACCTCCTTCCAACACCCAGTCTACAGTCATGGTGGTCGACCGCTTCACTAAGATGGCGCATTTCATCCCCATCAATCACCTCCCTTCTGCCACCGATACAGCTACCCTGTTTTTGCGAGAGATATTCCGTCTCCACGGCTTACCTACAAATGTGGTTTAAGACTGGGGCTTACAATTTACATCCCGTTTTTGGAAGGCTTTCTGTGAACAGCTGCACATACAGCGGTCCCTCTCTACAGCGTTTCACCCCCAGAGCAACGGTCAGACTGAACGCACCAATCAGACGTTAGAACAGGTACCAGCTCCCACGCCGCCGCTCTCACTGCCATTCCCCTTCCTGCTCCGTCTGAATCTAAGAGCGCGCACGCTTCCACCTCTCTTTATTCATTCCTGAATGCAGAGGGCGGGGAACGCGCGTCAACGATGCCACCCACAGGCGTGGGGCGACACCTAGTGGTGGTTTTAAAAAGCAGCACTGAGCTTCCCTGAGTGCTCAATTATTGTGCCAGTCAGAGCTATTTGTTTGCTGTTCCTTCTACGCTATTCCTGGTATTAACTGTGACGGCCCGGGTTAATCTGTGCCGTCTGTAATAGTTATTGTTTGTGATACCTGCATTTCCCAGTATATGTTGTAATTATGGTGTGTGCTTTTGTTCCCCTTGTGTGCTACCCTGTCCAGGTGCCACATGTCCTACCCCCTCCCCCCTTACACAGACTACAATAGAGACCCCCTACTGGGCTGAGTGCTAATACTCAGTCATATGCAAAGGAGGGCAGGATGAAGAACCGTGTGTGTCTATTGGATGTAATTCCCTTGTGTGTCTATTGGATGTAATTCAATCCCTTGTACTGTTTAAATACCCCTGTGTTTCCAAATAAAGAGAGTCCTGTTTTCACCTCAACATGAGTGTTCCCTGATGCTTGGGGTGGGTTGCTATGATACTTTATTGTCCTTTTCAGGACAATAGCCACGCTGTGTAGCTAAGCTTCGGCTTAGTGACAAACGCAGCTCCGGTGCAGCGACGTCCCCCCTTCTATCTACAACGCTGGTTCTGCCTGGCGATGAAGGGGTTGATTGTTGGTGCCCAGGCAGGAGGAAGCAACGACTGGCGGGAGTACCCAGTCGGGGTACAGGTCGGTCCCGTCACAATATATACCTGTGTGTTTAATCTCATGGACTTCATAGTGTCACCCTATTCTGAAGGGCACAAGACCAACACAGAGAACATATTCATGTCATGATTGTACTATGAAAACTTAACCATATTTCGCAAATCGTAACTCTGATGCTTGGTGCCATGTCCCTGTGTGACCTCAGTGCCTGGTCCCCTGTAAAAGTTTATGGCACGCAGGACAAGGATGTCTGGTATTCTTTGAAGATGCTCTGCTTCACTGCCTCACTGATTTTATGATAGGGTCTGGCAGGACTCCAGAAAAACATTTATGGCAGGATGTGGCCTAAGAAAAGCAATTTTTTCTGTGTCATGCAAGATGCCTTGTTAACCCTGTAACATAAGCATTTTGCATGACAAGCACCTCAGGGATCGACGACTGGGAAATGCTGGTCAATGCTCGCAATGTGTTACAATACACACTGTTCTATTCTTAGTCTGTCTCTTTATTTGAATTATTTGTACAACTGACCATGGGCGTAGGAACCCCTAAAAATCTGGGGGACAGCATTTTCCCCCATCAGATCCCCACATGCATGTATAGATTAACTGAATACAAACCCTATATTTGCAGGTATAAATAATGTATGGAAACAGCGTAGCAGATATGGATTAACAGAACAACACATAAACCCAGCTTTGCAGGTATAAATCAACTGGAATTCACATAAAAAGTCAGCATTAAAGATAGAAACTCTTCAAAGGCCAACCCTGGCATCCACACTGCCCACATAGAACCTGACCAGCGCTCAGATTACACAAACAAATTACAGTCCGGAGTGAGCCAACTTTGTCCCCAAACAGCCCAGTGTGAGCCAACTTTGTCCCCAAACAGCCCAGCGTGAGCAAACTTTGTCCCCAAACAGCCCAGCGTGAACCAACTTTGTCCCTAAACAGCCCAGCGTGAGCCAACTTTGTCCCTAAACAGCCCAGCTCACAAATAATTAAAGCAATTCATCCACACATTAATTCATTATTTCACTCATTCACACAATTCATCCACATATTAATTCATTCATTCTAACTCTTTATTTCAATATACTTACTACCCCCCTTTTGTTACTTTTATCCCCACTTCACCCCCTTCTCACACTATCTACCCCCCCTTCTCGCTAGCTACCCTCTCCCTACCCCCCTTCGTAGGTTACTTACCATGCAGTCCTGTGGTGGGAGTGCAAGGCCTCTGCCTCGCTGCTCTGCCGCGATGCGCGTGGCTTCACTGCTGAGCGCCGGCATATGACGTCATATGCTGACGCTCAGCATGAAGCGCCAGCACCGAGACAGACGCCTCATGCTCCCACCATTGCAGTCGGGGCAGCGTTGAGGCGGGTGGTGGCGGCGGCAGGGAGCAGAGGAGACAGAAGGACGCCGAGCGGGTGCTGAAAACGACTGCTCGGCACCCCTCTCTCTCCTCCTGCGGCATTTCTATTTGGGGGGTTCCTACGGCCCTGGGGGGGATTTCTTCATTAACGGTCCCCCCCGCATGAGTTACTGGGATCTATCACCCCGGTTCCTACGCCCATGCAACTGACTGGCATACCTGGGAACTCTCCGGGTTTGACACGGACATCTCCAGGTGAAGGTTCTCCGGGTCAAGACTTGAATCCTCTGGGTCGCTGGAACGGGTTCTTGACACGCCCCACTCCCCGCCCATTTTCCCTTGAGATGAGGGTGTTTTTCCGCTGACATCAGTGGGAATGCCTCTGACATCAACAGGAACACACACTGATGTTAGTGGGACGTTAGTGGGACTGCCCACCGACATCAACGGGAACACCCACCGACAGCTGTAATAATGCTACCTTTTGCTGTAATAATGTACATCATTACCTGCAAATAAGAAAAACAAAAAATGTTATACTGTAAAAAAAAAATTTTTTTGTACCCAGCGTGACCAAGGCTGTTTTAACACTTTTGCGGTGCTCTTGTTTAGCTGTAATTTTCTCCTCTAATTGTTAGTGTACCCACACAAGTTATATATTGTTTTTTTCTAGTAGAGGCAGGGCTTTCTTCAGATACCATTTTTTTATCATATCATCTAATTTTCTATAAAAAAAGAAAAAATTCAAAATAGTAAGTCCCAACTTACTATTTTAAAACCTTTCGGTTTACAAAACACAGCGGGTCAGGTTAAACCGCGTCACCTTACTGACGTCATCATAAATAACAGCTAACCTCAATCCTGGCATAAACCCCTTGTGGGTTTGTAACCTAAAACTTCTAAAAGTTTGAGGAGAACGCTGCCCCTCGTCAAAAACGTGGCCGGATCCTCATCTATCACTGTGTGCTTGTCAGGCGCATACCTGCCGGCAGCAGTCTGCTCCCGCTGCCCGCCTCCGACGGAGTTGGCGTAGACGAACCCGGGGTGTCCGTCCATTTCCCGGCGGCGTCCTTCACGGGCTTCAAGCACCGGCTCCCTCACTTAACATTAGGAGGGGTTGCACAGTGGGCAGATCTGCAGGCGTCACGTATGACATCGCGCCTGAGATCCCTATAAAACACCTGAACACCATCATTTCGGTGCTCAGATATTCTGAGATGTTCTGTGCAGTACAGAGTATCCTCAGTTCTGTGCTCCTGTCCCTGCTGTGACCTTAAATACCTTATCTCTACCTTCATTTTTTGATTGCTTGTCAGGTGATGTTCACTCTCAAGCCACGGACTTATGCTTCAGACCGAATTAAGGTACACACCGTGATTACGCCAACAATCAGTTCTAGAGTCCTGGTCTTCGTTCCACCATGCTATGGGGAAACTGTACGATGACCCTCTGAGAGCCGCGGTCACCCAGAATACCTTACGCCATCTCCGACAAGGAAGAAGACCAGTAGAGGAGTATGTCACGGAGTTCCGTCAAGCGGCAGTAGAGACCACCTGGAACGAGGCTGCTCTGCTTGACCAGTTTCGGTTGGGTCTGTCTGAGGCTCTGAAGGACGAATTGGCATGCACAGGTGTTCCATCATCATTGGAGGCCCTAGTTGACTTATCCATCCAGATCGACCGCCGGCTACGTGAGCGCAGACAGGAACGATCCATGGGGGTTAGTCCTCCTAGGCGCCGTGTGTACCAGCCTCCTATTCCACCGTCAACCACTGCACAGACAACCGAGGAACCCATGCAGATAGGACTCTTCAGGGGACCTCTCTCAGCGGTGGAACGCACCAGAAGAACAACATTACACTTGTGCCTCTACTGCAGTAAAGATGGCCATGTACTCCGTGAATGCCCGGAGAGGCCCAACAAGTCAAGAGGTGAGCTGTTGTCCATTCACACTGCTGTACCTCCTACCATTTCCCGTTCAGCTCCTCATTTATCCACCTCTCTTCTCCTGCAGTGGACTGATTCTTCCTTAACCACCATAGCCATGGTGGATTCAGGAGCCAGCGGTAACTTCATGGACACTGCTTTTGCCTCAAGGAATCACACCAAAACAACTGCGCTCCTTATACATCAGGTGGATGGCAACCGATTGGCCTCTGGACCCGTGACCCAAGAGACTGTACCCCTTACGATGCACCTCGGTACCAGACACCAAGAGCACATCAGTTTTGATCTGGTACAGTTACCCTTGTTCCCAGTCATCCTAGGACTGCCGTGGTGGAGACAACACAACCCACACATTAACTGGGAGACTGGGAGACTGGGACCCTTACCTTTTCGTCTCGCTTTTGTCTGGATGCCTGCCTCCTACCACAAGAGCCTCCACTGGGTTGGCTGTTTTCTCTGGACTCATTGCCGTGTAACAAAACACCACGTTGTCTTCCTCTGGTGTACCGTGCATTCGCAGATGTGTTTGAAAAGAAAAGGGCTGACAAGCTACCACCACAATGCAGTTATGACTGCCCTATCGACCTGCTCCCTGGAGCACCTATACCGTATAGGCGTATATACCCTCTTTTGGGACCTGAACTGCGAGTCCTGAAGGAATACATAGATGATGCCCTCAAAAAGGGATTCATATGGCCATCCACATCTCCTGCTGGAGTAGGACTGTTTCTTGTCGGAAAGAAAGACGGGGGGGCTACGTCCCTGTATAGAAAAAAACGATACCCACTGCCCCTGATACCTGAATTACTGGACCGTCTCAGCTCCGCTCACATTTACTCTAAGCTGGACCTTCGTGGGGCCCACATCTTGGCCCGGATCAGAAAGGGAGACGAATGGAAAACAGCCTTTCGGACCCAGTATGAGGATTTTGAATACACCGTGATGCCATTCAGTCTCTGCAATGCTCCTGCTACGTTCCAGCACTTCCTGAATGACGTGTTCCGTGACTATTTGGATGTGTTCATGGTGACATATCTAGACGACATCCTGGTCTATTCTGAGACGCTAGAGGAACATCATCTCCATATGTTAAAAGTCCTCACTCGGTTGCGTGAACACTGTCATGGGCTATCCTTACCTCTCACCTATGCCTGTCCTGTCCCACCAAGAAGCTAGGTCCCCGGTTCCTGGGACCTTTTTCTGTCATTACTATGGCTGGTTCGGTGGCAGTTCGTCTCCAACTGCCTCACACCTTTCGTATTCACCCTGTGTTTCATGTGTCATTAGTCAAACCATGGTTTCCTACTACTCACCTCTCTCTGGACCCTGTACCTCCTAAACCCATTGAGGTGGCTGGCGAAATGGTATACGAGGTCGAACACATTCTTGACATGGCTGTCTTGAATACCTCATCCACTGGAAGGGGTATGGGGTGGCGGATCGTTCCTGGGAACCAGTAGACAACATACACGCCCCTGCCAAACTCCTTTCCTTCCATCGTCACCACCCTGACCGTCCTCGCCTTGTGCTCCCCCGGACGGCTCGCCTGGGGAGGGGGTCCTGTCAAGCGTGTATCTGCCGGCAGCAGCCTGCTCCTGCTGCCCGCTTACGACAGGGTTGGTGCAGGCGAACGGCAGGGTGTCCATCTGTTTCCCAGTGACGTCCTTCACGGGCTTCGTCCTCCGGAGCTCCCCTGCCCGTGTACCCACTGGGAGCAGGGTTCGTGGGCGCAAGGGTAGCGGGAGGGGGGCGGCTCTGCAGTATGCTGCTCCTACACCATCCCCCTCAGCAGACTGTGGGGAAAGAGGCAGAGTAGGCGGGACAGAGGGTTTTATAACAGGAAGGGTAGTGCTTCCAGCTCCGGCTACCTCACATAATATTAGGAGGGGTTGTACAGTGGGCGGATCTGCTAGATCCCTATAAAACACCTGAACACCATCAGATATTCTGAGATGTTCTGTGCACTACAGAGTATCATCAGTTCTGTGCTCCTGTCCCTGCTGTGAGCTTGCTTATTTGATTGCTCCCTGAACTTGTCCTCGGATTACCTACTGACCTTGCTTGTTAATTGCTGCCTGAAACTTGACCTCGGATTACCTACTGACCTTGCTTATTGATTGCTGCCTGAAACTTGACCTCAGATAACCTACTGACCTTGATTATTGGATTGTTACCTGGCTCTGACTTGGCAGTGACCTGGTGTTGTTGGACATTTCCAGTCACGCCTGCCTATTGGGCTCCTCCTCCTTTCGCACCACAGGTGCAAAACGGTGCTTTGCCACAATACAACCATGATAAGCCACAAAACGGGATTGACCCTACGGCGAGACCGTTCAATTCCCGCAGGAGACCTTGGCCCTCTCCGAAACAACCTTGGAACTATCTCTGACCAGGCGATAATAAAACCTGGGAAAAATGATCGTCGACAAATCACACTTGATATCTTTGATCAATTTCCCAATAGGCCTGTCACACACATCATTACCGCCTGCATGCATAAGTACCACATGGGTGAACTGTGCCACAATGCTTGGCAAACAATTTATGGATACATACCCTCCCAGCGCAAGCCCCTAAAACCCATCTATCTGACCTTAACGGACGCCGCTTCAAAACCCAACTGTCGCCCATGCGGCCCTGCGTGCAGCCCAATATACGTAAAAATGGCCCACGAACTGGATTAAGCAGTCCACAACATCAACGCTCTAAAAGAGTGAGAGACAAAAGTACTCTGCGACAATCCAAGCACCGCTAAACATTTCCTAATATTAACCAGGTGGTAGTAGAAACATTATTAAGCACTCATCTACAGACTGCAGACAAGTCAGAAGGCTTGTTTTTTCCCTCAGAAATCTCATTATGCTGCCACAACCACAAGGGATTCTGGGTAGGAGCATGCAAATAAGGTCAACAATCTAAAATTAACCACAAACTGATATCTATAGAGGGCAGTGCCATCTTCATGAAGCATCAGCGAACCTCCCATCTGTGGCCGCAATACCACAGTTATGGTTAATGGGGTGTTTAGAGTTAATTTAGGGGCAGTTATGGTTAATGGGGTGTTTAGGGTTAATTTAGGGGCAGTTATGGTTAATGGGGTGTTTAGGGTTAATTTTAGGGGCAGTTATGGTTAATGGGGTGTTTAGGGTTAATTTAGGGGCAGTTATGGTTGATGGGGTGTTTAGGGTTAAGTTAGGGGCAGTTATGGTTAATGGGATGTTTAGGGTTATTTTAATGCTGATGACTGAGGGTTGATTAATTTAATAAAGTTAACTTAAGGTACATTTAGAGGTAAAGGGGGAATCTAAATCCTGGGGGCAGTGAAGATTATTAATGTAATTTATTTATAACAGTATGGTGTCAGTGATATTCTCTGTAAGATTCGAATCCCTGTAAGATCCGGATCCCTGTAAGACTCGGATCCCAGGAGGGTTCATTGAGTGTAATGAAAGGGGCGGGGCCAATCGGTAGTGTGCCTGCAGGGAGGATCATGAATCGGATCATTTCAACGAACGAGTCAAAATGATCTGATTCACTTTAAATATCCGAACTTCCCATCACTACTGGCAAAATTATGTAATCCTGAACACCCTGAGCACTTATTCCTGTATTTGCATGCACTACCCCAGAGGCAGTTACCCTCAACGAATTGTTAGAAAACCCACTTTTTGTTTGCAATTCCCTTTTTATGAAACCCTGTGGTGGTACGAAAGGAATGATTCATACCCCATGTTGGTGTCATTACCTTCAGTCACAGAGTGATATCTTTCTGGTCCTACCTGATAGAAAGCCTGATAGCCTTCCGCTTGCGGAATTGTTCATCATACCTAAGCCAGCGACTTACACTCTATGCACCTCACTAATACATTCCAAGTAACAAAATAAAGCCAAAAAATTCTCAGGGTTCCTCTCACCAATTATGCTAGCCAGTATAGCGAGGGCTTCGAGCCAGTTACTAAATGTTCTGGGAATCAAACAATACAGTCCTTTCTCCTCATTCTCCTTTTTGCTATGATCAGTTTTGGAGGCCCTGTCCAGGTTAAACTTCTCTAAAGGCAGTAAGATAAATATATCAATAAATTCACCCCTCAAAATGTTCTCACGAACCTCCTGCTTCAGGTGCACCCCCAAAGGGCCTTTATAACAAAGATAAACTGCTAAGAGGGTGTTACATATAACCCACCCTTAGCAGAATTAGTAATACACACTACCTCTCTGCCTTCAACTGGACATGCGTCTCTGGGGGTTCACCCTGACAGTTACTAGGCTGGTGTCACGCGTGCCGCCGCGGCACTTACTTCGGGTGCTCGCGGCGGCTCTCTCCGTCCGCCCGATGACGCTGTGCGGTCACGTCGGGGTCGCGGCTCCGCCCCCGCCGCGACCCGACGTCAGCAGAGCGTCACACGCGCCGCCGCGGCACGCGCCTCAGGCGATCGCGGTGGCGCGCCCGTCACTGCCACCGGCGCCGCGACCCGGCGTCAGCAGGGTAGTCCTGCCTCCGCTCCCTCGCTGGGGCTTGTGCCTGCACGCCGAGGACGTGCAGGCAGATACCACCGGGACAGCAGATAGGGAGCCTGCCGCGGCCGCGATGACGTCACGCGGCGCACGCCACGCTACGCACACCACGTCGTGGCCTATCCGTGAGTACCTTCTCCTATTTAAACGCCATCTGTATTTCTCTCCTTTACCCGTTCAAAGTGTTTTGCTTTTGGGTGTGCTGTTCTATGATATATATCTCTATTGCCTTGTGTACCGACCTTTGCCTGTTTTTTGACTACGTCTCTGATCTGCCTGCCTCGACCTCGGACCTGTTTATACCGTTTACGCTCCTGATCTGCCTGCCTCGACCTCGGACCTGTTTATACCGTTTACGCTTCTAATCTGCCTGCCTCGACCTCGGATAGTTTTTGACCTCGCTGCTTGCTGTTGCCCGTTATTCGGACTGTTTACTGGACCGTGCCTCATCCATATATCTGCATAGTTGGGTCCTCCTTCGCTCCCTAACCCCGTGACAGCTGGACTGCCAATACATCCTGAGATACATCCAGGCGACCTGCACAGCCGACCACAGGCCCCTATGCAGGAACTGTGGAGAATGGGGCCACCTCACCGCTAGCTGTGATAAGTCCAAGTTATGCAACGGATGAGAGTAGTCCTGACAACAGAGGTGGAAACCCCAGCAGTGAGATCTCACAATCAAGTGTTAACTACAGGTGTTGTGGAGGAGACTGTCCACTAATCTCCATTAACTCTGCACATATGATTGCTCTGATGGAAGCGGATGTGGAGTATCCAGCTGATCCCATGCCTAAGAGGGGGAGGTCTGACAGTGAATCCTGTTAGCACCCCTTCTGGGGGCTGAAGTGGAGGTCCTGGGAGACAATACAGAAGAGAAATCCAAAGTAGAGTGTACCGGGAGCCCTGGAGATGACACCGTAGAATCATCCAAGCAGAAGTCAGAGCTAGGATACCTTCCAGAGGTGGCTCGAAGCATACAGAGCTGTGCAGGTGTTGGTGAGATGGGACTTTCTCTGTCTGTATCAGACAGAAGTTTCAGACTCTGAAGGTGAGATGGGCCCTGATATAAAACACTAGGCCTCTCACACTGGATCTCATTATATAGTATAGTTTAGTTTAGTTTAGTCCATCAAGTTCAACCCTTCTACCTAACCTTCCTATTCTTGATCCAAAAGAAGGCAAAAAAAAAAACCCTAATTAAGCTACTTTGAAATATGCCATCAGGGGGAAAAATTCCTTCTTGACTCCAAGAGGCAATCGGATTTCTCCTTGGATCAAGAAGCTCTTAAATATTAATGTTATTCTATTTATATCCCTGTATGTCATGCCTTTCTAAGAAAATATTGAGGCCCCTTTTGCAGGTATCTAATGTATTGGATAACACCACCTCCCTTGGAAGTGAATTCCATACCTTTATCGTCCTCACTGTAAAGAATCCCTTCCTTTGTCGTCTATGAAACCTGCGCTCTTCCAGTCTCAGAGGGTGACCTCTTGTTCTTTGTATATTTCTGTTAATGAACAGGTCACTGAAGAGCTCTTTATATTGGCCCTGCATATATGTATATAACATTATCATATCCCCTCTGAGACACCATTTTTCTAGCGTATATAATTTTAACTTTTTTAGTTTCTCTTCATAACTAGTATCACCCAATCCCCTTATTAATTTCGTAGCCCTCCTTTGCACTTTTTCTAATTCCATAATGTCCTTTTTGAGGACTGGTGCCCAGAATTGTACCGCATATTCAAGGTGAGGTCTTACCAATGATCTGTAAAGAGGCAAGATGATATCTTCCTCCCTTGAATCGATACCTCTTTTTATGCATGCCAAAACCTTATTGGCCCTCGCAGCTGCTTGCTGGCATTGCACACTGTTGTCAAGTCTGTTGTCAACCGTTATCCTTCTCACTGGTAGTTTCCCCCAAGGATATTCCATTTAAAGAATAGGTCGCATTTTTATTATTTTTACCATAATGCATAACTTTGCATTTCTCTATATTGAAACTCATCTGCCACTTGCACGCCCAGTCCCCAACTCTGTCTAAATCTTCCTGCAAAGAAGAAACATCAAGATTAGTCTGAATTACCCGGCCTAATTTTGTGTCATCAGCAGTGGCGACTCTAGAAACAATATATAGGGGGGGCACACAAGATACCACAGTCAAACTGGGGGGGCATTCATAATTTCCAAAAGTAATGTGCTATGGAATTATACTTTTGTTATTGGGCTAAAATAATACTTGATCATTCAACATGGGAAGCCTGAAGCCACAATTGAGTGCGACCTTGAAATAAATATTATAACACAATAAATAACTTTTCCACTAAATGATTTCAGGGCCTTGAACGTTTTGTCCCCTGAAGTCACTACAACTTCAGAAGGGCATTTTATCTCTGGATAAATATAAATTAAATAATTCCTACTGTAAGTTAAGTGCCAGGAAACAGATGACCAAACACACACACCAACACAGGCTCTGTCACACCGACAACCAAACATACACACACACCAACACAGGCTCTGTCACACCAACACTCAGACACACACACCAGGACAGGCTCTGCGACACAGACACCCACACACATCAGGACAGGCTCTGCCACACCCACATCCAAACACACACACACAAGGACAGGCTCTGACACACTGACACCCAAACACACACCCTAGGACAGGCTCTGCCACACTGACAACTGAACACACACACCAGGACAGGCTCTGCCACACCAACACCCAAACACACACCAGGACAGGCTCTGCCACACCAACACCTATACACACACACCCGAGGACAGGCTCTGCTACACTGATAACCAAAAACACACAAACAGCAGGACACAATCTACGTCACAGACGTCTACATCAGGATGGATTTTTCACACTGCATTGTCGTTTATACCCCCCTTAGTGTTTTTGCCCCTTGTGTATTGATGCCTCTGCTGCCCATATATATATATTAATATTAGCCCCAGTTGCCGATAGCAGGTATAGATCAACACATTAACACACAAACCAAGCTTTACATGTATAGATCAACTGATATTCACTTGTGATCTCAGCACTGAAGGTATATATCAAATAAACAGAATCAGACATACAAATCCTGTATTTGCAGGTATAGATCAAATAAATACATGGAAACAGCATTGCAGGTATTAATCAACTGAATAAGACATACAAACCCTGTATTTGCAGGTATACATAAATAATGTATGGAAATATATAGATATGGCTCTACAGAATAACGCAAAAACCCAGCTTTGCAGGCATAGATCAACTGGAATTCACATAAAAACACGGCATTAAAAGGTATATTTAAAACCCCCTAAATTACAGGCATAGATCACAAGTTGCGTCCACACTGCCCACACAGCAATCACACTCCTATCATGCCAGGTCAGCCAGTACATGATGGTACAGGGTGGCTGTAAGTGATGTGTAGACCCCATACTGCTGGCAGCATCAATACACAAGGGGGCAGCTAGCTAGGTTTCAGCATGTACTGGCTGACTTGGCATGAAAGGAGTGTGATTGCTAACAGCAATCAAAGTCCCATTATGCCTAGGTTCCAACACTTACACATCCAACCAGTAAATGCTGGAACCTAGGCATGATGGGACTGTGATTGCTGTTAGCAATCACACTCCTATCATGCCAAGTCAGCCAGTACATGCTGGTACAGGGTGGCTGTAAGTGATGTGCAGACCCCATACTGCTGGCAGCATCAATACTCAAAGGGGGGCAGCTAGCTAGGTTTCAGCATGTACTGGCTGACTTGGCATGATAGGAGTGTGATTGCTAACAGCAATCACAGTTCCATCATGCCAAGGTTCCAGCACTTACACATCCATTCTATCACACACACATTCATTCATATCATTCACAGATTCATTCCCTCAATCACCCATACCCATTCAAACACCCTCCCCACCCC
This sequence comes from Spea hammondii, assembly GCA_029215755.1. Classification (NCBI taxonomy): domain Eukaryota; kingdom Metazoa; phylum Chordata; class Amphibia; order Anura; family Pelobatidae; genus Spea; species Spea hammondii. The sequence goes on along the minus strand of JARDYJ010000006.1, from coordinate 39,873,994 downwards.
CTTACCTGCACTGCAGCTCCTCGATGCCGCTGACAGACTTCAGCAGGGGGCGCGGCCTCCCTCTGCGTTCTCTGCTAGCTTCCGCTTCCTCTATGCAGTACAGAAGACCCTCCCACAGGTAAGTAGCAAGGCTCGAGGTGCGGCCCAAGTAAGATCGGTTGCCCTGGCTGCCGATCTTACGCGGGCCGCACCCTCTCTCTCCTCCACATTAAAAAAAAAAAAAAAAAAAGACGGGATTTAAAGTCACATTGCGACTTTATTCCAATTTCGGCAGGGGGGCAACAGGGGGGGCAAGGATTAACCTAGGGGGGGCAATTGCCCCCCCTTGCCCCCCTGTAGCGACGCCACTGGTCATCAGCAAAAACTGTAACATGGCTCTCAATGCAGCATTGGGAGATCATTTATAAATAAATTAAAAAGAAGAGGACCGAGGACAGACCCCTGAGGCACTCCACTTAATACCTGCGTACAGGCTGAGAAACATCCATTCACAACAACCCTCTGCATTGTATCTTTCAGCCAATTTCTGATCCACATACAGACATTTGCCCCTAAGCCTATTTCTGTTCATTTATAGAGTAGCCTTTTATGCGGGACCATATCAAATGCCTTAGCAAAGTCCAGATAAATCACATCTACGGCCACCCCCAAGTCTATATTTTTACTAACTTCTTCATAGAATGCTAATAGGTTGGTTTGACAAGACTGGTCTTTCACAGATCCATGTTGACTTTTACTGATTGGATTATGGATCAAGATATGATCTTGAATGTATACCTTTAGCAACCCTTCAAATAATTTCCCTACTACCGATGTTAAGCTTACTGGTCTGTAATTGCCCGGTTGAGATTTTGATCCCTTTTTAAATATGGGCACAACATCTGCCTTGCGCCAATCTAATGGAACTATGCCCAAGCCGAAAGATTCCCTAAAGATTAGTAATAATGGTTGGGCCAGAGTTAGGCTTAACTCCTTCAGTACCCTTGGGTGTATACCATCCGGTCCAGGGGCCTTGTCTACCATAACATTGTCACGGAGCTGGCTAGTCCGACCGACTGCCTCCGCTGTCTTGTGCTCCCTTAGCCTGGGACAACACACTTTCCCCGGTTCCCCAGTCACTAGCCGAGACTCAGTGTAGGGTAAAACCAAACAAAAACTGATTTATTTCTCACACACAGGACTGGATAGATCCAGCAAAACACACATTAACATAAAACAAGATATTGGGACACAAACCGCCCCCTTAATCTGCCTCCCAGAGACAACAGGGGCAGTAACGGGATTAACAATACAATAGGGGGGGGAGACTGATTTATATAACATTAAACTGAAACAATGGTGGTCACTCCCTGGTGGCAGATCCTGGCTGTCTGCTGGAGATAATCCCCTCAACCAGTGATGAGATGATACTGCTGGGGGTAGCCACATAAGTCTCTACAAACCCAGGGCCCATAGTCAATAGGGAGGAGGCTGGCAGTCAGGCTTCTCCAGTGGCCCCAGTGATGGAGGCTTCCGTCACAAACATTATTTAATTGCTTGAGCACTTTTTCTTGTGACAGCCAATCCCATGTTTGCTGCAACGGTTCCTTAAAATTAGCCAGCAGGGGCTCCGTCATTGGCTCTTCCTTGGTATAAACAGAAGAAAAAAAATCATTTAAGATGTCGGCTTTCTCTCTGTCCTCACTAACCAAATTTCCAGTTTCAGATACTAACGTACCAACATTCTCTACCTTTAACTTTTTTCCGTTTACATACTTAAAAGATTTCTTGGGATTGGTTTTACTTTCCCTGGCAATAAATTTCTCATTTTCTAGTTTAGCCAATTTAATCTCCTTTTTGCAGGCTTTGTTGGCATCTTTGTATGCCATAAATGATACTTCCGACCCCTCACTTTTATATTGCTTAAATGCCTTATTCCTTATTTCCTGTTTTACTTTCCAGGTAAACCACATTGGTTTTGATTTGTTTCTTTTGTATTTGTTTCCCATAGGTATATATTGGGATGTGTAACTTTGCAATTTGTGTGCTTAAAGGTATTTCATTTGTCCTCTGTGTTTAAACCAGAGAACAATCCATCCCAGTCTATATATTCCATGGTTGACCTTAGCCTATCAAAGTTTGCCCTTTTGAAATTAAATGTTTTGGTAGAGCAGTTACCCATTTGTTTTTTGGAATTAATATCAAATGAAACCATGTTATGGTCCCTATTCCCCAAGTGTTCTCTTACTTTAATGTTTGAGATAAGTTCCTCATTGTTAGTTATTACCAGATCTAGACAGGCATCCATTCTGGTTGGGGTCTCTACTAATTGCGACATAAATTGGTCATTAAGCAGGTTCAGAAACTTGCTGCCCTTAGTGGAACAAGTTCCACTATTCCAATCTATATCTGGGTAATTAAAATCTCCCATGATTAAAACTTCATTCCTTTTTGCAGCCTTTTCAATTTGAAATAGCAGCTGATCTTCCCCCTCATTACTAATGTTGGGTGGCTTGTAGCATACACCCACAAGTAATGTGTGACTCTTTCTACTATCTAGGTTAATCTCTACCCACAGCGTCTCCACATCTTCCTTAATACTGGGCTTTAGTTTAGGGTTTGCATATAAACATATCCCTCCCCCTTTTCTATTTACTCTGTCCCTTCTAAAAAGTGAATATCCTTGTAAGTTTACTGACCAGTCATGCGTATCATCCCACCACGTTTCCATGATACCGATCAAGTCATATTGTTCATTACTTACCAATATTTCTAGCTCACCCATTTTGTTTGCCAAGCTTCTCGCATTTGCTAAGAGACATTTAAGGTTACTACTCATTTCTGGTGTAACGGTTGACAAATAATTCTTGACAGCAAGTTTTGTACTATGCAACACCATATTGTCTGTGCTAACCCCGCCAATGCTCTCACCCCCTTTTCCCATAGCTAGACCCCCTTCCATTGTTGACTCATTTAATGTGAGGAGTGTGCAAAAGATCGTGGACTGTTTTATGGACATTTAAAGAAGGACTGGATCACTGGGTCCTCTTACTGGTCCGGGTCAAATGATAACAAAACCAAATTTTTGTTCTTGGAGTCCTTTTTAAGAACAAAAATGTGGTGTTAAATTCTATTACTGAAATTGCTCCCAGGAGAGTAATTTTAATTAATGTGGCTTTTAAAGGTTTTAATGTTTGTCTTATGTATATGTATATTAGACTTGGGCACCAGGGGGCTCTTCGTGTTCGTCTTCGTACTCGTCTTCGGAGAAAAAAAACCTTTGTATTCTGCGAATATTTGCCCATTCGTGGCCATTCTTCATGCTCGTTTCATCTTCGTTTTCTCCCAGCTGCGTAGCAGGGGTTAATACGGGGTTAAGAACACATCGGAGCAGCAGCAGCAGATGCGTTCGCGCCGTGAAGGTACGTGTGTGCGACTCTATTGGTTGCCGGAAGAGGGCTGGTCTGGCATCAACAAATGAATTGCAGAACTGCAGAATGCACCTCATTCGTTGATGGGAGGCGAGCCCCCTGCCGAAACGACCAATAGAGTTGCACACACGTACCGAGGTGTACTGTACACAAAATGACCTAGACAAATGCTCCAAGGAACTTGGCCTCCTTTTTATCATACACAGTCACACATCCATAGATGTTTAATAAAAGAAAAGGGATTATTTTACATTTTTAAATTGATTTTGGACCACTTGTAATACATGCCTAACATTTGCTACCTATTTATAATGGCATACTTTGCAACAACCCAACTTTTACTGGACAGGACTGGAAAAAAGCAGGACTGTCCACAAAAATGTTGGGTGTGTTGGCAGGTATGCAAATGGGAAAATGTCGGACAAGAACTAAAAAATAGTTTAGGGTTAATGTACGGTTATTTTTAAGATTATTAGCAGTGATGTATTATGTCTAAATAATAATTTAATTTAGTTTATTGAATTTTATTTTAAAGTTATATTTATTATTATTTACTTTATTATATTTATTTAAGGTTGTAGTGCTACCCTACCCAGCTATACCTATGTGCACTAGCATACCTAGTTTGTCTGTTGGCAGCTATGTGGATGGAAAAATGTTATAGGGTGAAGTGTTGAGTGTGAGTTATAGCGTTAATGCTAGTGAGTGTAGAAGTGAAGGCCAGGGCAAATAACAGGAGGAAAGGTCCTTGTGATTTGTGAATTGTACATGTGTGTGTTATGTGTGTTATATGTTATGTCACTGTGTTATATGTGTTATTGTGTGTGTTATGTTTGGTAGGTTGTGTATCAGACAGAAAAAAATGAAATGGAAAAGGAAAAGAAAATGGAAAAGGCGAATGAGTGGGCAATTGGCGACCCACTCACCTGTTTCACCCCAGGGCAAAGCATCCAAACAACTGTCAGTCCTAGATGTTTGGCAGCGGACTTCCAGAGCTCAGACACTAGGCCCTAGCGTAAGCTGCCTACTCTGGCGGAGGTAGCAGGCGTTGCCACACCGCAAACAGACGCAGCCAGGGGGGAGAAACTACTCTTACCATTAGGGACATTTTGGGCATGACTCTAGCCAGGAAGCGAACGTCTGGCAAAGAAGAGACGTTGGCACCACCACCACCACCAGCAGCATTGAAAAATGGAAAAGGCGAATGAGTGGGCAATTGGCGACCCACTCACCTGTTTCACCCCAGAGCAAAGCATCCAAACAACTGTCAGTCCTAGACGTTTGGCAGCGGACTTCCAGAGCTCAGACACTAGGCCCTAGCGTAAGCTGGCTACTCCGGCGGAGGTAGCAGGCGTTGCCACACCGCAAACAGACACAGCCAGGGGGGAGAAACTACCCTTACCATTAGGGACATTTTGGGCATGACTCTAGCCAGGAAGCGAACTGGCAAAGAAGAGACGCTGGCACCACCACCACCAGCAGCATTGAAAAATGGAAAAAGCGAATGAGTGGGCAATTGGCGACCCACTCACCTGTTTCACCCCAGGGCAAAGCATCCAAACAACTGTCAGTCCTAGACGTTTGGCAGCGGACTTCCAGAGCTCAGACACTAGGCCCTAGCGTAAGCTGGCTACTCTGGCTACTATCTCTTCCTCCTCCTGTACCTCTCCCTCCTCAGATAGCATTCCCATTTTACGCTGCCAGTCATGCACCTTGTTGACCAATTGCTCCCGGTAGCTACTGAGAACATTGAATTTCAAAGCTAGCTTTCCTTAATTCTTGGATCACAAAGGCACGCTAGCATCATTTCGGGACTCTCTTCCATGCGTTTGCGAAGGTGTACTTTTAGCAGATCCTTCAGCTTCCTGACTATGGCTGCTCACGGTTTTCAAGGAACACATCCATCTTGCTGCCTAGATGGGAGAACACTGGGATTACCTGGGCCAGACTGGCAGTGTTTGATCTTAAATTTTCTGTGGCATCCCTGAATGGTTTAAGGACTGTCACTAGCTGGGCGATCACTGTCCAATCCTCCCTATTCAATGGAGATGTAATCCCAATATTGTGCTCTGAGGCAAGATTATGGATTGCCCTCTGCTGCTCCAAAATCCTCTCCAGCATGTCTAACGTGGAGTTCCACCGTTTACTGACATCCTGACGTAGGCAGTGTACGGGAAGACCTGACCTCTCTTGCTCTTCCCTCAAAAGTTGGCTAGCCTTAACACTATGGTGAAAGTGCCCACCATATCTTTCTGCAGCGGGACAGAACTACTGCTGCCACATTAGTTCCTTCTGACATTGCTGCCTTCACTACAAGAGGGATGATGTGGGCTGCACAGCACACACCAACAATATGACCATCTCGCAGCGTTTTCACCATATTGGCACCTCCGTCAGTTACCACAAAACCAACTTCAACATTGGTGCCTGCCTCTGCTCCCACCCAAAGGCTAAACATTTTCCTCATCGTATGCAGAATATTCTGGGAAGTGTGCTTTTCATCCATCACTTCTGCATGGAGAAGGAATGATCGGTAGCCTGCTGCAGCAGCTTCCTTGGGCACACCGGGCTGCCACCAGTGTGCTGTCAAAGAAAGAAAGGCATGCTGCCCACTAGGTGCACTCCACAAATCTGTTGTGAAATGAACAGACTGACCAGCAGCCTTGGAAAGCTCCTCTTTCACTGCTGCAACACAGGACCGATACAATGAGGGGACAATGTTCCTGCTGAAAGTGGAACGTGACGGAACTGTATATTGTGGAGCCACAGCCGCCATCAATTGTTTGAAAGGCTCCCCTTCGATCATAGAGAAGGATGCCCCTCCAACAGCAATGAACTGACCAATAAGTCGCGTTACTTTATTGGCCAGCTGTTTGGGCATTGACCTTTTGGATTGGAATGCCACAAATTGCTCCAGGGTGGGCTGGACATGCAGTGCTCCAACCTGCCTTGGTCTCTGGCTGCCAGCAGTAGCTGCTGCTGCTGCTGCTGCTATTGGCTCAGAAGCAGCTGTTGGGGTTTTTCCACGGCCACCAGCTATGCTGCCTGCACTAAGTTTTACTTCTGCATCTTTCCCCAATAGCACAGCGTTGAGTGCTGAGGTGATGCTTCATGCTAGCACTGGTAAAATGGCCAGACACTTTCCCTCTGCTTATTAGCTTCCCACAATGTTTGCACTTTCCATAGCGCCCTTCTTCAACATTTTCAAAGTGCTCCCAAATTGGGGCGCGCATAGCCTTGGAGTGTGCCTTGGGTGCTGCTCCTACTGCTCGGGGTGGATGAACAGAGGCAGAACTAGTGGTGGTGGGACTGGTGGTAACAGTACTGGCCATAGTGGGACTGCTAATTGCTTTAACTTTAGATTTGCTAGGTTTTGCTGCTGCTGGTGGTGGTGATGGTGATGATCGTAGCGGAGAAGGTGGAGGCTCAGGGGAAAATTTGCACTAGTCATTTGGACACTGCTCCCTGAGAAATCTGATTCCTGACCACTCATCTCCTCTACTTCCTCTGGCTCATAGTCTAGTTCTTCATTAGCCAGATGGAATGGAATTCCTGCTAGGCTGGAGCTAAGACTGATATCGTCGTGAGACTCGTGACTAGTAGTAGTGCGAGCAGGAAGAACAGACTCTGCACTTGGCCTCTCAGTCTCAGGGTCCTCTGCTACCTCGCTAGGTGGAGTTCCACTATGTGTAGCCCTCTCTCTAACTGTCTTTACAAAAATATTGTAAGGACTTGGTGGCTTGCTAGAGGTACTAGGAGGACATGGCGTGGCGGTACCGGTGGGAACAGTAGGCCCAGCACTAGTGGTGGTAGAGGCGGTAGAGATGCGGGTGGTGGTGGTGGTGGTCGTTTTCCCTACGAAGGAATGAGATCTCTTTGGTTTGGGAAAACCCCTCTGAGTCTTGCTGCTAATTTGGCTCTGCTTGGTACCTTGCATGCTGCTTGTGGATGGGGAAGATGCTGCTTGGGGCAAAAGGCACTTATTTTTACTCACTGGGCTAGTAGAAGTACTAGTTGTGCTACCCTTTAACTTTGAACGTGCTTCTGGTGCTTTAGGCTTTCTGTAAAAAAACATAGAGCTTGTGGGCCTAGCCGCACTACTACTGCCTGCTTTTGGTGCCTTTCCTTTACTTGATGATCCTTCAAGCAATGCTTCTCCAAATGATAAGCGAGAGCTTGGCCTACTTGGCCGACTAGACTGACGCAAAGGCTGCATCTTAGAACTGGTGCTGGTGGCGGTGGTGGTGATAGATGGAGCTTGTCCCTCCTTAGTCCCAAAAGGAGGATCCATTTTAAATTTTGTGTTGTGTGTGTAGTGTAGTGTTTAAAAAAAACGTAAAAAAAAAAAAAAAAAGGGGGGGATAAAAAAATTAAAGCCTTTGAATTTACACGGGCCTAAGAGCCTATCCTACTACTATGCTAAGCCTAAAGCTATATTTCTTAGTATTCTAGTCTAATTCTAGGCAGGCGCTCTCAAGCCCACTAAGCTAAAGTGAGGTTAAATTATATATAATATTATATTAATAGATTAGAATTACTTATATTATGGATTATAGATAGAATATAGATTATGAATTAGAAATAATTACTTATATATATTATAAATTAGGAATTAGAATTTATTATATTATGTTATATAATATTAGAAGAATTACTTATATTATGGATTATAGATACAAGAATATAGATTATGAATTAGAATTTAGAATTACTTATATTATAGATTATGAATTAGAATTTATATTATATTATATAATATATCATAGATTAAGATTAAAGATTAGAATTATTTTAGTACTACAGCTAGTAGCTTGAAGCTTTGCTTAGTACAGTTGTTGTCGTCACACAGTCAATTTTTCTTGAAAAGAAATTAGAAATAAAATAAAATGTCACAGCAAAACAGTTAGCTTTACTGCTTGCTGAAACACACAGCACTTATGCGGCTGCACTCACTAGCCCAACAAGTTCACTTCACTGATGGACTGAAGTGAGCAAAACACTAAGGGTACTTTTAATAAAACTAAAATAAAATGTAAAATAAATGAGAAAATCTTTGCAAAACAGTTAACGTCACTGCTTGCTGATCAAAAAAGAACACAGCACTTATGCAGCTGCACTCACTAGCCCAACAAGTTCACTTCACTGATGGACTGAGGTGAGCAAAACAAATGAAATAAAATGAAATATTATTAATTAAGAAAAATTGACTTGGTCTCTTGCTGTTGCTAAAACAAAGCACAAACTATAGAGCTGCAGCACCAGTACTAATAAGATTAGCTGAACTATAAGCTAGTAGTAATTATTAATTTTATTAAGATAAGAATTATAGAATTATTGATATTAATGATTTTAGATTAGACACTAGTAGATGTCTTGAATGTCTACAGTACACTCTACACTAGTATACTATTACTAACTGTAGTATATATAACTGACAAATATATATAATTTTATAATGTATTCAATTATTAATTATTAATATTACTGATTTTAGATTAGACACTAGTAGATGTCTTGAATGTCTACAGTACACTCTACACTAGTATACTATTACTAATACTATACTAACTATAGTATATATAACTGACAAATATATATATAATTTTATATGTATTCAATTATTAATAATATATTCTATTAAATTATTTATAAATTCTATTATTTAATTTATTTAACCAGGACAGGCAGTAGGCACTAGTGCCAGCCCAGGGCAAGGGCACCCCAGTGCCAGTGAGGCACTGAGTGCACTGTCAACTCAACAGCACTACAACTGTGTAGTGCTGTTGAGTTGACAGTGCACTCAGTGCCTCACTGGCACTGGGGTGCCCTTGCCCTGGACAGTTGTCTGTCATCAACTGTGATGACAGACAAATGAAATAAAAAAATGATTAATATTAAATATTATTAATTCAGTAGAAGTGAGGAAGAGAATGAATCTCTGGTCTTATAAAGGCGGTTTCAGAAATTCAAAAAACAGCAGCACTGGCATTGGATGAGACCCTTAGCGTGACGTCACAAGAGTGAGCTGATTGGAGAGACGAGGATCAGCTCACTCCTGTTTGAAATTTTGGCGGCTGCGCGGCAAAAATGAAGACGATCACGAAGAATCTTCGATTCTTCGTGGTTGTGAGTCTTCATCTTCTCCTACGTTTTGCCGGCACTGTATTCTCTTTGGCGTGTCTTCGGCACGAACAAAAAAACGGCCTCTTCGTGCTCGTTTACATGTTCGCCCGAAGACGAATGCGCAAGTCTAATGTATATGCTTCACCAGTCAAGAATGAAAGAATGGAAATTTTAGAGTGTATCTCCTTCTTCCCCTCTAATAGTTGGAGGTGTTTTTAATTGTCTATTACCGTGCGAAAATAGAAGTGGAGGGGATGAGAACCAGAGGGTAGATAGAACTTCTCGCCCGCTTCAATTTTTTATCATTGATTTTAAATTGAAAGATACGTGGAGGCTTTTAAAACCCTCTAACTCTGGATATACCGTATTGGCTCGGATATAGGCCGCCCTCGTATATAGGCCGCCCCCGTATATAGGCCGCACCCTAAAAGTTTGGTGCTTTTTTAAAGAAAACGTTTTTTTCTTTAAAAAAGCACCAAAAAAACATGCTGCCACTCTGTCTCCCCCCCCCCGAGATGTGCTGCCAATGTCCTCCTCCCCCCTCCCGAGATATGCTGCCACTGTCCTCCTCCTCCTCCCCCCGAGATATGCTGCCACTCTGTCCCCCCCCCGAGATATGCTGCCACTCTGTCTCTCCCCCCTAGATATGCTGCCACTGTCCTCCCCCCCGAGATATGCTGCCACTGTCCTCCTCCTCCTCCCCCCGAGATATGCTGCCACTGTCCTCCTCCTCCTCCCCCCCGAGATATGCTGCCACTCTGTCTCCCCCCCGAGATATGCTGCCACTCTGTCTCTCCCCCCCCGAGATATGCTGCCACTATCCTCTCCCCTGAGATATGCTGCCACTGTCCTCCTCCCCCCTCGAGATATGCTGCCACTGTCCTCCTCCTCCCCCCCCGAGATATGGTCCCACTCTGCCCCCCCCCCGACTTACCAGAGGAGACTCCCGGGTGTCTTGCGGGGCCGGCACGGGACATCTACGCAATACGCGTACACAACTTCCGGTGCCGGCACTCAGCTGATGTGCCAGCACCGGAAGTTGTATACGCGTATTGCGTAGATGTCCCCTGCCGGCCCTGCAAGACACCCGGGAGTCTCCTCTGGTAAGTCTTGGGGGCAGAGGTAAAACGCATCGTGCAGACGGTCACCGGCTGCGGCGATGCGGGTAAACAACCTCCGCAGCCGGTGACCATCTGCACGATGCGCTTAGACAACCTCCCGTGCCGTGGAAAGTGCTGGCAGGGGAGGCTGTCTAAGCGTATCGGGGAGTAGGATGCAGGTCCCCTTCACCGCTGCGGGGGATCTGTATCCTAACCCCGCTGCCTGCCCGGCGCCCGGGACTGTATGTCCCGGGCGTCGGGCGCTAGACCCCAAATATAGGCCGCACCCCCACTTTAAAGACTTAAAGTGGGGGAAAAAAGTGCGGCCTATATTCGAGCCAATACGGTACATGGTCAAATGGCCAGGTCAGCTCCCGCATTGATTTTATGTTGTTTTTAACATAAACATTACTGTTGTTTTTAATCTCCAGGACATGTTTTTAGAAGATCCAGGCCATAAGATTTTAAAAACTTGTGTGAGCAGAAAAAGAACCAATATTCCACGTGCAATAAAACCAAATAGACAATAAATACTTCCCCACACTAAAAGCAGCCTCCAAAAACACTCTTCGTGTTTTCCCTTGCAGGGGATATCCTGTCATCCGATGAACTTCCGAGTTACATCAGCAGTGGTTCAACCTGGAAAGGAATGCCTGATTGGGCATTTGAAACAGCCCAATCGCGCGATCGGGCAGTTTGAAATGTGACAGCTTTCCGGCTTTCATGCCGGAAGCTGTTACATCACATTCTGCTTTCAGTGGGGAGTCCGGGCTGTCAAACGACAGCCTGATCTCCCGTGCAGCGGCAGGGATGTGTCCCTGATGCTGCAAGAAGGGCTGGACGTACCGGAACGTCCATAGGTGTTTCTTAATAGGCGTTTTTTGGACATCTCGGTACGTCCATAGGGGATTGAAGGGGTTAATTTATATACATTCTTAAATTTATTTAAAGTAAATAGGGCTTCATCAATTAATGGGTTGATAAGTGGGTGCTCTTTAATGATTTTTTAAATATTTGCCCCAAAAATTGCCAAATAGACTGATTCGATCCAATAACAGCCTGTCACTCTTGAGTCTGGATTAAACCAAGCAAGTGAATGCATAGTTATGGTTATCTCATGCAATTGTGTTACATCTGAATATAATATACCACCTTCTTTTATGGTGTGTTTAAGTATATGTTGTGAAATTCTGTTTTTTTTATCTGAAAAAAGTTTTTGGAATTTTTGAAGTATATTGTTTTTTACTCTTAAGGGTATTGTCCTTAGCAAGTGTAGTAACTTGGGCATAATATAAGAATTTATGATATTAACTCTTCCTAACCAGGAAATTTCAAGACCTCTCTATCTGTTCAGCTTCTCTCTAAGATCTTTAAATAGAGTCAAATAGTTAATATCTATAAATTTATCGATATTCATTACTAATTTTATCCCCAGATAATCGATGTTAACATCGTTCCATTTAAATTTATAGTTTTTTCTCAGCTCATCCGCTTTCTTGCTTGTCAAATTAGCTTTAAGTATTTGTGTTTTATGAATGTTCATTCTATCGTCTTTAGTAGCGCGGGAATGGATATAGTTGGGTTTGTTAGTGTCAAGAGGACATCATCAGCATATAATGCTATTTTATGATTTATATCTGCTATAGATATTCCCGAAATTTCCATATTTTGTCTGATCATATTGGCTAATGGCTCGATAGACAGTATTATATAATAAGGGAGCCAATAGGCAACCCTGGCGAGTTCCGTTATGTATTTGAAAATATTCTGATTGGAATAATGGGCCAACTAACCGTGCTGTAGGATTGGTGTATAAACTCATAATATTAAACTCGAGGGAGTATTTTAATCATCAAGGCAATACTCTTACCATTAATGATGTATTTAGGGGTTTCCCCCTTCTGACTTGTACGCAAAGAAACTTATGCATGTTCGTTTTATGTTTTTCTGGAACTCCAGAAGTGAGCAACTTAAAAGAGAGAAAGCATGCAAACAAAACGTGAATGGTGGTAAGGGGATGCCTGATGTGAAGCATATTTTATTTATAAAGTTTTTTACTATGTGTTTTAAAAACTTTTACAAAGAATGTACTTTTGCTTACTTTTTACACTACGCGGCTGGTCATATTTTTAGGAAATATAACTTTTACTCGGTGTCTCTGAACTCTCCTGTGCTTTTAAATCCGCCAAAGCAGTATGTCACAGGACATATGGAAAAAGGCAGGGCCGCTTTTAAAATGGATTTGCAGCCTTCTGTGTTTAACCCCTTAATGACAAAAGCCCGCACCTGTACGGGCTCAAAATGGATTGTTTTCAATGGGTTTAAGGACAGCCCATTGTCCTTAAGGGGTTAAACTATACAGTTGTTTTATATAGCCTTTTTAATTGTCCCACAGTTGACCAGTAACGTGTTTTATGGATTATGATAAATTGTATAAAAGAAGCAATTTGGAAGACCAGGAATATTTTATTGCTTAAGAAAATATATAGAGCCTTCCATTTGTCTTAAGATGGCTTTAAGCAACATGTTCACACACTTTTTAAAGGATTGTAAACACATGGGTTGAGTGAAAGCAAAGAGTCTTTGGTGTCTTAATATGTGGAACATTTTACTTGGAATGGACTGAACGTCCCAAAGACTGGTTTTATGTATTTATTGTAATTTTATGTAAAATGTTTAAGTTCATTTTATTATTTGAAATGTTCCATTATATCTTTGAACCTGTTTTAAAGTATTTATTTATTGTATTGTAGAAGTATTATTAAACACTCATCTACAGACACCAGACAAGCCAGAAGGCTTGTTTTTCCCTCAGAAATCTCATGGTGCTTCCACAACCACAAGGGATTCTGGGTAGGTGCATGCAAATAAGGTTAACAATTATCACCTTTGCCTCTATATCCACTTTATACATGGATCCCTTGAAAGTAATTGCACGCTGTACAAGACAGCCTTAAGACAAAACTCGGGAAGAGGTACAATAGCCAGATCACCACTCATGGACAGCTGTTTCGTCCTTCATGGGACTCATCAGCATGAGGTTGTGATACTGGCTTAATAGTTGAGGCTTGGGGTAGCTAAGAAATACCATTACATAAGTTATGGTGGGTAAAAGATGATGGAAACCCTTCCACTTAAATTTAAGGGGTAGTAGAAGTATTATTAAACACTCATCACAGACACCAGACAAGCCAGAAGGCTTGTTTTTCCCTCAGAAATCTCATGGCGCTTCCACAACCACAATAATACTTCTACTACCCCTTAAATTTAAGTGGAAGGGTTTCCATCACCTTTTACCCACCATAACTTATGTAATGGTATTTATTGTATTGTTGCATATAGCTAATAAAATAGCAGCATTCTGTTCTCAATTAACCCGTTGTGACCTGGCTTGGTTCCTGATTTGGCTCTTCCACTGCTCGTGTTGACGCGGCTTGTTCTGACTCGCCTCCTGGATTCCGATTCGGCTTTGATACTGTCCTTCTGGTTCTGACCCGGTCTGCCTAACTATGTCTGCTCTGCCTGAGCGTGCACCCTGCCTGAGGGCTCCCTGCCGTGTGTCCAGTGCCCTGCCGTGTGTCCAGCCGTGTGCCTGAGGCGCCCGCCCCCTATCCGAGTACGAGACACCTGTCCCCCATCCGTGTTCCTGCTGCGGTAATATTCCAGCCACAGCACCCTGGCATGACAGGCGCATCGTCCAGTTAGGGCTAAAGGAACCGATAAAAACCCCCCAAACATAGACCAAATAATTGAGACCACACCATATATGTTGGAAAAAATATTGTCCACAGCTTTATTATAACCACAGAATTAAATATAATATATATATATATGATATAAACATACCAAAACATAACAATAAGTCATTGTCCAAACAAGATAACAATGAAAACCCCTTACACATTCCCACCTGTCAAAACCCATAGACAATGACCCCCAAGATAACAGATCTAACAATAAACATCACCATACCTTTAAGGTACAATACCTTACCAAACCAACAGTAGGGGCATACCGTGACACCCCTACACCCCCAGGTTCTGAGCCACAGACCAGCTCGAAACCTACCATACCAACCAACACCACCAACCAATCAACCCAAATTAACCGAAACATCCCAATATACCCCGCCTAACCAAACCGGCACCGCCGCTGTGACAAAGCGAAGCCAGAAGAAAAACAAAAATATAGGGAGGGAGGGTGGGACAAAAGCAGGTAAGTGGCTCAAATTAAAAGTGACCGTTATCTAAAATGTCCGCCCATTTATAGCACCCGATAAGCCCCACCTACTAAACCCTGCAACCAACCCCAAAACTAGAGGCATAACACCAGCCCTCCTCCTAGCTCTGTCAAGGCCTGCTCCGCTAAGCTGCGCTGCTCCTCTGGCCACATGACAGGCGCATCGTCCAGTTAGGGCTAAAGGAACCGATAAAAAACCCCCAAACATAGACCAAATAATTGAGACCACACCATATATGTTGGAAAAAATATTGTCCACAGCTTTATTATAACCACAGAATTAAATATAATATATATATATATGATATAAACATACCAAAACATAACAATAAGTCATTGTCCAAACAAGATAACAATGAAAACCCCTTACACATTCCCACCTGTCAAAACCCATAGACAATGACCCCCAAGATAACAGATCTAACAATAAACATCACCATACCTTTAAGGTACAATACCTTACCAAACCAACAGTAGGGGCATACCGTGACACCCCTACACCCCCAGGTTCTGAGCCACAGACCAGCTCGAAACCTACCATACCAACCAACACCACCAACCAATCAACCCAAATTAACCGAAACATCCCAATTATACCCCGCCACTAGCCAGACCTTGACCCCTCAAGCCGTCTGAGCACCGCCACACCGAAAAAACTGGGCTTTAACAATACCATCACGAAAACCTAAGTTCAAAAAATCCAAACCAACGTTAGATAGATGAACACCATCACCCCGAAAATACCCAGGCATCATAGACTCCAACTCCCGGTGACGAACCACCACACCTCCAGCACGTCTAATGAACGCTGCCATCAACTTGTTCACCTTACCCCTGCAACGAGCTAAAGCGGAAGGAACTCTAGCGTACCTCCAACACAACCTCGGAACCATTTCCGACCAAATCACCAGAACCCCAGGAACCAACTCACGAAGCCGGTTAACATCCTGCTTCATCTGCTTCACCAACTCCCGCTGCGGAACCAAACCCAAATCATTACCCCCGGCATGAAGCAAAACAAAATCTGGTGACCCGCCAGCCCTCAATAAGCGCCAAAGTTCACCACACACTTCCCTCCACACATAACCCCGAAAACCAAACCATAACACTCTAATCTGGTCCTCAGGAAAGCCCAGCTGCTGACCGTTGACACGAACTGCGGCTCTCCTCTTGGCCCAGAACACGAATGAATGGCCCAGAATCCACACCACCAAACCTGAGGAGGGAAAAACAAAATGTGAAAACAGCCACTAACAGCCCACAAATCATAGTAAACGATCCGGACGTAAATAAGACCGAAAACGAACAGACTCCCATCTCCCAATCTTCTTAACCAACTCATCCCCAAGCCCCAACCGGGCCGCTTCCGTAGCCGCACCTATACGAAAAGAATGCGTCCCAAACTGAGTCGGCTCCAAACCCAACCTCCGCAATCCTTCTCTAAAAACCCGAAAAAACTGATACCTGGACAAAGCCGAACCGTCCGCATGCATCAAAAATGAGCCTTCCAACGGAGGGCGACAACCCAAAAACGTAAACGCACACTGAACAGGACATAGAACAGACCCATGCAATGGGTAAAGCACCACATCACACCCCTTACCAAAAACATCCGTCTTAGAACGGCGCAACCGAATCGTAACCAATTCTGCCGTAACAACCACGTCCGACCGTTGCAAACCACCATGGCTGCTACGATTAGAGCTAACCAACTCCCCAATCCTGAAAGCCCCAAAAAAGGCCCACACAAATGCCAATCGAAATAACGCCACCTCATAACCAGAGTAGCAGATACTTGACAAAATATCCCATAACCGACCCAACAATTGAACAGACAACGGCCTCCTTGAATCCAAAGAACGGCAGCCCCTCCTAAAGCCCCGTAACGCCTGCTTAACCAAAAACTGCTTAGTGTAATCAGCCCATCCCTTAAATTTGAACAAAAATGCCAGAGCCGACATATTCCTATCCAAAACCGCAGCGGAAGAGCCGTCCGAAACCAGCCGAAAAAGAAACCACAACAAAGCATCCACCCTCTGAACGTCAGACGAGTCACCACCTACCCAAGCCACCGTTCTGTCCCAAGCATCCCAAACTTTACCATACGCCGCCCAAGTCGCTGGAGCCAAAGAGGACCTCACAAGTCTTGCAAACAGGCGGTCCCTATCCGCCACAGCTCCTCCGGGCAATCCTGCCCCACTTCGCACGCTCCAGGGGCCACCTCTCGAAAACGCACCCACTGAAAACGAGACAAAGAATCAGCAACCACATTCAAAAACCCCGGAACATGCCTCGCCCTAAAAACCACATTCAACGACATGCACTGCAACACGAACTTACGCAACAACCGAACTACCGGAACTGATGCCGCCGACAACCGGTTCACCGCATGAACCACCGCCATATTATCTGAAAAGAAAATCACCTTCCTATTCCTCAATAACGCACCCCACAACGACAACGCCACCACCAACGGAAACAACTCCAAAAAAGCCAGATTCCGCATAAGCGGACTCCCATTCCAAGCCTCCGGCCACCGCTCCGCACACCACCGGCCATTAAAATAAGCCCCAAAACCCACGCTACCGGAAGCGTCAGTGAACAGCTCCAACTCCTCCGCAGAAACCGACAATTCCCGGAAAATCACCGTACCGTTGAAATGTTGGAGAAATGCATCCCACACCTCCAGATCAGCCTTCATGGCCGACGAAACTCTAATAAAATGGTGTGCCGACCGAACACCAGACGTAGCCCGAGACAAGCTGCGACTAAAAACTCGCCCCATCGGAATCGCCCGTCCCGCAAAATTCAAGCGCCCAATTAAGGACTGCAAAGTATGCAACGTAACCTTCCTGGAACCACGCACCTCCCGCACCGTTTGCCTCAAAGCCAACAACTTATCCTGCGGCAACCTGCATTCACCCCGAACAGAATCAATATCCAACCCCAAAAAACTCAAACATGTAGTGGGACCTTCGGTTTTACCCGCCGCCAGGGGAACCCCAAACAGATCAGCCACCCACTCCAATGTACGTAACAAATACCGACAGTCATCAGAACCCGCCGGACCAACACAGAGAAAGTCATCTAAATAATGCACCAAAAAACGACTCCCCGATTCCTCCTTCACTACCCACTCAATAAAGGAACTGAATTTCTCAAAATACGAACACGATATGGAACAACCCATCGGCAAACATAAATCAACGAAATAGCTACCCTCAAAGAAACAGCCCAACAAATGGTGACAATCCGGGTGGATCGGCAGCAACCGAAAAGCCGATTCCACATCCGCTTTCGCCAGCAGCGCCCCAGGCCCAGCCTTCTTAACCAACTCGACCGCCTGGTCGAATGATGCGTAAGAGACCGAACATAGCGCTCTATCGATGTCATCGTTCACCGACAACCCTTTAGGGTACGACAAGTGATGTATAAGCCTAAACTTACCCACCTCCTTCTTAGGCACCACACCTAAAGGTGAAACACGCAAATTAGCCAACGGCACGGCGTCAAAAGGACCCGCCATCCTACCCATATGTACCTCTTTAAACAACTTATCCCTAACCACGTCCGGAAACTCCTTTACCGATTTCAAGTTACGCAAACACAGACGACAATCGCGAACACTAAAAGGAATGAAGAAACCATCCCGAAAACCATCCCGCAACAACACAGCGTCCTGCGAGTTACCGAAGCGGCTTAGCCACGGTAGCATCGCGTCGAACTTCACCGGGGTTTTGCCCAGGGGTAACTGCCGGAGCGGCAGCCCCCCCGGACCCCCCTGTACCACTCGACTTTCCACGTTTAAAGCATCTGTTGAGGCTATGCCCACCCCCACAACCGGAGCATTCGTGCTTAAACTTACAAGAAGCCCCCCATTTACACTGGCCCTCGTTAAAGAGCCAGCAGAAACCTTTCCTATTTGCGGCCGACCCGGAGGCCTGTCCCCCCACGCCGGCCCCCTGCTGAAAGGGAGAAGCCTTTTGCGCCATCATCAGCTTCATCCAGAGGGGAAGGTCCATCTGGTCCCACCTCATCCCCGGATTAGCCGACAATCTCTGCCGAAACTGCTCGTCGTACCGCCACCAGGCCAAGCCTCCGTAGGTACGATAAGCCTCCCAAATACCATCAACATAACAAAACAGGGACGAACACAAAGCAGGCGATTTCTCCCCAATAACGCTAGCTAATATACAAAACGCCCGCAACCAATTACCAAAAGACTTAGGTATCTTCCGATACCTCCGTCTCTTCTCCTCCTCCTCCTTCTTGCTATCCTTCTTATCCTCCTCTTTAAGATCTAAAAATTCCTCCAATGGAAGAAGGGAAAAGATTTCGACATATTCCCCCTTCCACACCTTTTCCTTAATCTCTTTTTTCAAGTGAGCACCTAACGGACCAGCAAAAGACACATAGGCGTTCTGCTTCGCCGCATCAGGAATCTCCCCAGCCAACTCAGCTCGCTCACTCACTACCGCAGCCCCCACATCACCCGACACCTCACTACTAACACCGCCGGACCCCACTACCGCCACCTCCGGCACTGAACCAACAACACCTGAACCCAACGAATTCACCCCCCCAGGGGCCCACACTTGATCTACACGGGGGGCCCGAACATCCACCTGCACCCACGACTCTAACAAGCCTTTTAAACCCTGCAAGATTTGTTGCGCTTGCGCCCCTGAAGACAACTCACCACCTGAACCCTCAGCCGCAGAAGGCCTCTGGGCCGTATCCAGACCGCTGCCAGCCGAAGATGTCCCAGGCACGGCCGCATCTAAACCTCTGCCAGCCTCAGATGTCCCTGGCACGGCTGCCACATTCCGGTCCATGGAGCGATGCCGACTCCCACGATCCCGAGATGAACGACCTCCACGCCTGCGGGGAGAAGAAGACAACCTGGGCCAGACCTCCCGCTCAACCATCCTCCTGGAACGACTGCCCTCCCTGCTCCCGGACCGCCCGCGACGATATCTGGCATCCCCCCTCCGTGGGCTCCTGCTGAGAGACCTGGACCGGCTGAACCCTTCACCCGCACTCCTGCGGGCCGAAACCGAATCTCTGTCCCTCCTGCTTCGCCTCACCCGGTAACGACTTCCCCTGGAGCGATCCCTGGATCTCACGCTGCTGCCCTCCTGCGACCGTGATCTGCCTCTGTAGGCCTGGCCCGAACGGCCCATCCGCCTTTCTCCAGACCCCTCGTGGGCCGTGCTCCTTAGCCTGTGCACGCTATGCCTGCCCGTCTGCTGCCGCTCCACCACACCAACAGCACCCCCTGCCGCCCGGGAGCCCGCTGCATCACCCCCATCACGCTCAGCCAGCCGGCCGCACTGCTCAACAGCGCCCCCCCGAAGGACAGGGCCCGCTGCTATCCCCGGGCCCCTTAAAGCTGCACCCTCCGCGTTGGGAAGGCCCGCTGCCCTTCGCCCGCCACTTAGTGGACCCGAGCCCGCACCCTCCTGCTCACCACGTGGCTCAACTGCATCCTCAGCCGTCCCAACAGCGCCATCCCGGCCTGCCGCGTGGTCACCGCTGCTCCCGGCTCCGCTCCTGGTCCTGGAAAGGCTCCCTGCCACAGCCTCCTCACCGCTCCGCCGCTGCAGAACCTCCTCCGCCGCTGCTCCACGTGTCCGGCGCCGTTCCTGCGTCACCGCCGCTGTCGTCGTTGCCGATGCCGCTCCACTACTCCTCCTCCCGCCGATCCGATCACCGCTCTGCCGCTGCTCCCGGCGTCGTCCTCCACGCGCAGCCTCAGGACTCAGCCGCTGTGGAGGTCGGATCTGCCGCACAGGCCGGGCTGGTTCCCTGGACGCTGTTCCAACTTCAGCCAGCAGAGGGCCAAGGCGTTCTTGAAGCCATCCAGCTCCCTTCTCCATGGCAGCCACTCTGATCCCCTCCAGCAAGGCTCCCAGGTCAGCATCCATCCTGAAAAACAAAAAGAGAGAAGAACCCCAAACCTGATAACGTCCAAAGAAGAACAAAAGCAGGTAAGTGGCTCAAATTAAAAGTGACCGTTATCTAAAATGTCCGCCCATTTATAGCACCCGATAAGCCCCACCTACTAAACCCTGCAACCAACCCCAAAACTAGAGGCATAACACCAGCCCTCCTCCTAGCTCTGTCAAGGCCTGCTCCGCTAAGCTGCGCTGCTCCTCTGGCCACAAGAGACTTACAGCCTGTACTTGCCTCTCTTTCCATCTTCTCCAATTCAGACCATATTGTATTACTATTCAGTAACTAGTATTCAGCCTGTGGTGTGTTTCATTTCACCTATCTGTACCTTGCTTCTGGTAATAATGCATCGTGAGGTACAAACTGAGCCTCTGATATCCCCGCATCAGGGCTCCTACCTGACCTGCTTACCGGAGCCCTGGCACACTTAAGTCACAACGTCGCGGGACTTCAGACAGGCTTTTCTGCTGGACCTGGACCTCCGTGATTCATCTCTGGCACCTCTGCAGGAGGTCCAGGTCCAGCAGAAAAGCCTGTCTGAAGTCCTGCGACACAGCGCGGCTGTAACGGGACACCGGAACAGGATCCGTATCTGGATTCAGACAGGGCTTGACCTGGTGCTGGAGCGAACTGCCTGAAGAGACTCTCGAGAAAATGAAAATGTAGCAGGCACCTCCTGGAGCTTGTCATGAAGCCAAGAAACACGGCAGGACTGAGCCATTGACCTCATCTCGCACAACAAATCTTCTAAATCAGTTTTAGTTCTGTTAGCTAAAATCGTGGCCATAATTTTATAAATTAACATTCAGTCGGTTGACAAACCTCTATTTGTGTAATTTTGTCCTATCGCACATCGTAAAAATTAAAGCAATAATCGTTCAGCAATCTAGGTGCATCTGCCTCCACACGAACTCTGTAACCCGTCTTGCCGAGCGCTGAGGGTGGAAGGATACAGCAGTGGTACAGGGTGGCTGACGATTGCCGCCGGCTTCACCACTACCCTTGCCCCGCTCTGTGGAGCGAACGAGGGATGCGGCCTAGGCCAAGTGACTGTACCTCCCGGCCAAGTCCGGTGACGCCATGAGAGGGGTGAACGGCTGTCCCTACGGGAGGGCAACATCGCCGGTGGAACCACGTGCACGCCCGGCTCCGTGTGTCATTAGCGGAGCTCACTGTTTGATGTTTCATGTGTCCTGGTTAGATTGTAGGGGTGACCCTGAGCCCTAGGACATGGGGTCCCTTATATATTTGGTTTTAACAGCAATGTTTTCCTCATGTTCATTTGCTCCCACTTAGTCAGTCGCAGGCTACTGCAACAGGCACACATTTGATCCAAACCTCTGCGGTTACGCTGCCGTCCTGGAACGTCAAGGGTCTTAATTATCCGTTAGCGTAGGATGGTATCAACTAAACTACGTTCTTTTCACCCACATATAATCCTAATTCAAGAAACTCACTGGAGGGTGGTTGAGGGGGGTTACCCTGAGGGCACCCTGGATCAAAGAATGCATAACTGCATCCTACATATCCAAGTCTAGGGAGGTGGTGATTCTTTTCAGCAAATCAATTCAGTATGTGATTCACTCAATTACTTGATCTAGAGGGTAGATATATAGTGTTAGATATTTCGGTGGGAGAGGAAAGGTTCTTGATGGCGTCGATGTTTGCTCCGGATATTGCATAGTGGGCGGAGTAAACAGTGGGCAGGCGCCCCGCCCTCTGCCTGATTTGCCCACCCTGTCATGTGTGACAAAGGCGTCAGCGCCATCTCGTGCCGCACCTTATCAACCGGCAGTAGAAGAAGGTCCCTGCCCACTGTTTACTCCGCCCACTATGCAATATCCGGAGCAAACATCGACGCCATCTTTGATAGCCGACAACGCCCTAAGCCAGGGCCTACCCCCTATGAGAACCCCCACGATATCACTGTATCCGGTGATCAACCCCGATGGCACATACGTGTTACCTTCTACAGAGTTGACACCTAACAACACGGCTCCTATTATGGTTACGGGAGATAGTGCCGAATCAGGAAAGGGAAATACTATTATCAATGTGCACATAAATGGACAGGCTGAGGAAAGTATATTAATTAAGGAAGGGAAAACGGTAGAAAAACCTAAAGCAGTATTATTTCCACCCGCCCCTCATGGGACCCCTATAACTAGTCCACCAGCCCAGGTTATGATGATAAACCCGGGGGACAGTTCAGAAGAGGAGGGAATAGACATGACTGAGGGTGCAGCGGCTGCCCCGACCCAATCCGATGCCGACCATGGTATGATGCTGAAGAGGGGAAAAAGGTTACCTATACCAACTAAACCCCAGAAACGAACTAGGCCCAAATATACGTTCTCCCCCAGATTCCAAGACCCACCTGTGCTCCTTTCTGAGGAGATAGGAGCTAAGCCCAAACACCCACCTGTTAGTACCACTACTGAGGATGTGGGTATCTGTGATAGTCA
Source organism: Spea hammondii (assembly GCA_029215755.1). Lineage (NCBI taxonomy): Eukaryota > Metazoa > Chordata > Amphibia > Anura > Pelobatidae > Spea > Spea hammondii. Next base: position 39,850,702 of record JARDYJ010000006.1, on the reverse strand, counting down.
AGAGGAAAAAGAGGAGGATTACTCAAATAATTATCGGGGTTTACCTCGTCCACCTACTTCTTCTCCTCACCTACCTCCATTAATGAGAGATACTAATCCCAGAAACCCTATCTCTCCTCAATTTGCTGAAATTATGTCTGATATGGCAGCAATAGTAAAAGCAAGTCGGCTTGCCACTGAAAATGCTGCTCAGGCCACCTGACTCGCCACTGCAAATGTTTCCCCACGAGATGGTCTCGCTTCTACAGAGCCGCGTTCTAAGTATGTAGCATTTAATCCGCAACAACTGTATACGATCATCAAAGATCTCCCTGAACCCGAGTCACATCCAATGCCATTTTACCTGAAAATCTGTCAGGCTTGGACTACCTATGGTTGTACTTGGTCTGACCTAGTTAGTATTGTCCAAGCCAAAACAGGAGACTATGCAGATCTTATTCTCAATCAAATTGTACGAGACCCATCTGCCATGCCAGATGACCCCAGATCCACTGAATCAGGTCACCAGTTTATCAAACAATTGGAAATTTGGGCAAAAGATAAATTGTCTGATCAAACAGTATCTTTACAAGATATAACCCAAGAAAAAGGAGAGTCAGTGGAGAAATTTGCCTATAGAATTAAACAACATTTTTGTGATTTAGGATTCTCACTCCAAACAACGGCACATATTCGTATGTTAAGTCGGGCCTTTGTAGATGGCCTCCGCCCCGATCTCAATAAAGTACTCACCACCTGCCGTCCAGAATGGAGAGTAATGGATCTTGAGGGGGTTCTGATACCTGTTGCAAAAGGATTAGAAGCCGGAAACAGCAAAAAGAAGTCTGCCATTATGGCAGTCATGACTGGAGACGATGTTGTAAAGGAAACTACAGATGGACAACGACAACCTCGCAAATGCTATGGATGTGGAAAGGTTGGTCATATAAAAAGAATGTGTCGTAGCCACCATCTGTGGGCTGCTCATCAGGCTCAGAATCAGAACCAGAACTCTCTCCCGCCTCCACCTCCTCTTCAGCAATAGGAAACAGGCAAGCAAATGGAGGAGAGGGACTCTATTTGCATGGCCGTCTCCACCCCTCCTTCTGGCCCTTCTCCTAAGATCACTCTCGATGTAGCCGGAAAACCATGCTTATTTCTTGTTGACACTGGTGCTGCTCGCAGTGTACTCTGTGAGACGGATGCGTTACCATCCTGGCTATCAGATATACAGCTTCCTTGTAGCGGGTTAGAAGGCATAGTTCAACATAATCCACTCACGCGCCCCCTACCCGTCACAAGCTCTTCGATACATCTGCCTTTCTCTACCCTAGCACAATTTGTAGTCAGTGCCACTTGCCCTTTCAATCTTTTAGGAGCAGATTTTCTCAGCAAAATCCAGGCCAATATTTCCTTTACCGATAAAGGAACTGTTACTCTCAACACCGCCCTTGCCCCTGAAGAAACCTGTATGCTTATGGCAGTAGTACATAACCCAGATGTCGAAATCTGGGATGACATATCTAACTCTTTGAATGCTCTGCTTGACCATCTTCCAGACACCCTATGGGCCTCAGGGCCTATGGACATTGGACGACTCAAGGTTCCACCAGTTCAAGTTGTGCTCAAGGATCCGAATATTCTTCCTTACAAGGCCCAATATCCTTTGTCAATGTCCCAACAAGATGCAATCTCTACCCAAGTCGTGGCACTCCTAGAGTCCGGTGCAATAATACCCACCTCTTCTCCCTGCAATACTCAGCTGTATCCAGTCAAAAAGAAGCAGATCAAAGGACAACCTCCAGTGTACAGGATGGTACAAGATCTGCGTGCTGTCAATGAAGCCACGGTTTTAGATGCCCCTATTGTGCCAAATCCACATACACTTCTGTCAAGTATCCCACCCACGGCATCGTGGTTTACCGTAATTGATCTTGCAAATGCTTTTTTCTCCATTCCATTGCACCCTTCGTGTCAATATCTTTTTGCATTTACTCATGCTGGTCGACAATACACCTGGACGGTGATGCCACAAGGAGCTCAGAACAGCCCGTCCAGCTTCAGCAAAGCTATGTCTTCTGTGCTTTCTTCATGGCAGGACGCTCACCCGGAAGTTGAACTCCTGCAATACGTGGATGACTTACTTCTCTGTGCCCCGGATCCATCCACATGTCAAGAAACTACCTTGGATTTGCTCTATTTTCTAGCCACTGCTGGCTGCAAAGTCTCCAAAGCAAAACTACAGCTATGTCTTCAAAAAGTGATTTTCCTGGGACATTGTATTACCAAAGGCCGTAAGCATCTTACCATGGCACGGAAAAAGGCCATCCTAGAGTTGACTCCGCCAGAAACTCCGCATCAACTACAGACCTTTCTGGGTCTCATTTCATATTGTCGTCCATGGATTCCCGACGCCTCTGCTCTGATGCAACCACTATATGACTGTATTCCTCGAGAATTACCAGCAATTTTTTTTTCTAACGCCAGAAGCACTGGATTCCTTCGATGCTCTACAGCAAATGATTGTTTCATCTCCAGCGCTGGGAATTCGGAACTATTCTCTTCCGTTCCGTCTCTATGTTATGGAACGACAAGGCCATGCCACAGGTGTTCTTACTCAGATGCATGGTGGTCGACATCGTCCTCTCGGATTCTACTCCAAACGTCTGGATCCAGTTGCACGGGCAGCACCCTCCTGCGTAAGGGCTATTCATGCTGCCAGTTGTCTTCTGGACACCACTTCAGACATTGTTCTCGGACATCCTTTGACAATTCTAGCTCCACATGATATCTCAGCTATTCTACAACAGACTCAACCCAGACATCTCACTGCTCAGCGTCATCTTCGTCTGCAAGGAAGTCTGTTGTTGCCCGACAATGTTACTATTCAACGTTGCAATGTTCTCAATCCAGCTGCCCTCCTTCCACTTCCAAGGGGGGAGTATACTGATATTCCATCTACGGATTTTATTGATTTAGCCACAGAAGAGGATCTTCAGAAACAACTATTGTGGCATACACAGTCAGCGAATGTTGATTTTCCAGATGTACCACCCGAAGAAGACCCACATGATTATCTGACTATGATGCAAGCGGAAGTCGGTTCGCCTCCAAATATACAAGATACCCCACTCTCAAACCCAGAATGGACCCTCTTTGTGGACGGTTCCAGATATGCCGATGACAAGGGTCGCTTCCATACGGGAATGGCGGTCACGACTGACACCACTGTACTCTGTGCAAAAGCTCTACGACCGGATCAATCAGCTCAGGAGGCTGAACTAGCTGCCCTCACTGAGGCCTGCATTATGGCTAAAGACTCTACCGCAAATATCTATACGGATTCCAGGTACGCCTTCGGAGTTGTACATGATTTTGGAGTAATCTGGAAGGGAAGAGATTATATCACTGCCGCCGGTGTCACGAACGCACTCTACTCCAAGCGTGCGCGTGACTTGGTTCTGGTGGTAAAAGGGTTAAAATTCACTATCTGTCTGCCCTAGACCGAAAATAGTGATAAAAATACAAATATCCACCCTTAATACCACCCGCAATTAACTATAATGATATAACAAATATCAAAATAACGCTGCCACCACCAAGACAATTTAGAAATGGGGTGCCTTGGTACCCCAAACGAATCAGACTAAAAAAACCCACACAGTATATTTTAACACAATAATTATGTGATTTCAAATTACCAATAAAACGGTCTCTTCAGACAAAGGCAGAACTTAATAAAGGAATATTTATTATGAACAAAAAAATCACAGTGCATACAGAAAAAGATGATAACAGATTATTTACACCAAACAGATAAAATAAAAAGGAGAAAATTACAGAAAACCTAACTACTCACTGAATGGTCAAGTAACAGTTTTTCTGTCCGTAGGGCTCCGGCAAGGAAAGATGGCGACTTACTCAAAATTAGATCTTGGCCCCTAGTAAGCACACTGACCAATCTTCTTTCACTAACTTTATACTCTTTCCCAGTTCATCTCGAGTTTCCAAGCCGGCCCAGAGGTGGTATAAGCAGAGGGAAGGTGTACCATAATTGACCTCCCCCTTGAGTAGTGGAAACATATCCGTCAAAATAACTTATTTTCATTTTATCGTCCCTCCTGTGCTCGCCACAGCCATAATTCATGCATTTATGAATTTCCTGTAAATTGTGAAGTCCATAGATATGTCACACTTGTTACATATGACTGACCATCATAGACTTCACAATTCCTTCCAAACCGTTTACGTTGCGCTGTCATGTTTGTACTCTTTTTGTAGGCTGCGCTTTCCCCGTTCTAGGTATGCACACAAGGAGGTATGATAATGAATATATGAGTTATTAGTGATATGTGTTGGATATGACCTGGATATGAGATGGTTTTCCTGACTGCTAGTGGTCACTTAGCATATCAAAGAATCCAGTATTATGAGGGGGAAACAGGCATATGGTCGTCTACATTTGAACCTAGACAAAACGGCAGCTCCACTGCAGGACCTAACACCCTGTAGAAGGCCCCGGTTGGAGTCCGAGCTTCAAAGGACACATTTATCTCACAAGACCTTTTGGCACCACATGACTGTACAATCAAATTAACCCCTCTCATACTGAAATTGGCCATACCATCTCTACCAAGTAGCAAGTCCATGTATGCACTACACAAGTTGGTGTGACACCTCCCCCAAATAAGATGGTGGCCCAGAGATTAAGCCACAAGCTTATCTCTGCGCCTACCTACTCTTTCCCTGGGTAACAGTTTCCGGCTAAGATAAAGTATTTCTTTGGGAAAACCCACCCTACAGAAGGTACTTTTCAAAGCATCGGCTACGTTGTCTGCTCTGTTACAGGATAAGGCCATGGTCTCAGGGTACCCAGGGGCATAGTCCATCCCCTTAGTAACAGATTGGTTCTCCATGCGGCTCGGTATAGCTACAAGCCCCAACAAATCTACTTGATGGGTAGCTAGGGTGTCTCGCCCTGGCTTCCCAAACCATGTAGGCCCTTCATAAGGGATAACAGAATGGTCACCAGTTTCACCCTCTCCCTTGTGTCCTGACTTCGTAGTCCCACAGAATATGGGCACAGGTGCACAAAAGCCCTCTCTTTGTCCCCTATTCTGCTGCCAGGTTACCACAGCTATGGTTGAAACATCTGTCACTCCACCTGTTCCACTCCAAGGAGGCATACATACAGTACCCTGGGAACCAGTTAATCCTGACACAGAGGAACACTCACTCACCCTCTGCCCTTCTTCACAGGGTGGCCCCCTCACATTTTCACACAGCACCTCAAACATCCCTGGTTCTGGCACCGAGTCACTCTGCCCTCCCTCCCAGTGATGCGAAAACTTCAAGTTCTCAAACGGCACCTCAAACATTCTGGGATCTGGCACAGACGGACATTCACTCGTTCTCTGCCCTTCTTCACAGTCGGGCGGTCCTCTCACACTTTCACAAAACACCTCAGACATTCCTGGTTCTGGCACAGATTCAATCTGCCCTCCCTCCCAGTGATGCGAAACCTCCACATTCTCACATGGTACCTCAGACACCCCTGGTTCTGGCACAGATTCGCTCTGCCCTCCCTCCCAGTGATGCGAAACCTCCACATTCTCACACGGCACCTCAGACACCCCTGGTTCTGGCACAGATTCGCTCTGCCCTCCCTCCCAGTGATGCGAAACCTCCACATTCTCACATGGTACCTCAGACACCCCTGGTTCTGGCACAGATTCACTCTGCCCTCCCTCCCAGTGATTTGAAACCTCTACATTCTCACACGGCACCTCAGACATCCCTGGTTCTGGCACAGATTCGCTCTGCCCTCCCTCCCAGTGATGCAAAACCTCCACATTCTTACACGGCACCTCAGACATCCCTGGTTCTGGCACAGATTCAATCTGCCCTCCCTCCCAGTGATGCGAAACCTTCACCTTCTCCCACGGCACCTCAGACATTCTGGGTTCTAGTACAGGCAGACACGCACAACCTTTCTGCCCACTCTCCCCATGAGGCTGCCCTGGTACATTTTTATACACTGCCCTTTCTATGGTAGGGCCCCTAGAAGACCTGGATAAATCAAAAGTATCATCCTCCAGCATATATTTTGACAACAGCCTACCCAAATCAGTACCCAGTAACACATTAGTAGGAATGTTATCTGATACCCCCACATCTCTTACACCCTTCCCTGCTCCCCAATCCAAAAATACTCGTGCCATTGGCACTGCATGACGTACTCCTCCAATTCCCCGCACTGTTAAGGTCTTGCCAGGAATAAAGTCCTCAGAGCTCACTAGCTCTGGACGCACAAGAGTCACGTCTGCCCCCGTGTCTCTGAGCCCCACAGTTACCTTGTTTCACACAGTGACAGGTTGCATATTCACATTGGGGGTGTTCTCAGCGCTGCAGACGAACAACACCGAAGATGGTGATTCTGAGGGGTGACCCACTCCTGTGGATGGCGTAGGATTTCTTTTCTCCGGGCAAGTAGCGCTAATGTGCCCCACTTTATTACAAATAAAACACCTGCGGCTATCCCCATACGTAGAAATGGCACTAGCTCCCCCTCTCCCTGAGGTAGAAACTGACGCAGAAGAGGGTATTGTAGACTGGGTGATGGGAAGCCGTGGTGTAGTGGTCTTCCAGCTGGATGCTCCCGTAGTAAAACCTCTGCTCCGGTCCGATTGTGCTCGGTTGGCGGTGTGGAAATCAGCCAGCTCACCCGCTTCCAATGCTGTTTTGGGCTCCCGATCCAGCAGCCATTCTTGTACATTGGCTGGGCACAGCTGCAAAAACTGTTCCTTGATGATCAGATCTTCCAAGCTTTCTAAGGTTGTAATCTCCAGCCCTCTAGTCCACTGCCGGAATGCCGTCGTCAGGTGTCCCACAACTGCAGTGTAGCTCTTGGTGGAATGCTTTTGTAAAGTCCGGAATTTCTTTCGGTACACCTCAGGGGTAAGGTTGTACCGTCTCTGCAGTGCAGCCTTAATTGCCTCATAGTCCTGGTCAGATTCTGCTGGTAGCTCTGCAAATGCTTCCAGCGCAGGACCTCGGAGACCAGGGGTGAGGTACTTTGCCCACTGGTCCTTTGGTAATTGGTACTGCCTGCAAACCTTTTCAAAACTGCGCAGAAAAACATCCAGATCCCCATCTTTGTCCAAAGTGGGAAAATTCTCTGCACGTGGTTTGGGTGCAGAAGAGTCTCTTGAAACCACACTGATAGGTGAGGCACTTAACCTTTCCAACTCTGCCAGTTTTAGTTCATGCTCTCTTGCCGCCTGGCGCTCTGCAGCTTCCCTCTCTCTCTCAGCCTGGCGCTCTGCAGCTTCCCTCTCTCTCTCAGCCTGGCGCTCTGCAGCTTCCCTCTCTTGATATTTAAGGATAAGCTGCAGTCTGAGGTTTGCATCTGTTGAGTCCACGTATTTGAAAACAGTTTGTAGATAAGAGTCCAAGGGATCTCCAGATCTTGGCACGTCACCGACATGAGCTGCAGGTATCTCCCGTGTGACCATGCCTCCCTCAGAAGTGTTTGCAGCATCACTTTGCGCTGCTTGTTGCATATCATAGTCCACAAGCGCTTGAATAAGTTCATCCTTTGATTTTCCCCGGATGGGAATACATTGTTCACGGCAACGTTGCTCCAGAGCACTCTTGGACTGTGTTTGGTATTCCATTTATCACACCGGCCCAAACAAATGATAGCAAAAGAAAAGAAAAGAAAACAAAGAGGGGGGGGGACTGTTGAGGTGTAAATATACTAAGTATGCACTGAGTTCAGCCTTTGGAAATTGAGAAACAATTTCTTTTTAGTGTCTGGATTAACTAGCAAATCCAGCAACACTGAAATCTGGTACAGAAAAAGATGGAAAAAATCTTTTTAACTATCCCACCGCTATGCCACCAATTTGTCACGAACGCACTCTACTCCAAGCGTGCGCGTGACTTGGTTCTGGTGGTAAAAGGGTTAAAATTCACTATCTGTCTGCCCTAGACCGAAAATAGTGATAAAAATACAAATATCCACCCTTAATACCACCCGCAATTAACTATAATGATATAACAAATATCAAAATAACGCTGCCACCACCAAGACAATTTAGAAATGGGGTGCCTTGGTACCCCAAACGAATCAGACTAAAAAAACCCACACAGTATATTTTAACACAATAATTATGTGATTTAAAATTACCAATAAAACGGTCTCTTCAGGTAACGTGAGTCTTTACCAGACAAAGGCAGAACTTAATAAAGGAATATTTATTATGAACAAAAAAATCACAGTGCATACACAAAAAGATGATAACAGATTATTTACACCAAACAGATAAAATAAAAAGGAGAAAATTACAGAAAACCTAACTACTCACTGAATGGTCAAGTAACAGTTTTTCTGTCCGTAGGGCTCCGGCAAGGAAAGATGGCGACTTACTCAAAATTAGATCTTGGCCCCTAGTAAGCACACTGACCAATCTTCTTTCACTAACTTTATACTCTTTCCCAGTTCATCTCGAGTTTCCAAGCCGGCCCAGAGGTGGTATAAGCAGAGGGAAGGTGTACCATAATTGACCTCCCCCTTGAGTAGTGGAAACATATCCGTCAAAATAACTTATTTTCATTTTATCGTCCCTCCTGTGCTCGCCACAGCCATAATTCATGCATTTATGAATTTCCTGTAAATTGTGAAGTCCATAGATATGTCACACTTGTTACATATGACTGACCATCATAGACTTCACAATTCCTTCCAAACCGTTTACGTTGCGCTGTCATGTTTGTACTCTTTTTGTAGGCTGCGCTTTCCCCGTTCTAGGTATGCACACAAGGAGGTATGATAATGAATATATGAGTTATTAGTGATATGTGTTGGATATGACCTGGATATGAGATGGTTTTCCTGACTGCTAGTGGTCACTTAGCATATCAAAGAATCCAGTATTATGAGGGGGAAACAGGCATATGGTCGTCTACATTTGAACCTAGACAAAACGGCAGCTCCACTGCAGGACCTAACACCCTGTAGAAGGCCCCGGTTGGAGTCCGAGCTTCAAAGGACACATTTATCTCACAAGACCTTTTGGCACCACATGACTGTACAATCAAATTAACCCCTCTCATACTGAAATTGGCCATACCATCTCTACCAAGTAGCAAGTCCATGTATGCACTACACAAGTTGGTGTGACAGCCGGGACTCCAATCAAGAATGGGAAAGCAGTGGAAGCTTTGATGACTGCGGCCCTACTCCCGAAGCAAGTTGCAGTGATCAAAATCAAGGCACACTCACGGGCTGACACTACGGAAGCAAAAGGAAACGCCTTAGCAGACAGTGCAGCCAAACAAGCAGCCCTCAAAGAAGATTCAATGGTCCCTCTGATGACGGTGACCAAGGAAGCACCAATGGAATTAGACTGGGATATTCTAATTCAATTACAGCAACAAGCTTCAACCAAGGAACAAAATCAATGGATACAAGAAGGAGCAACCAAGGATGAACAGGGAGGAGCCTGGGCCAGAGGCCAATATCTTTGTCTACCTTGGACTTTATATCCTTTGGTCGCGTCACTAGCCCACGGGCCGACACATCAGTCTAAGACCATCATGAAAGAGATTGTCGACAAAATTTGGATCGCACCGGGAATCACTACGGTGTTGGCACGAACCACCGAAGCGTGTTTAATTTGTGCACAGTGCAATATCGGAAGGACAGAACCTACACCATCTAAATGTTTACCGAATGCTCAATACCCTTTCCAACGGATTCAAATTGACCACATTCAAATGCCGATGTGTCAGACATTTCAGTATGTATTGGTAGTGGTAGATGTGTTTTCCGGATGGCCAGAAGCCTATCCAGTACGTAATCAAACTGCACCCACTACCGCAAAGAAACTTATTCAAGAACTTATTTGTCGTTTCGGAGTTCCTGAGGTCATAGAAAGTGATCAGGGACCTGCATTCACGGCAAACATCACTCAGGAAGTGTGGAAAATTATAGGTTCACATCTTGCTTTCCATACCCCCTACAGACCACAGAGTAGTGGGAAAGTGGAAAGACTAAATGGTATAATCAAGTCAAAAATGCTAAAAATGACTCAAGAGACTGGTCTAAACTGGGTACAGTGCTTGCCCATTGTACTTTTTGCTATTAGACATACGCCAAAGGCATCACATAAACTGACTCCACATGAAATACTTTTTGGAAGTAGTCCTAGGCTAGGACATTATTTCTCACAACAGTTGCAAATGAATTATGAAACAATGGCAAAATATGTTATTGCTTTGACTACTCAATTGTCTAACATACATGCCCAAGTTTTCTCTTCTATTCCAGATCCTAATACCCTCGAAGGTACTCATTCTCTGTTGCCTGGAGAGTGGGTGGTCGTGAAGAAACACGTCCGATCTACTCTGGAACCGAGATTCGAGGGCCCTTTTCAAGTGCTGCTAACAACTCCTACCTCAATAAAAGTTGAAGGGAAGCCCACCTGGATACACGCATCGCATTGCAAGAGAGTCAAAGGATACGATCCTCCAGTCAGCGATTCCTAGAATGCATATCCTTTGCAATAAAGTGGGCATCCTGCTATTATGGTTCATGTTCCAGTATATAAAAGTGATTAGATCCCACGGGTATACAGGGTCTACAGTTCAAGCTATCAGTCACCAGGGGGGTCGAGTAGCCATTACTAGAGATGCAGACCAAGTCCCCATTTTTTGGTACAATTCCAGTAGCACAACAGTAGCCACCTACTCATTTCTATATTGTATAGATTGTGTTTCCAGCGCTGACAATTATAATCCAGGATACTGTAAGGGTGAATGTGTAGGGTACATATGCTATGTTGGAGGGCAATGGGGGGACGACTGTGAGTATTGGGACTCGGTTATAACCAACTCAGGCACCAAATGGGGATATAAGCCCCCCGAAGCCCTAGCCCTCAAAGATCAATATGACAAATCCTTACTCACACGAATGACTCTTTTATCCACCGGAACTAGTAATAATCAGCGATTCACACTTACCATAGAAAATCCACGGCCAACTGATGCTCGAAAATATATTTTCGGGGTATTGCCAAGACCCGGGGTTATCGGCGACAAGATCCCCTTCTATTTTAAGGATATGTATAATAACCCGGAATGGAGAGAGCCGCAAAGTAATCCCTCAAAACAACCAGAAATCCCGTACAATGCTTTGCATGCCATCCAACGTATGATAGCTATTGCAAATCCCACTTATGATGATACTGTAGCCATAGAAACCGGGTATAATGATATTAATCTGTGGCTCGAGTGGATACAATACTCTGCTCTAAAGCACAATAAGTCCAATTGTTATGTGTGTGGTAGAGCCCGTCCTCATCTTGGAACGGTACCTTTACAGTTGCCCTATCAATCATTGTTATGTCTATTGAGTCTTTATACAAATACTAGTAATAAATTCACCGAATGTGAAAAGTGGAAAAAGGAATATCCCCTATTAACTGAAGCTCCCAAATTTAGTGATGGAATAACTATATATTCTGGTGCTTATACTTGTATTTCAAACACCAAAGGAACTGGCAAATTTTTGGGGAAATTCTCTAATGGTAATTGTGCTGAATACAGCAATTTGACTGGTGCCCCCACACAGAATCAAGTCTATTCACTAGGAGATATCTATTGGCTATGTGGCGATATGAAATTGCGCACCAGATTGGAGGGTAGTTGGACTGGTGAATGTGCATTGGCCAAAGTTATAATGCCATTATTGATAATGTCAGAAGAGCCAGAATCTGTTGAGGCCCAGTCCATCCTGTCCCGTAAAAGACGCAGTGTTTCGAAAACCCCTGAAGGGAGTTTTGACCCCCACGTGTATATAGATGCAATAGGAGTCCCTAGGGGGGTCCCAGATGAATATAAAGCCGGAGATCAAGTAGCTGCTGGTTTCGAATCCATTTTTCCAATTGTTACAGTAAATAAAAATGTTGATTGGATTAATTATATCTATTATAATCAGCAGAGATTTGTCAATTACACTCGAGACGCGCTCCAAGGACTATCGGAACAATTGGAGGCCGCTACCCAGATGACCTTTCAGAATCGTATGGCATTAGATATGATTCTGGCAGAAAAAGGCGGGGTCTGTAAAATAATCAAAGAAACTTGCTGTACCTTTATCCCAGACAATACCGGACCTGATGGGAAAGTGACTGTGGCCATTAAAAAGTTAACTGCTCTAGGAATTGAAGCGTAATTCCGGAATCGATCATCCCTGGGCTGAATGGTTTGGATGGCTCAAAGGATGGAAGCAGGGCCTGGTCCAGCTGGGAATAATTTTACTGATTATTGTGATTATTGTTGCTTTTATGCTATTATGTGTGGTCCCTTGCTTTCGACGTTTATGTGATAAAATGTTTGCAGTAGATGAGACTACCCCATTGATGCTCATATATGATGATACGATGCCAAGTCTTACACCTACCTACGAAACACCATTCAGTGCAATAGTTCCCCCTAACGGTAATCCCCACCCTGTGTAGGGACATATAGATCCGAGGGACATGTCCAAGGCCTGAAACCGGGATTTTATTCATTAGGGATAATTTGTCGCCACTGTAGGTGAAGAGGATGCGGGATTATGTCCGGTAGGATCTGTTAGGAATAGGGACAGTTAGCCATCATATATTCAAGGGGGGACTGTTATGGAACCAGAATAAATATATATTTCAGCAAGGAACGCTTATGGCTTAGAATGAATATAAGCTGGCTCTGACCAGTATAAAGGGTTAAACCTCACGCAAGTATGCGAGTGACGCAAGTAGCAGGACGTAAGGAGATTTAGTGTCAGTTAAACAAATAAGTACTCTACGTTTTACTAACCGCAAAGATATCCGGCTAGCCTTATGTTCTAGTGATAGGGAAGTTGTCTAACATTGAGTAATGTCTGTTTATAACGGTTTTCTGCTTATATCCGCATAGTTTTAAGGATTTAACCAATTGTTGTGATGTACGTGTTAAGACGTCCTTCTTTTTGATCACTATATAACCTATGGTATTAACGTAATAAACCAGAGTGATTTTGGACCTGACCCAGAGTGTGTCGTGTGTCTTATTTTTCTCTCCGTGCACGTACATTTATATTCATATAATTTGGAGCAGTTCAACAATTGAAGAAAGGCTTTATTGGAAAGCATCCAAAACATTATTAACTATACATTCCTAATGATAAATTTTATTGTATTGGAAATTCTTAACAACTTTTCTACTTCCAGGTGTGTGTGGTTTTAATGCATTGCAGACCTTGACAGAAAGGGGCCGCGTGTGAATGCAGGTATTGCCTCTTTTTAACATCATTTCCACCTCATAGACCCCTGAAGGACTCTCTGGCCAGTAGAGAGTTCACTTTTTTTCTGGGGTACATAATAAACAGGAAGTGACATCATGCCTCAGCAAGAGCCAGAGTAGAGTGTAAAGCAAGCACCTAATGTGTCATGATACAGAACTGGAATAAATAAATGTTGACTTAACAGAACCTTTGTGGATCATTGTAATGATTTGGTGAGGTAGGACCCCGGATTGTGGAGTGAGCCAGGCCAAACAGGAATCAGAAAGTCAGAGAACCAGCCGGCTCAAACAGGTAATCAGGATAAGCCAAATCAGAATCCAGAGACAAGGTCAACAAGCCGAATCAATACCAGACGACCAGGAATCAGGAGCCTGAATCAGAGAGACAGGAACAAGTTCAACAAACCGAGTCAAAACGGAGCAGTCAGTGACAATCAAATGCAAAAGCAAGTAGCAAAATACACCAACCAAGGGTGACCCAGAAGAGGAAGTCCAGGTTTAAATAGGGAGAGGTGGAGGCATTTCCTGCATGAAGAGGTCACCCGAGGTTATAACAGCACGTTACAGATCTGACCACAGGGTCTACCGGTGAAGACCCCGACCGGTTAGCGGTGGTACTCGCTGCCCGGGAAGCCGCCTGAGGAGGAAGCGCTGCGGGAGCGGCCACAGAGCGGGACCAGAGTGGCAGGTAAGTCCTTACAACCATGACACGCATTGATTACTTTTCTAAGCCTTGGTCACGCCATCCATTATTCTTGACATACTGATTTCCGATTATGCACCCATTCCGATGTCCCTCTATTTGCTCCCAGATCATATATACACTCGTTATTGGTACTTCCCCTCTTATTTGACAGCTAGGGATGATTTTAAGGGCTTTTTAGAGAGTGCCTGGAACAACTTTAAGGGTGTGATATAGAGCACGGTGATACTCTCCTAGACGGCCAAGGTGGTTCTCCGGGGATACTTAATTTCTTTTGTGGCTAGCGCTAAAAAGTTATGGAAGGAACATTTTAACGCCCTCCGTGAGGACATGACACAGGTTGATCAATCCCAGTATAATAAGAATAACATTCGCCTTAAGCAACTCCTGGACGCTTTCCTTCATCAACAGGCCCAGCTTCAGCATGATTAGACAAAAAACAAATTCTTTAGATGGGGAAACAAACTAGGGCACTGGATGGCATCCCTGGCTAAACCTAAGTGAATTAGGATTACCATCTCATATATTAGATCCTCCCAAAATGAGCTGATCACTGCTCCACATGCCCTGTGTGAGAGTTTCCGACAGCATTTTGAGCAGTTGTATAGGGCTGATCCCGATGATCTTGTTGCGCTGCGCTAATCTAAAATGATTGACAATGCAGCAAAGGAAAATCCCCGAGACCGGATGGTTATATGGCGGAATTCTATAAACTATTGGTGCCACATATTATGCCACACCTCCTAGATCTGTACAATGAAATTCTGCTGGGAGATCTGCAGTGTAGCTCTCTCACCCGGGGTCTCACGCTGCTAGTCCCAAAACCGCAGAAGGATCCCTCTTTAGTTACATTTTATCAATCCATTACCTTACTGAACTAAGACTTGAAGATTCTTCTAACTGCGGTAATGGCCAATAGGTTGCAGACCTTCCTGAATGGGGTACTACACCCTGCTTAAAGGTGGGTTTGTGCACGGCAGACATTCAATGGTGGGTATTCGATTTGCGATAACGGTGATGTGCCTTCCACGAGTTGCCAGGCCTGGTGGGAGAGTTTATATGCAGAAGTGCATTTGATAGGGTAGCTTGGCTGCATATGATAAGGGTGCTGAAATACCAGTACTATGGCCCTAATTTCCTGAACCTGTTTAGGAAACTTTCTAAAAACCCGGTCAGCAGATTGGGGGTTACTGGCTTGGACTTGGGTGACACTCGTCTGGGCTGTCCACTGTTCCCACTGCTCTTCAGTATCTGGATCCTCTGATTCGAGCTCTGTGTAATGACCTGGGTTTTGACCTGGGGTGGGATCTAGACTACTTAAGATCACTTTAAAGTTAATTTAATAAAGTCTGCTGGCATTTACTTACATCTCTCTACTAAGTTACCGAGACTACAATTTCACACCGCTGATTATTATTATTAGTATTATTTGCTTGATTATAAGACGACCCTGATTATAAGATGACCCCCCAAAATCTGAATATTAATTTATGAAAAAAAGAAAAAGCCTGAATATAAGACGACCCTATAGGAAAAAAGTTTTACCAGTAAATGTTAATTCATGTAAACTATGGGAACAATTTTTATTTTTTAATAAAAGCTATGATTGAGAAAAATATTTTGTTTTTATTTCCTTTTTTTTTCAACCTACCCCCGCCAAGTTATGCACATCTGCCCCCTGGCTTGCCACTCTGCCCGAGAAATGCCGTAGACCCCCTATATGCCACTGTGCCCCATGATATGCCTTATACCCGTATATGCCACTCTGGCATTTAGGGGGTTAAAAGGCATATTATGGGGCAGAGTGGCATATAGGGAGGTATAAGGCATTTCAGGAGGCAGAGTGGCGTATAGAGGGTTAAAAGGCATTTACTTCACAGAGTCAGAGAATCGGTGAACTGGAGTCGCGAGTTTCAGACCTGGAGGATGACCGCACTCCCTTAACGACTACAGTACAGGATCAAGCGGCTGTTATTCTTCAGTAATAAAATCGTCTGGAGGATTTAGAAATTGTAGCCGACACAACAATATCAGGTTGATAGGACTTCCAGAATCCAAGAAAGCCTCTTTCCTGATGGACATAGTTAGCAACTGGCTACCGAGAGAATTTGGTCTACCCTCTCCTTATGACAAGATACCTGTGGAAAGGGTTCATCGGACTGGACCTGACAATAATTCTCAGACTCGAACTCGAGCGCTTATTTTTCAGGTTTTGAACTTTCAGGATAAAACAAGACTATTGCACCGTAAAGTGCGGGAGCTTCGCTATCAAGGGCATCGATTGTTACTTTTTCAAGACTTTTCTGCGGCCGTTGCAGCAAAACGACGTCAGTATTCCCAAATCTGCACAGAGTTATATAATAAGAAAATAAAGTTTGCCTTATTGTATCTGGTGAAGTTCAGAGTGCACTATGCTGGTACATCTTTCTTATTCGATTCCCTGGAAGATGCTAGACGTTTCCTGAGGTAGAGGGGGAGAACGAGGAGAGGAAAGAGCAAGAGGGGGAGACCCAGTTGCCCCCATGATGATCTGGGTTCGACAATGGAAATACGAGCATCACATGGGGGCACTGGGTCTCTCCCTCTTGCTCTTTCCTCTCCTCGTTCTCCCCCTTCTACCTCTGTTACTTCCAAGTTGCACTGCTGCACATCACCTGTTCCTTGGAAACTGCTATTTTTTTCTGCTATGATGAGTCTGGATGGGGGCTCACTGGGACAGCTGATTACTGTTTACTTTTGTAGAGTTCTGTTTCCCCATAAGGGTATGGGCTGATGGCATCTACTTCTACTACTTTACAAGCTTCCACAGATATAGGCCACACCCTAAAAGTTTGGTGCTTTTTTAAAGAAAAAGTTTTTTCATAGATATGCTGCCACTCTGTCCCCTCCCCCGAGATATGCTGCCACTCTGCCCCCCCCAGATATGCTACCACTCTGTCCCCCCCCGAGATATGCTGCCACTGTCCTCCTCCCCCCCCGACTTACCAGAGTAGACTCCCGGGTGTCTTGCGGGGCCGGCGGGGGACATCTACGCAATCCGCTTATACAAAAGTTTGGATCCTGTCCTCCCTTTCTCAGCTCTATAACTTGAATATCCCTCCACTTTTCCAGCAAGTTGACAGTTTATTTAAATCCTGGGCTAAATTTCCACTTTCCTTCACGGGTAGATGTCACTTGTATAAGATGGTTGCGTTCCCTAAGCTTCTTTATCCTATTCATATGCTTCTGATTACTCTACAGCGGGTAAAACGGTCTCGGATTGCGCTAGTAACATTGCAACAACCTACCTCTAACGGAGGTTTGAATATCCCACACTTGCCCGATTATTATTTGGCGCCCAATTACAGATACACGACAGATTGGATTTTGGGTAGACACCGTTTTGCTACTACTGGGTTGGAGTCACAACTTTCTACCGATATCTACCTAAGCACCTGTGGCCGCCTGGCTTACGTTCAAATCCACTACTGCATCACAAATACAGCGTGTGGACCCAGGTGCGGAATTTGGGATAGGGATTTTTACATGCTAAATATATGTCCTTGGTTCGTAATCCTGGATTCCAACATGGTAAATCTGCTCCCATTTTCAGGAAACTAGAGATTGAGGCGGGTCTCCTCGTAGATGATTTTCTTTGTCCAACTACTTATCATGTCCTTACCTAGCAACAGTTTTGTGAGAAGTTATCTTCCCTTTCCGTACAACTGTTACATTATTTACAACTTTGCAGCTTTGTTGTCGGTATTTTAGCTCTGTTGTCGCCTAGACATCACAACAATCCTCTTGACGGCCTGACACCCCTTAATTCCTCAGGCCCCCTTACAATGTCCTTTCTCTATGGGCAAATTTGACCGCATCACTTGGGGATGCCTCAGACAGGGCCTACCCACATGGAAGAAAGACCTCCCAGATATAGAACTGGACGCACTGGTCGAAGCCACAGTATTCAATTCTAAGCTTTTAGTGTCTCGTTCCTATAGTGAAATGTTTTTGAAAATTCTTCACCGAGCATACATGACTCCAAAACTCTATGTAGCTGCTCGGTTGGGCAATTGTTCTAAATGTGCAACAACCGATGCAGATCTTTTTTATGACCTGTGGGCCTGCCCCTAAATCACCAACTTTTGGAGAGACGTTCATCAATATATAGTCAGAGTTTTAGGTATTATTTTCCATTTGACTGTGGAATGGGCCCTTTTTGGAATTTTACCACCTTGAGGTATTCGTCCCTTCACTGCCAGAGAAAAGACCCTTTTGATACCATATCAGCGGTTAGTTAAAAAGCTATTCTGGCCCAATGGGTACAGCTTACCCCGCCACTTCTTGACATGGCTGTGGGCCGGTTACATTGCATTTTTGGCTTGAATTGGCTGGACGCCGCCATGCATAGGGAAGTAAAGGCTAAATACATCTTCTGAAAGGGGTCTTCCTTTATTGCAAGTATGGATGACTCCATTAAGCTGTCTCTCTACAACGCGTTTAGATCAACTGGTTGGTTTTGCCTTCAGATGCTGAAGGGGTCCTCTCCAATACCAGGGTTCCGACCTGATCTGGCTGTGGTCTGGGTAGAGTCTTAGGGATTGCGCTGGGGCTGAGTTTGCTTACTTATTATATGTTCCATTCTGTCTTCTTTGCCCATGAACCTATTAGCTCCCCGTCACCTTTTTATGCCTATCTCTTTCGTTGACGGCTGTTACAATAGTTCATTTTGGGATTCCCTCACACTGGTGCCTTATGCAGCTTGTGTGTTGCTGCAGTTCATATCACGATTTTCTTATACCTGTGCTTTTCGCGCCTTGTATGCTGCTGATACTTATATACTATACTTACCACCATCTGGGTTGTGTGTTTTATGCACTTTATGCGGCAGATCCCTTTGAGCTTTTCTTGTACCTGTATCTACTGTATCTTGCTTGCTACCAACATGCACCTTATATGCCTTATATGATGCTGATACATGTATACTGTATTTGTGTACTGTATTTTGGTTTGCCTTTTTCTTTTTTCTGGACTTCATATGTACTATATCCTCTTTGAATAAATAGTTTAAAAAAGACTTAAGGAGGCTTTGGTAACCCCCTAAACTGCTCAAACTATAGAAAACCTCAATTTAGTTAAAAAAAATAGCACTTCTAAATTATAAGAAATGGTAACACGATAAGGAGGCTTCATATTTTGTACTTTTAATGCCAGTGCAAAGGAAGCATGCGGATTAGGACAAAAATAAAAGATCCAAAACAGATTCCCTCGACCATTTAGCTATGGGCATGATGTCGGAAAGGGAGCTCCCTGAGGAAAAAGCCGCTGGCGCTGTAGCACCCTGAACTGAGTGAGAGGACCCAAGGAGAGGGACCGGAAGGAGAGGTTCTATACTGACCCGAAACCCCCAAATAAGATTGTATATAGCTCGCAACACAAAGCCTAGGCCTGTCTGGGAAATAAGGGTAAGCAACCGTTATCGAGTTAGACTTGGTCCTACGAGAAACAGTAACAGAAACACCCTCAGGGGAAAAAGAAAAAGAATCGTCATCGAAGCCCCCAACGTCTGGAACAGGCCGAAAAGAAAGGAGACATAAGAGAAGTGCTACCTTAGCGAACAGCTGAGCCCAGAACCTTGGAGATGTCCCAAAAGGAAGCATAACGTTCAGCAGGGGGTCTAGAAGACCCGCAGCAGGCAACAAACTGACAGATCTTTCCCAATACTAACGCCCTCCACTGGAGCATGGGCCTCTGAAATGGCAGACTCCCCAAGCCTGGAGGTAGGATCTTCTGGTGCAAGGAGCCTAGGATCCCCTGAAGTAGATAGTCCCAACAAGCCCCAGGATCCCCTTTAACAGTCCAAGCCACCAGCGACAGACGGTCCTGGAGAATGAGGGGGTGAGGGTTCCTCTCTGGATGCAGCAGTAAGTCATACAACGAGAGGGAGTACTAAAGAATCCTCGCATGACATCTCCAGGAGCAGCGGGAACCACGGCTGAGTCCTCCAAAAGGGGGTTACCAGTAGGACCGTAACACCTTAAGGGCATTGCATTGGGAAAAGCAGAAAATGAGAGGCATTTAGGTATAATTGTAGACCATAGACTTAGCAACAAAATGCAGTGCCAGTCAGCGGTTGCAAAAGCCAGAAAGGTATTGGCATGCATAAAGAGGAGTATTAAATCACAAGATTTTACCTCTTTATAAAGCAATGGTGAGGCCTCACCTTGAATATGCAGTGCAATTTTGGGCACCAGTTTTTAAGAAGAATGCTATAAAGCTGGAGTGCTGAGGCAGGCTACAAAGTTAATTACAAGGAATGGATAATTTTAGTTATGAAGAAAGGCTAGAAAAACTGAACTTGTTTTTACTTGAAAAGAGATGTCTAAGGGTGGATCTGATCACATTGTACAAATACATACAAGGTCAGTATAAACAGTTCTTTAGTGATCTATTCACCAAGAGGTCTCTGGAAAAGACATGGTGTTATCAGTTGAGACTTGAGGAAAGGAGATTTGAGCATCAGCATAGGAAAGGGTTCTTCATAGTAAGAACAATAAGAATATGGAACTCTCTGCCTAAGAATGTTGTGTTATCTATTTTTAAGAAAGGTCTGGATGCTTTTCTGGCTAAGCATAAAGGGCGACAACTGCTAAAAGGACAGTCATATTAAAAAGTTGATCCAGGGAGTAATCTGATTGCCACTATGGAATCAAGAAGGAATTTCTTCCCCTGTTGTGGCATAATTGGTAATTTCCCCAAGTAGGGGTTTTTTTTTTTTTTTTTACTTCTTTTGGATCAACTTTAGAACTAGGTATATGTGAAAGGTTGAACTTGATGGACTGAAGTCTTTTTTCAACCTACTATACTACTACTATACTACCTTATCTGCCCAGGGAGTGGAGAGTCCATAGAATCACAGAGAACGGGGGAAAGTATGTGCCACTGGGAGGCCATGCTTGTAATGGAGCGGACACCTCACGTGCGAAGGAAGTCCATTGTGAAGAACCAGGGTGCCAAACAGACTGAAAGGAAGGCAAGCGAACTGCCAGAGATGGTCCCGCCAACGTAAGTCTAGGTACTTTCTATGACCTTTACCTGAGGATGTCTTCCCTCTGAAGGCCAAATAGCTTCTGCTTCGGGTAGCTCCGCGTGGAAACGGGCTGCAGTAGTTAGACCAGTTGGTAGTAGATGCTTCTGGAAAACGGGGTCTAGAGCTGATGGAGGCTGATCTGTTGGCGGCACAACCTCTCTGCTGACCAGCTTTGTGGGGAAAAACACCTGAACCTTATTGAGTGTTGGTTCAAGTCTTTGAGGAATTTCTCTCCGAAGAGCCGGCCATTAGCCACAGGGCCCACCTCCTTGGGTGGCAACTTCGTCAGTTTTAAGTCTAACTAGAACAGGGCACCCTTGTGACGTTAAACACAGATGGCACAGTTTGCGTTGCCCAGGAGGCAGAGCCACTCGAGGACCAGGTGGGCATCTAGAGGGGTACCCTCGGCCAGGGCCTCATCCGCCATCTGAAAAATGTGGGTCAACGGATAGGAGCTTCCTGGGATCCTTCCCGTTCTTGGTTAGGAAGGTCACGAAGAATGGATCAAATTCAGGGGTGTTGGAAACCTGAGCCGGGAGAGTGGGTCATGTACATTCGGGTTTCAGTCTCTGACGGACCTCCTTATCAAAAGGGTGGCGAAGCCAATATTTGACAAACTCTGCAATATGGTCTGAAGGAGTCCATTCTGCAGAGCGCGGGTGTCTTCGCGATCTAGGGTCTAAGAATGGAATGGCCAAGTCATCTCCGGGGGAGTGGACTTAGGGTTAAAGTGTCACACCCGAATCCTGCGTGGGACGGGAAGCCATGCCCAGAGGAGCCAGTGCGGTACTCGTCCAGTACCTCGTACTCGGTGGCCAGATCTGTGCTAGGAGAGGAACGAAACGCACCACACGGTTGGAAAGCCCAACCTCACTGTGCGGAGAAAAAAAACAGCCGCATGGTCGGGTAAATATAAAATGATGATTTTCTGTCATGAGCTGATTTAAAGAGCTAATTGGATTGGCAATTGAAAGCAAAATGTAATTGGCATATGGGCATATACGCAAATCTCTGAGAAATGAACAGCTAGGAAACAAATGCAGAAAAAACAAAAAGAAAATTTAGTCCAAATGGATTTTGTTCACCATGCACATATCTAAAAAAAAAAAAACCTGACATCTGCAGCACCAGCAATAGTAGTAGAGCACTGGGTCTGGGCAGACAGTCACATCATAGGCATATGCAGCCCCATGGAGCAGGACTGTATTTCCCTAATATAATAGTAAAAAGGTTTTGTACCGTGTTAGCCGTTGAGAAAACAGGAGAAAAGTATAGTTAAAATGATACCATTTATTGGATCTCAGCTAGCCAATAAATGATGAACAAGACTGGTAAAGGAAGGGCACTACAGGCCTGCTGAAGGTGTGACAGGGGAGGTGTTAGTGGGAAGCACAAGCCTCTAGCAGCTGCCTAAAGCCCCCTCAGCGATAAGTTGACCAAGTGTCATGGCTTGGGTAAGCAGGTCAGGTAGCAGCCCAGTTGCAGGGAATATCAGAGGCTCAGTTTGTACCCCATGATGCATCATTACCAGTAGGAAGGTACAGACAGGCAAAAATCATCAGGCTGAATCTTAATATGAGACTGGCTGTAGACATGACCAAATAGGAAAAAGGCAGAAAGGCAGATGTACAGCACGATAGCCCCCCTAGTCGGGCACACGATAGTACGAGGATGCTTTAGCTGGACTGGCAGGCAGCTCTCTGGAACACGGCAGAAAGTCCACAGACAGGGCACACGGCTGGAAGCCCTCAGACAGGGCACATGTAGTCAGACGGGTTGGGTTAGAATCAGAAGGACAATATAAATGCCAAATCAGGAACCAAGGAACAAAGTCAGAACCAAACCAGGTCACAATGGGTTAATCCAAATCAGAACACTGCTAGGAGGAGAACAGGGCCAGACAGAAGCCTGATACATTGCAATGCAAAGGCCCAGAATGGTGGAATCAGCCGGTATTTAAGGGGGAGGGCTGCACCCAGGTACGCTGGTCAGGTTGTTAGTCTACACAGTGCTGTGATCTGACAGGTGGCCTCTGGAGGCTGCAATGGATACGACACCTATAAAGAAATACAGAGTCCAGGCTAACAGGGTAGGATCCGGGCACCAAGCAGTCATGTAGCCATTAATATTTTAGAATATAAAGCAAACAGATGTTTTTCTTTTTTTATTAACAAATCACAAACAATACGTGCAATATCAGCTTAGCTACAGAAGGTTTGGAGATGAGAGTTATACATGGATTCATATTGTGACTATGCAGCACTATACAATGGGTTCTCTTTACCTACTTTATCAGTTTATTTTAATATGTCGGTTCTAGTTTGTCATGTGAAGACATGTTAAATGTATATTAAAAAAACCTGCAGAAAATGTTGGCGCAATATAAATAAAATAATTACATAAACATACAAATACCTATCTGCATGTGAAGGGATCAATGTAATCCTCTAAATACTATAAAAAACTTTTCCCTATCCACTATATGACCATATCGAATTGTAAAATAAAATACATCTTGATTGCTATATCGTTTGAACTCAAGAAGGATTTCATTTTTGTTGTCTCCAGTTTCTTCTAAAGATTTCACATCCGCAACTGGAATTACAACGTCTCTTCTTTTCCCCCAAAATGTCAAATGGGCAACTTTTATCATTGTACCTGTACCACTTAAATAAATCATACCTATGATTCTCTGAAGATAATAGCTTAGAAAGTATAACATTAAAGAAGCAAAGACAGCAGTTCCACTGCAATATATAGCACACATGAAAGACACCTTTTCTAGCATGTAGTAATAATAGACAGGTGGAAGTAATAACACAGTTAACGCTGTTTGAAGTATCTTGAATCTTGAAACAACTCTGCAGAATTGTATTCCATTAAACTTGTAGATCAATGTGAACTTTTCCTCATTTTGCTTGGGTGCAAATAAAGAGGAAAACTGTCTGTTTAGCACCAACTGTTGTGGCCAGCTCAAGAGCAAATGCATGTATTTATTTTCAATTGGTGGAAGTAGAATTCTTCTAATGAAATTAGTTCTGCAATTCATTGGTAATGTCCATATCCTTGATGAAATCAGAGAATGTAATCTGGGCAGCTCAGAAATAAATCGCTGTGCCATTTTCTGTTAAAAAGGGAGAATCACATCTGTTAGTTCATTTTTTTACTACAATAGCTTTGCAACAGATTTGCTTTTCTAGATCCTAACAAACTATATGTGTAATTTTGCAGAGAGAAAAAAATCGTGGTTTTGACAATTTAAAACCATACATTTTAATCTTCAATTGCACTTTTTGACAATAAAATGTGGTAAAAATAAAAGGAAATCGCCTTGGTAATCAGATTTTCTTAACCCCTTAAGGACCGGACACCTTCCAGACACCCTTTTTCATATGGAGGTATTGTAATAATTTCCATGCACTAATTCCACAACCAGCCTTTGTCGAAGTTTGTGGTGTTATTTTTCCCACACACACATTGTACTTAAGGTACGAAGTTACAGCCCCTGGTATTTGTCACTGCCAAACAACACCCCAACATGTGTACACCCCATGGGTATCTCAAATGCTAGTATTTTAGTATAACTCTTCCCATGGAAGGATTTTTGGCAAGATGCTGTGGTAATCTTAGGACTTGATGATAAAAATAAATTTTTTTTTACACTTTGTTGAAACAGGATGGTTTCACGTGATGGTGACATCACTGGAGAAATATTTTTACATGTTACTACATTTTATATATTTTTCTTTTTTTATATATTTTATTAATCACATTATGCTTAGTAAGCTGGGCTCCATTAACTTGTTTTATTGGATGCAGTACCTACCTGTATTTAACCTGAAGGAGTTTGGACAGACCCTCTTCAGAACACGTTTTTTTTAGTGGGCGCTACTAACCTGCAAGAGGCAACATCTCTCATGCTGCTTTTGGTTGCTCTCCCCAAAGTCATCACACTGTGCCCTGGTGTGGGTTTTTGGGGTCACTGAATGTGGCTTTTCAGCAACATTGTCTGAGCTTAGAAGGCGATAGTCAATCACCCCCTAAGCTCTTTTATTGGTATACTGTATATGCTTATATATTGCTTATATATATACAAAGCTTAGGAGGCAATCAACTCCTATGTTACTGTATAACATACAAAGGTACAGCGCTTTTTTTTTTTTTCTGTTACCATATAGACGTACAGATACATCCACAAAAGGTATGGCAAGACAACCCTCTAGACGCACATGTACATGGTGTGTTTTTCACAGCGGCAGGGACACTTCGGTGCTGCTAAACAGATCAGACTGTCTATTAATTCAACTTCCCTTGTCAGCAGGAGCCGTGTGTAACGGCCCTCGGTGTGAGTGCTGGTATGCAGCCGCGGCCAGAAGTTTTGAGAATGACTGATGGTACCACTCTCCTTGTCTGCTCCGGATAAGTTTTTTTCTGGATGCCCCAAACAATCAGAAAGGGGATTCATCAGAGAAAATTACTTTACCCCAGACCTCAGCAGTCTAATCCCTGTATGTTTTGCAGAATATTAGTCTGTCCCTGATGTTTTCTCCTGGAGAGAAGTAGCTTGTTTGCTGCCCTTCTTCATTTTCAATTTCATTTTCATTGTAAAGAGGGTCTGTGCAATTGATTGCAATTCATCTGATCACTCTTCATAACATTCTAGAATATATATAAAAATTTATGTGTGTGTTATTCTCACAACTTTTTGTCCACGACTCTACTGTTACATAAGAAACACGATTGGACGTTCCCTTCTGGTACTGCTGACACCCACTGGAAGCTCTTTGGAAGAAAGGAGAGATCGTAAAGAAGAGAGAAAAGTTATATATATATTATATATACTGTATTTGCTTGATTATAAGACGAGGTTTTTTTTCCAGAGATAATGCTCTTATAATCGTCTTATAATCAGACCTCAAAAAAAATGTCTGCTGGGGCCATGCTGCTTACCGGGCTTTGGTCGCGAGCAGCGTCTCTGCTACTAGCAGCAGGAGAACAGGAAGCTAGCACATAACTCCTCACTTAATCTACCTCCCCCCTCCTTCCTCCGGGGGCGGGGACAGAGAAGTTGCTCGCACAGCCGGGACCCTGCAGAAGTCATGCGAGTGGGAGATCTGCAGTTCAGGTAAGGGGGGTGGGGGATTTGAGCAAGTATGTGTGATTAATGGAATGAATGACTAATGTTTGTGAATGAGTGTGTGTGTGATAGCATGGATGTGTAAGGGGGTGGTAGCATGGCATAGGGAGGCTGTAATCACACTACTATCATCCCCAGGTTCCAGCATGTACTGGCTGCCTTGGCTTGATAGGAGTGTGATTGCTGTTAGCAGTTTTATATTATATAAATGTATTTTAACCCCCTATATGTCACTCAGCCTCATGTTATGCCTTTTAACCCCCTATATGCCAGAGTGGCATATAGGGGTATAAGGCATATCATGGGGCAGAGGGGCATATAGGGGGTTAAAAGGCATATCATGGGTGTTGTGGACATGGATTGCGTCGTCCATTATTAGTGATTCACGTCACAGACGCAACATCTGTATCTCCCTTTGGATAAACCACTCCCCTAACTGTGGCATATATTACAATAGCAATTAGTTCTATTGTTTATACTTCTATTGTTTTAGAAGTGCATTAACCTCTACCACCAGGTAGCACTAGAGAGTGAGTGATGTGTACATCTATTGTTTATCTAAGACCATAGATAATGGCTACCTACATGAAAAGTCATGTGGGCTATACCAGGAACAATGGGATATCAGGAACTCCAGGAAGACGGGGGAGGAGCAGAGGAGACTGGAAGGACAAGAAGGAAGCAGCATGGCAGAAGCTAAGGGAGCTGTGAAAGTTTGCCAGAGAAAAAGTATGAAAGTGCCAAGAAGCTAGGACTAGTTTAGTGCCTAGTATTGTAACTAAGAATTAGAAAACAACTACTGAAAGAATCCTTTAAAGTCTTTTAAATGAACCTGGTATCTAGAGCCATTTTGGAAACTGAACACCAAAGGAGTCATTTGATATGCTGATACTCTCCGAAGTTAAGTACATATGTTATTACAATGTTATTAGAATATAATTGTTGACTGTCTGTAACATTGTTATGGTAACCTTTTTTGATATATTGTTTTTACCGCTAGAGGTATTAATAAAGTATATCATTATATATCATAACATCTGTTGGTATTCGTCTTTACATAATTTAACTGTATTCCTGAATCAAATTTATTGTTGTATTGTTAGATGTGTTTTGTCTAAATTGTGTATAAATATTAGCATAATTTTGCATAAAACAGGCCACGACCACAACACATGGGGTACAGTAGCATATAGGAGGGTATAAGACATTTCTGGAGGCAGAGTGGCATATAGAGGGTTAAAAGGCACATCATGGGGCAGAGTGGCAAATAGGGGGGTATAAGGCATTTCTGGGGGCAGAGTGGCAAGCCTGGGGGCAGATGTGCATAACTGGGGGGCAATTTGGCAAATAAAGCTCAATCATAGCTTTTATTAAATATGAAAAAATAGTTTACATGAATATTTACTAGTAAAACTTTTTTCCTATAGGGTAGTCTTATATTCAGGCTTTTTGTTTTTTTCCTAAATTAATATTTTGATTTTGGGGGGTCGTTTTATAATCAGGGTCGTCTTATAGCAAATACGGTATATAAAAGACTGACACACACAAAAACAAGACCAGCCTAGGACTATATGATAACAATTGGCGATTTAGTCACATCTTATGGCCATAGTATGCTTAGCCCACCACTACGCCAAAGTACTCCAATATTCGGTGGGCCCTAACACTAAACACAGCCTACTGAATTACTAATAAGCTGAAACTAAACATTAAATCTAAAAGATAAAGATACCTGTGACGGGACCCTCCATCATTGAGACCACTGGAGGGGCCTGACTGCCAGCCTCCTCCCTATTGACTATGGGCCCTGGGTTTGTAAAGACTTTTGTGGCTACCCCCAGCAGTATATATGTCATCACTGGCTGAGGGGATTAACTCTGTCAGACAGCCAGGATCTGCAACCAGGGAGTCACCGCCATTGTTTTAATTTAATATCAGACCCCTCCACCCCATGGTGCATTATTATGTTGTCCCCATTCCCCCAGTTCCACCACTACAGACATTTACCCTGGCCTTGAAACTGGTTTTGGCCAGCAATAGATAGTGGAGGTTGGGACACTATTGTACTGTTAATCCCGTTACTGCCCCTATTGTCTCCGGGAGGCAGATTAAGGGGAGGTTTGTATCCCAATATCTTGTTTTATCTAAATGTGTGTTTTGCTGGATATATCCAGCCCTGTGTGTCTAAAATAAATAAGTCTTCGTTTGGTTTTACCCTACACTGAGTCTCGGCTAGTGACTGGGGAACCGTAGAAAGTGTGTTGTCCCGGGCTAAGGGAGCACAATTCAGCAGAGATAGTCGGTCGGACTAGCCAGATCCGTGACATATACATATATATATATATATATACATATATATATATACACACACACACACACACACATATACATACATATATATGTGTGTGGGGTGTGTGTGTGTATATATGTATATGTGTGTGTGGGTGGGTGTGATATATATATATATATATATATATATATATACACAAAATCCAAATAGTACAATTGCACACCAACCTTAATAGCTCTGCCCGGTGCGTAGTTACTGAAGCAATAATGTATATAAATTCCAAAGGTAGTAGCCGGCACTCGTGGGACTTGTTTTCAAATAAATTCAAGAGACTCTGTGTTGTAAGTCAACGTTTCAGTCATTTATTTTCAGACTTTCATCAGGACATAACAGAGACCTAACATGTATAGCTTTTATACTGTGTATAATTAAGAAAAAGAACTTACCACACCTGATGTGCTCTAGATCACCGGACTCGGCGTCTACCTCGCCAATGTGCGACGTCATACATACGACCGGTACTCGGTCATATAGTTCGATTGCCGGGTAGTCATGGTAACGCTTACTCAACCTAAATCGTAAGCATTGTGTAGCTACGTGCCGATCTGAAGATCTGTATGCAATGCCCAAGTATAATTTGTGCAGTGTAAAGTGATACCATGTCCTCAGACAAGGTACATAAATGTATTTAATTTAAATTCTTGTGAGTTTTAAACCCCGGGCAAAACATAGTTTTAATTAACAGTATAGAGTGTCCATATATTCACATTAGTGGCATTTTTTAGCAAAATAATTTAGCGGAACAATTCGTGTTCCACATAAATATAGGAATAAATTATATGGTATCAAAACAAGGTGATAACAAACCAAAGTGACACTATAAGCTCATAAAATATACACATATATATATATACATACACGCATATATATATAAAACATCCAAAAATAGTTACCGGCACTCCAGGGACGACTTTAAATAATCACTCCAGAAACTGCAGTTTTCCAATCAACGTTTCAGTCTATTTATTAGACTTTCATCAGGACATGTCAGAAAAGCAGTGTGAATCATATTTATAGCAAGAAATATCATCATCATGACCTACCACACCTGTAGTGCTCGAGGTATTCAAGCCCGGCGTGTACCATTCCCAGATACGCATGTGCATAATATCAGCAATGCTTCCGGGTCTCAGACACACTGTGTGAGATCCGGATCGTCATGGCAACGTTTCCATTTACTCTGCATAATACGTGTCTCATATGCCGGTAAGTAAACCTCTTATTTGTGCCTTTATATTTGTGTATATAATGCTGTACTCCTGTATACAGGATCAGCAGTGATAAATTTGTGAATAAATATACATAAAAAGGACAAAATTATAATGATTAGACAATGTTGTAAAGAATAGTGGATATCTGTATTGTAAAATTAATAAATAAATATGTGAATGTGTGTATATATTATGATTATATATATGTGTGGATTAACAATATACTGTCTTAGATCTGCAATCTGATCTCTAAAGTGTTGTAACAACTCGTACATTTGAACTGCATAGTATGTATCTCCTGTGCCGATCTGTGAATCCCTTAATTGTACTTTAGTGTGTATATATAGAGTGCTTTATTCATGTATACCACATCTACTATAATCTTAAAAAATAAAGAATATCAAGAAAGAAAAAACAGATCTAATTTTAGACCCTCTCTCTAATCTCCAGGTCGTCATGACAACGCATACCTTTAAACTGCAGTGAATCTGCACGATGCTTGTCTCCTGTGCCAATATGTGAACCTCTTATTTATACCTTTACACACATATATATATATATATATATATATATATATATATATATATATATATAGAGTGCTTTCTGTGTGTGTACAGAATCACCTGAGATGTATATATTAGAAAATACAGAATATCAAAACAAAAAACTTAATATATATACTAAAGTAAAAAATAGTGAATGTGTATAATATATAATCACATAATATATATGTTAATGTGCTTATGTAAATATGTTATAGCTACATGTATATATGTATCAATTATAATATATAAAAGAACCTATAAATAATTATATGTTTAACCCAAATGTGTTGGAAACCCAGAATCATGTGAAAAAACCATTCATATAAATATGAATAAATAATGTGATCATGTACCAAATAATAAATAAATGAATTAGTGCTATTTTGTGTAAAATCATCTTATTGCCTGATGTTGTATGTCTATTGATTAGAACACTAAATAATCATTACCCATTAAAATAATGCACTACATAACACATTATAGAATTATTCGAAACATATCAAAAAATACTTAACATTTTTCTAAACCTCAGCATATATACCAATTCCATCAAATTAATCTCTCAAACGGCTATATCTGAGAACTAAGTTAATCAACCTTATTTAGTATTATAGGTATGAAGCAAATGATAATTTCTCGTTTAGCCCACCTGGCCCCATGGTTTTTAACTGGACTAGCCAAAATGTCTCGCGTTGCAATAGAATTTTACCTCTATCCTCCCCACGTCGAGATTCAGGGATGTGATCTATTGCTATAAACCGCAATGATGGCAAGGCATGTTGTTTCTCTAAAAAATGTTTAGCTACTGGTTTATCTGATACTCCATCTCTGTATGCAATTCTGATGCTTGAGCGATGTGCCCTAATCCGTTCTCCTAATGTATTTTCTGTTTTACCGACATATGACAATCCGCATGGACAAATGTATTTTATATATTACATGTGTTGTATTACATGTAATCCTATGTCTGATATTAAATATCTTTCCTGTATGTGGATGGGAAAACGTTTTGCTCGGTATCATATGACTACATGTGACACAACCCAAGCATCTTACACTACCATAATTGCTAAATTGTTTGTTTTCTTTACTATAGCTATCGACCGGATCGACTTTTACTAGTAGATCCTTTAAGTTCTTATTACGTCTATAGCTGATCACTAGTCTATGCCTAAATGTAGTGGGGAGTGTGTTGTCTTTAGCTACCATATTCCAGTTTTTATGTATACTGTTGGTGAGCTCATGGCTGTTAACATTATATGTAGTCATACAATATAATTTAGAGTCCTCTGTCACCTTCTCTTTAAGGCCTAGCTTAGCCATTCTCAATGCTTCCTGTAGTAGGTCCTGTGTATATCCCCTTGCCAGAAACTTACGTTGCATACATTCCAATTGTTTCTCTGTATTAGTAACATCTGAATTATTTCGTAACACACGCAAAAACTGTGAATATGGTAATGACCTGATTAAATGTTTAGGGTGTGCACTTTTAGCGTGCAAGATCGTATTGCGATCAGTGGGTTTAGTGTATAATGTATAATTCAATGTATTGTTTGCAACATAAATTTCCAAATCTAAGAATTGAATCCTTGATTTATGTATCTGAGAAGTGACTTTAATCGGTGTAGGTAATTCATTAATATATTGCACAAATGTTTTGGCTTCAGCTTCTGTACCTTTCCACATAATGAGAATATCGTCAATATACCGAAAGTATTTATACACATATATATACACATATACATACACGCATATATATATACACATATACATACACGCATATATATATATACACATATACATACACGCATATATATATATACATATACATACACGCATATATATATATACACATATACATACACGCATATATATATATACACATATACATACACGCATATATATATATACACATATACATACACGCATATATATATATACACATATACATACACGCATATATATATATATATATACACATATACATACACGCATATATATATATACACATATACATACACGCATATATATATATACACATATACATACACGCATATATATATACACATATACATACACGCATATATATATACACATATACATACACGCATATATATATACACATATACATACACGCATATATATATATATATACACATATACATACACGCATATATATATATATATACACATACATACACGCATATATATATATATATATATACACATATACATACACGCATATATATATATATATATATACACATATACATACACGCATATATATATATATACACATATACATACACGCATATATATATATATACACATATACATACACGCATATATATATATATATATATACACATATACATACACGCATATATATATATATATATATACACATATACATACACGCATATATATATATATATATATATATATATACACATATACATACACGCATATATATATATATATA